>OZ010796.1:483873934-484302254 GCA_963932465.1 Maratus speciosus
AATTCGATTAGTGGGTCATATTGGGCCATAATGGGTCGGAGTCAAGCTAATTATATCTAGAGAACGGCTCAAACGATTTTGACTAAATTTTGTATCTAACCATTTTCAGGCACGAAAGGACCATTGGGATGGGTCACGTGTTCGAGAAAATTCGATTAGTGGGCCATTTTTGGGTCACTGTGGGTCTAGCTACTTTTATCTAAAAAACGGCTCTAACGATTTTTACTAAACTCTATATTCTACAGTTTTGGATTACGAGAAGACCATTAGGATAAGTCACATGCTCAAGAAAATTCGATTAGTGCGTCATTTTTGGGTCACCGTGGGTCAATCTATCTAGATAACGGCTGTAACGATTTTGACGAAATTTTGCACCCTACTGTTTTCGGGCACAAAAAGACCATTGGGATGGGCCTCGTGTTCGAGAAAATTAGATTAGTGGGTCATTTTGGATCATAATGGGTCAGGGTCAAGCTAATTATATCTAGAGAACGGCTCAATCGATTTCAACTAAATTTTGTATCTAACAATTTTCGGGCACGAAAAGACCATTGGGATGGATGACGTGTTCAAGAAAATTCGATTAGTGGGTCATTTTTGAGTCACCGTGGGTCCAGCTAAGTTTATCTAGATAACGGCTCTACTATTTTGACGAAATTCTGTAAGCTATTGTTTTCGGGCACAAAAAGACCATTGGGATGGGTCACGTGTTTGAGAAAATTCGATCAGTGGGTCATTATGAGTCAGGGTCAAGCTAATTACATCTAAAAACGGCTCAAGAGTATTCACATTTTTTTTAATATACGGCCATTTCTGGTCATGAGATGACGTTTGGGCTAAGTCACATGTTCGAGAAAATTCAATTAGTAGGTCATTTTGGGTCACAATGGGCCAGAGTCAAGCTAATTGAATCTAAAAACATGCTCAAAACATTTTGAACAAGTTTTATATTATACCATTTCTGTGCATGAGAAGAGAATTGGGGTAAGTCACATGTTCGAGAAAATTCGATTAGTGGGTCACTTTGGGTCACAATGGGTCAGAGTCCAGCTAATTTTATCTAAAAAACGGCTTAAACTATTTTGATTAAATTTTGTGTTCTATCATTTTTGGGCTCGAGAAGACCATTGGGCTATGTCGCATGTTGAAGGAAATTCGATTAGTGGGTCATTTAGGCTAACAATGGGTCAGGGTCAAGCTAATTGTATTTAAAAAGCGCTTCAAATCATTTTGAAAACATTTTGTATAATACCGTTTCCGAGCATGATAAGACCATTGGGCAGGGTCGCATGTACAAGAAAATTCAATGAATGGGTCATTTTGGGTCCTAATGGATCAGGATCAAGCTAACTTTATCTATAAAACGGCTCAAAAGGTAGCTCTCTCTGTGTACTACACCATTTCTGGACAATATAAAACCAGTGGGCTGGGTCGCATGCTCAAGAAAATTCTATTAGTGGGTCCTTTTGGTGATAATGGGTCGGGGTCAAGCTAACGGCATCCATCTCAAAAATGTTCAAACAATTTTGACAATTTTTTTTTTGTTATACCGTGTCACAGAACAAAAATACCATTGAAATAGCTCACACTTTCGATAAATTTCGGTTAGTGGTTTTTTTAATCAACGTGGGTCAAGCTTATTTTATCTAGAATATGACTTACGATTTTCACTAAATTTTGTATTCCATCGTTTTCAGGCTCGAGAAGAGCATTGTATTAGGTCGCATGTTCGAAAAAATTCGATTAGTGCGTCATTTTGGGTCACTATGTCTCAGGGTCAAGCTAATTGTATCTAAAACAGCAAGAATGATTTAGTGGCAATAATATATCGAGATAAACACAAAGCTCATTTTGATCGAGATTAGCTCGGTCATTCCTGCTAGATTTAAATAATGCGCAAAAATTTAGCTAAGATGCAAAGACTAAAATTTTATCGACACTGAAAAAATGTTTACTCAAAAATTAGAAACTAAACCCACTCGTTTTGCTTTAAGTACAATTGTATTATAAGAGAGTGCACGATTTTTTAAAATAAAAGGGAATAACCAAGTCAATAAATATGAATATAATCCTATACTATAATGCGAGAAAAAATTGTGTGTGTGTGTGTTTGTATGTAAATTTTATCTTGAAAACGGCTCTAACGATTTTGATTAAATTTTGAACCCTACCGTTTTCAGGCACGGAAAGACCATTGGGATTGTTCCCGTGTTCGAGAAAATTCGATTAGTGGGTCAATTGGGGTCATAATGGGTCAGTGTCAAGCTAATTATATCTAAAGAACTGCTTAATCGATTTTGACTAAGTTTTGTATCTAACCATTTTCGGGCACAAAAAGACCATTGGGATGGGTCACGTGTTCGAGAAAATTCGATTAGTGAGTCATTTTTCGGTCACTGTGGGTCAAGCTATTTTTATCTAAAAAACGGCTCTAACGATTTTCACTAAACTCTATATTCTACAGTTTTGGATTACGAGAAGACCATTGAGCTAAGTCACATGCTCGAGAAAATTAGATTAGTGGGTCATTTTTGTTTCACCGTGGGTCAAGTTTATCTAGATAACGTCTCTAACGATTTTGACGAAAGTTTGCACCCTACTGTTGTCGGACCCGAAAAGACCATTGGGATGGGTCTCGTGTTCGAGAAAATTCGGTTAGTGGGTCATTTTCGGGTCACCGTGGGTCTAGCTAAGTTTATCTTGACGACGGTTTTACGATTTTGACGAAATTCTGTAATCTATCGTTTTCAGGCAGGAAAAGACCATTGGGATAGGTCACGTGTTCGAGAAAATTCGATTAGTGGGTCATTATGGGTCAGGGTCAAGATAATTATATCTAAAAAACGGCTCAAGACATTTTCTCAAAATTTTTTAATATACGGACGTTTCTGATAATTAGATAACCATTTGGCTAAGTTACATGTTCGAGAAAATTCTATTAGTGGGTCATTTTGGGTCACAATGGGCCAGGGTCAAGCTAATTGAATCTAAAAACATGCTCAAAACATTTTGACCAAATTTTATATTATACCGTTTCTGGGCATGAGAAGAGGATTGGGCTAAGTCGCATGTTCTAGAAAATTCGATTAGCGGGTCATTTTGGGTCACAATGGGTCAGGGTCCAGCTAATTGTATCTAAAAAACGGCTTAAGCGATTTTGACTAAATTTTGTATTCTATCGTTTTCGGGCTCGAGAAGACCATTGGGCTAGGTCGCATGTTCATGAAAATTCGATTGGTGGGTCATTTTGGGTCACAATGCGTCAGGGTCAAGCTAATTGTATTTAAAAAGCGCTTCAAAACATTTTGACAAAAATTTGTATAATACCGTTTCCGGGCATGATAAGACCATTGGGCAGGGTCGCGTGTTCAAGGAAATTCAATCAATGGGTCATTTTGGGTCCTAATGTATCAGGATCAAGCTAACTGTATCTAAAAATCTGCTCAAAAGATTTTGACAAAAGTTTGTACTACACCGTTTCTGGACAAGATAAAACCATTGCGCTGGGTCGCATGCTCAAGAAAATTCTATTAGTGGGTCATTTTGGTGATAATGTGTCGGGGTCAAGATAACGGCATCTCAAAAAGGTTCAAACAATTTTTAAATTTTTTTTTGTTATACCGTTTCCCAGTACAAAATGACCATTGAAATAGCTCACATGTTCTATTAATTTCGGTTAGTGGGTTTTTGAATCAACGTGGGTCAAGCTTATTTTATCTAGAAAACGACTAACGATTTTCACTAAATTTTGTATTCCATCGATTTCAGGCTTGAGAAGAGCATTGTGTTAGGTCGCATGTTCGAAAAAATTCGATTAGTGGGTCATTTTGGGTCACTATGTTTCAGGGTCAAGCTAATTGCATCTAAAACAGCGAGAATGATTCAGGAGGAATAATATATCGAGATAAACACCAAGCTAATTTTGACCGAGCTTAGCTCGGTCATTCTTGCTAGTCTTGTATTAATCCAGTAAAATACAGGGACCCAATAATCTCTTTTTTGAACACCTCTATTATTTTCGAACAGTAATCTCTCTGGTACATTTCTACTGCAAATGTTGAGAAACACGCCACGAAATTATTTTTTGAAAATAGCGGTATTCAAAAAATGGACCACAGGGAGCCTTGCTATTCCAGATTTCTGGAAAAAATATTTAATAAGTGGGTGCATGCACAGCGGGAAATATTTTGTGCAAATAGCTCAAAAAAAAAGAAGAAAAAAAAAACTGCGCACTTCAAACTTAACTGACTTTGAATGCGAAATCTCATTTTTTTAATGCATTAAGTGTATTCATATTAGAATATCGCGTGTATAAAATATCAGCTACTAAATACTATTCCAAAGGCAGTAAGTAGTAGAAATATGAGAGTTCTGCTGCAACAGGCGCAATTGCGCATTAAGCAATCAGTGTGCGATCGATGATCATACTCATCTTTCTCTCAATCATAGCAATTATTAATCTCATGCTGCTGTTCAGTTTAACACTTTGCTAGAATGGTGTATGCATATATCATGAATTAAGATATCAAAATGGTTTCGTTTAGAAACACTTGTTTATTTTTATCTCATTTTGTCGTTTTCTTTGAAATTTTCTTGAAAAGATGTGTGTACACGAATACATTTTTATTAAGTATACATGTTTTCCACATTATTTAAAATAAGTGTCAAAAAAATATACGTGTCTTAGTAAGTATATATGTCAGTAAGCATACGTGTATATCTCTCTCTATATATATGTTTGTACGAATCTAAACATATGTGTATGTGTTTAAAAATTTATGTATTAAGATAAAAATGTTTAAGTAAAAGCTTCATGCCTACATATCTCTAAGTATATAAAAGTTGAATGATTATATATAGGTTCTTGTGTAAAATATATGTGTATAAAGTTTATTAGTTAAAAAAAATACAAAAAGTTTTACGGGGGTAATAAAAATAAAAAAAAAGTTTTACAAAAGGTTTTAACAAAAGTTTAAAAAAAAAGTTTTATTAAATTAAAAAGTAAAAAAAAAAGTTTTATTAAATTAAAAAGTAAAAAAAAAAGTTTTAACAAAAAAAAGTTTTACAAAAAAGTTTCAACAAAAGTTTTAAAAAAAATTATTAATTTAAAAAGTAAAAAAAAAGAAAGTTTTATTAAATTAAAAAGTAAAGAAAAAGTTTTGACAAAAAAAAAGTTTTACAAAAAAGTTTTAAGTATGTTTTTAAAAAAATTCTGAAAGAATAAATAATTATACATTAAACAAAATTATTTACAATGAGCAAAGCTAGTTATATACAGTCGGCTCTCGTTAATTCGAACTCGTCGGGACCACAAGAAATGTTCGAATTATCCAGAGTTCGAATTATGAAAAGTATGAGAGAAAAACATATATAAAGGGGTACTATTACAAAGGAATTAATGTATAATATTTTTTTTTATTTATTTTGACTGCTATCGTTAGAATTTGACTTAATATAAATTAAACGATATAAATACATAAATTTATTATTAATATTAAAAGAATATAAATAAAACATAAAAAATAGTAATACGAGGGTGGTTCAATAATTATTGTCCCAAATGTGTATAAAACATTTGTACTGCGATGGGTGATGTGGAATATTGAAGCCTGGTGTCTTAGATGCTTATATTACCGATTTCAGAACTGTAGCTGCTATATTAACATTTTTTTTCCTTTTTGGTATGAGAAGTCGCACCTAGCTTGAAAGGGGGGGGGGGCGTAACAGTAAATGAGACGTGGCTACTGTCGTTTGGACTCGGGATCATAGTGATGTAGTGACGTTCATCCACTGTCACAAAACTATCACAGCACTGTTTCATGTCTGGCTCCATACCAGCCTTTCCCCCCCAACCCCGCCCTTTCAAGCTAGGTTCCACCTCTCACACCTAAAACGGAAAATATTCGTTAATATAGCAGCTAGGGCTCTAGAATTGAGCATATAGGCATCTAAGACAATAGACTTCAATATTCCACATCAACAATCGCAGTGCAAATGTTTTATCCACACTCGGGACAATAATTATTGAACCACCCTCGTACAGTATAAACCAGCTGCATTTTAAGTTTTTTATTAATTGTACTATAATTTTCTTGCCTGAAATGAGATGAACATTTAAGAAATTATTTACACTATTTATCATCACTATGACAAAATTTATCAATTGTTGTTTGCTTAGTCCTATTCATTTTTGACTTTTGAAAAGAGGTTTTCCCTATCTTTAAAAGATGTCTACCATGTGGATTTCTGGGAATGTCACTGGTTTAAATGCTAGAGAAGGAATTAGGAAGAAGCATAATGGAAAAAGGGGTGGAGGTGTCATTGATGGACAGGCGGCGCGCTAAGAAAGCGGATATCAAATGCATGGGATTATATGTATACTTCAGAACAATTCTAACAAAAATGAAAGAAAGAAAGTTATTTCAAGGATCCAAATTCCGTGAAAAAGAAAGGAAAAATAACAAAAATGGAATTTTCGTTAGTTCGAATTAAACGAAGTCAAGAGAAATCGAGTTCGAATAAAAGAAAATTTTTAACGTTATTCTGCCATTGAAAATTTCGGGACTTCATGATTAGTTCGAATTAAGCGAAGATTCGATTTATCCGATTTCGAATTAATGAGAGCCGACTGTATATTGCATAGATGTGTGTGAGTGTGTGTATGTGTGTTTGAATAGAAGTGTTACAAACATCTAACAATGTATTAAAAAGGTTTGTGTAGATGTTATAAATAAGCACTCATATAAAAATTAACAATTTTTTATTTAAGCAAAGAAATTTACAAAATGTATATTTACAAAAAGATATATCTACATAAAAACATTTTCTTGATAATTCTACATTATATTAACAATTTTCATCAGTGATACAATCTTGATCAATTTTATAATGTCCATAGGCAAAACTTGATATTCCATCATCTATCAAGTAGCGCTTATCATCAAAAGGACTTAAGATAATTTTATTCTGTGTTCATGTGTATAGGTGATGGTTATCTTGAGCGATCCTTCTCTGCTTTCCCATGCTAGTTTTCACTTGTTGCAGACATTCTAAATAATGTTGATACTTAATTTTCAGTCTAACAACATGTGTAGACACACCCTTCGACCGCTTCTTTTCTTCACTCGAGGATTTAAGGGAGTACATTTTGGATTTTAGGCCAACGAACTCAAGGGTTAAATCTCCATTGAGCTCATCCTTGAACTTGCCAATCAATTTCTTATTGATATCCGAGTAGAGCGAATGATGTTTTGGATAGTCTGAGAAATCGAAATAGCTTGCATGATGTTACATATCATCAAAAATATTTTTTGTTTTAATATGATAGCACAGTGAGTCCGTATCGGTGAATAATAACTTTGCGTCATCTTTATACTCTTTTTTAATAAAATCATAGTGAAATTTGTACATTAATAATTTGGATAGTTCTAAGATTGTGAATCCGACAAAAATCGGCCGATTCATCAAAATAGTAGTTTTCATCCTTTCTACGGCACTTAGATCTTCATCATATGTTTTAAATGACTTAAATGAGGGTGAAGCTACCAATTTCTTCGCTCTTTTTTCATTATTGCAAAGCACAATATTCCGTCTCTTTCTTAAATTTTCCATAGATTTTCCGAAAACCGAGTTGTTTATTAATTTGAAAAACTCTTTTTCAGAAGTGGATTTTGCTTCCTTTCTTTTCTCTGTATTAAAATTAATATAACTCTGAAGCCAAGGTGCCTGTTTAAATTGAATAGCTTTATGCACAGCTGTCAGTATTAATCCAAGCTGCAAATAATATTTCAGATTTCGATAATGAGTGACATAATTCTGCTTATCTTGAAGGTTCGGGATCAGTTTGGGAGTGCCTTTAAATTTTTTATTCCCAAGCAGCCTCTTCGCGGTAGATGACAACATCTCTTCATTCACACTCACACGTTCTGGAGCCAGCGGATATTCGTTATGAAATTTGTGAAGCTTCTTAGGATATTTAAGATCCACCTCAAAAATATATCCAATTTTAGAATCATCAGGTATAGAAAGAATCCACTCTTCTGTAATATGACTTGTCACACACCATTCAAATGGTCCAAAGGGAAAAAATTGAGACATAGCCCATCCATAAAGATTGTTTGCATCCCAATCCATGATCAAGCTGGGTGTTTCATTCTCCTTAAAATCTGGTGTTTTAGGGATGTTCGCTCTGGTATGTGTATGACAAATCATACTAATTCCGCTACGTATTCCATTTTCGATCATTAACAGCATATCAATGTCTGTTAACAATTCTAAAGGTGTATCGCTCATTTTCAAGGATGCCTGCCACGCGAGCGAAGGTGCTGTATATAAATGACAAGGATCGATATCATAATACTGTTGACACAGTTTGCGAAAATTTTGGAAAACATCAGCTAGTAATAAAATATTTGTTTCTGCATACAAATCATGATATTCACCAAGATTCCAAATATTAAAGGTTTTGCACACGTTCAAGGCATGCTGACAGTCGTCTTCTTTAATATATTCATCTGTGAGACTGTTATAAAATGCTGCAGGTGGGGGTAGTTCCTTTTCATCGAATTTTACAAAACAGGTGAAGTAGTCGTAACGGTAAACCCCCTTTCTTTTAAGCATATGCAAATTAGTATTTTCAGGGAAATTTTCTTCAAGTATGGTGAATTGCTCAGGATTAAGGTTTCTAACAAGCTTTTCTAAGGAATGGGTTAAAAACTGGAATGAATCTAAAAAGATTATCTGTATAAGACTTCTCGGCTTTCTAAACTTAAAGGTTATATAATTTTCCATAGACGAGGCACTCACATCAATTTCATGATCTTTAAATTTACCAATTTTACTCATTAAATGATGCCCATCATATTTTGTCAGATTATGAAATATAACAGGAATTTTGTTTACATTGCTTATAGTTTAGATTGCAGCTCGCATGGGAAGCTCCTCTGTATGCACCCGTCACGTGGTCATGGGCACGAACACATTTTTCACATAATGGTTGCTTACAAATAAAACGAAATTCCGCTTCTTGAAAAGCTTTTTCTTGTGCAGGTGAAAGCTTCATAGGTTCGATATTTAATAACTTTCGTCCTAATACATCTTTTATCTTCAACATCTGTTTTAAAAAATGGTCTACACAGTCTTTTCCACTATAAACTTTCACTTTCTACACACGTATCCCATTAGGTCCGACAACAACATAAGCATACCCACATGGAAAAGTGATAAGTTGTTTTTTCAGTATAGGGTGGTGTCGTAGAGGGTGCAGCCTGCGCAATAAGTATAAGAAGACTCTCAAAGTTAGCTTACACATGGGGTGCTGTAGATGGATTCCCGTAAAAGATAATATATTCTCGCCTTCTTTCGGTAAGTGTATCCTTTGTGTAGCATGTCGAGAACAATATTTCATATGCTTATCCAATAGGTCTTGGCTCGAAAACCGGTGTAAACATCGATAGCAGTAAAATGCAACTCCATTATGATGTGTCAGATCCCATAAAAGTCTTGGGAAGCTTCTAATTAAGAAATAATGTTGCTTTTCACCATCACTAACTAATAATAAGTTGATGACATCGAAATTTAGTTTCTCTGATATATACAGTGGACAAACTTCATCCTCTTCATATCCAAACACATTAATCCGTAAATTGTTAAGCTGTTCGATAATAGGTACCCTCCGAAGGGAAACAGGGCATTCAACATTACCAAGCTGGATATCACGCTCATAAGGGATATAATGAGAAACACGTTCTGGATTTTTTGAACGATGTAAGTTCAGCTTAAATGCAGCTTAAAGACAGCACACAAAGGACATATTATATTCGTTTTGAATATTCAACACTGCTTTTTTATCATACAATTTCTTAGGTAAAGCAATATATGCTTTTGTAGAAGAGGATGATATTTGGCAATCTTGAGTTCTAAATGCTGAATGTTTCTAAGCTTCCACCCGGAACCTCTTTGCACAAATTCTTCAAAGGATTTTAATATTTTAGAGAATCCTTCTTCAATGTGTTGCGTAATAGTTTCTTCAGAAAGTTCTGTAAAACATTGACATCGTAAATAGGATTGAATCTCTTCCATCTCCTCATTATCAGTCATACATTCAAGTGCTATTTTTTCCACCATGTACCATTTAATAGCACCTTTAGTCCGAACTTCGTCTGTTAAACGTTCTTGAATTTCAGCTTGACATTTTAGCAACTTTACATTAGATGAAATCCTTTTCAGTTTCACACTCACAAGAGGTACACGGGAGTGTCGGGTGCGTATATGTTGTTTCAACTCATAATTTCGTCCAAACATTTTATCCCTTTCACGGCAAGAGAATTTCGAACTTTCATGTGATCTTATACGTTGTGTCAAATTGTCCTTTCGCTTAAAAACTTCCTCACATTTAATACATTTGAATGTTGATCGCTCATTATGAGTCTTAGAATGTCTTCTCAAATCCGATCTGCGAACAAAAGACTTCTGACATACTTCACACGTATGCACCTTATCCCTAAATTGTATCTTCATATGTTGATTCAGGTTAGAAATAGTTGAAAATGTCTTACTACAAGTTGAACATGCATGCATCTTCTTATCAACAGTAAAAGTCTTGAGAGGTTCTTCAGATGTTATATCAACATCCAGAGCATTCAACGAGGGATTGTTCTTTGATGAAAAAGCTCGAGAATGCTCATCACGCTTAAAAGTTGTTGCTTCATCATTAATATGAGTCTTAGAATGTCTTCTCAAATCGGATCTGCGGCTAAAAGACTTCTGACAAACTTCACATACGAAAAACTTTTCACCGGAATGTATCTTCAAATGCTGATTCAGATTAGAAATAGTTGAAAATGTCTTATTGCAACTAAGACAAGTAAAATTCTTCTTCACAGGTGCAGAACTTTCCAAAGGCATGGCTTCGTCCAAAGGCATAACAGCATCCATGATAAATTATTAATAAGAACGATTAAACTCTAAAACGAAAACAACAATCTTCACGAATAAATTACTGGAAAAGCAGAGAGCACTAAAAGGCACGTCTGATCGCTAGTGGAATAAATCATAAAATCATACAGATCAAAAAATTTCACCGCTATTTAAACTCCACACGTGTTCACCCCGAGGCAACAAAAGCTGCTGACAATTTCCACATTAACAAACGCAAATTGTTTTAACACAAAGTCGGTTCTAAAAGCCCTGATACATTCAAAGATCATATCTGGTTCACAGCTACTGTTCGCTCACTAATTTTTTAAAATCAATCATCAAAATGAATTGAATCCAGGTTCTAAAAAAATCGATCAGCAATTGGTTTTTAAACTTATTCATTTAAACTAAATTAAAATCAAGATTCTAAAGACAACCATCAACCAGTCATTGCTTCTCAACTCAAGTATGATAACAGAAAAAAAAGTTAAGGTTAATCATCTTGGAATCTACTAATTAAGCAAATTATTACAATTTCAGAAAATATATCTCATTAAAAAAATTATCTAAGTCAAACAAATGTTTTCACTCGCTAAAAGAATATTATTATTTAAAAAAGTCTTTGTATAAATCATGCTTACGTTATAAAAATTTTAAAAAAATGTTAAAAACCCTTCAAATCATGTTCTAACAAATCAAAACATGTATGAGCAAGTTCAAACAAGTCGAAACAAGTTCAGGTAAGTTTCAACTAGTGCACATTAGCTTGATTGACAGGTAGGCGGGGGAATGTCAGGAATACAGACAGAGAGGTGCCCACCTCCTGTGCCTGCTTCTGACACAGGTCAGGTGATCTTCTCACCCAATCAAAAGCGAGTATGAGGCGCTCATGTCACCTTCATGCATGATGTCATTACCGGTTTTATGCTGAATGTTACACCATTTCTTCAAAGGCTGCGGATAAGAACGGACGTGTACAGAACCAGCTCCAAGGTATGTAGTTTTTTTAAATGTCTAGGTTATGGATTGTTTTAAGAAACTTCGCTTTTACATGTTACTTCAAACTACATTTTCAAATAACAAGTGTATTTAATCACTTTTTCGAAGAGTAACTTTAACTTTCTCAAAAAATACAACCACAAAATTTTAAAGTAGTTTCTTTTAATAACTGTTTATTAATTCATGTTAAAAATTTTTCAAAGATAATGATTACATTCTAATAAAAAATATATATATAAATATAAAAAGCTAGTCTCTAACTAAGAAATCTCTCTTTCACAACAAAAAAATCTACTTCAAATTTTAAAGTCTAGTTAAAAAAAATACAATCATCATGTAAAAGAACTCGTTAGAAATTAAATAAAACTTAAAACAAACTCTATTTAAAATATAATATTAATTGTTACTTACTAAATAAAAATAAATCTTATATCAACGAATGAACTATTAAAAAATTAATAAATCAATCTGTCACTTAAAAAGTAACTATTTCAAATTTTTAAGTTTATTTTAGAAAATACAATCATCTTGCTAAAAAAACACCTCACGTATTAAATACAATTGTTTAAACAGACTCATTAGGAAATACATATTAATTGTTATTAACTCATTAAGAAAAACAATTCTTATATCAACTAAAAAAATTTATTAATTAATTATTCTTTAATTAATAGGATTAATTCAATCTCTAACAAAAAAAATCTACAATTTCAAAGATCACCTAAAAAAAATATATATAATCATCTTTCTGAATACACACCATAAATTAAATAAATCTGTTAAAACCAACTCATTAAAAATATATGTATATATATATTATTATAAACTTATTAATAAAATTAATCTAAAATCAGCAAAATCTAAAAAATTAATCATTCTCCAATTAATATGAATAACTCAATCATGCACATGGAAGATATCTATTTCAAACTAAAGTGTCTATCTAAAAATATTATTATCTTGTTAAAACACACACATTACAATTGTATTTTAAGCAAAGAGTGTACGAAAAAACTCACCACTCCATCCTCAACTTAAACAAGTATAAGTCATACCTCTTATTGTGGCTAACTCGTTGAAATCAGGTCCAAAAGATAGCAGGATCAATCCCCATTATGAAATAATTGAAAAATACTTCTTTTTAACCCAAAATCATCAAAAATCTCGATAGATGGCGCCTTTAAAGACAAAAATACCCGAAGCAAAATAATGTTTAAAGCTTAAAAAAATAGTACAAAAAAAGGGGTTATGCATAAGTAGATGGAGAAATCCGTTTCTACCCCAGCAGGCGGAGGTGTCGTGACCAAAATGATTGACAGGTGGGAGTGGCTGACGCCGGAGGCTGATTGATTGGTGGGCGGAGTCGAGACAGCCTGGCGCCCTCCTCCTACTGGAGGAATACTGTAAGAGAAGGGTTAGAACATAGAAGAGATAATGAAAAGCATACTGTAGGAGGGCGGAGTCGAGTGATTGATAGGTGAGATTAGATTATCTCACTTGTCAATCAAATTGGTGACAGCTAGACGGATGTCGCCACACCCAGCACCGCCTGCTGATGTTAAAACTGTCTTTCTCCATCTACTTATGCATAACCCCTTTTTATGTACTATTTTTTTTAAGCTTTAAATATTATTTTGCTTCGGGGTTTTTCTTTAAAGGTGCCATCTATGAAGATTTTTGATGATTTTGGGTTAAGAAGAAGTATTTTTCAATTCTTTCATGATCCTGCTATCTTTTGGACCTGATTTCAACGCGTTAGCCACAATAAGAGGTATGACTTATACTTGTTTAAGTTGAGGATGGAGTGGTGAGTTTTTTCGTACTCTCTTTGCTTAAAATACAATTGTAATGTGTGTGTTTTAACAAGATAATAATATTTTTAGATAGACATTTTAGTTTGAAATAGATATCTTCCATGTGCATGATTGAGTTATTCATATTAATTGGAGAATGATTAATTTTTTAGATTTTGCTGATTTTAGATTAATTTTATTAATAAGTTTATAATAATATATATACATATATTTTTAATGAGTTTGTTTTAACTGTTTTATTTAATTTATGGTGTGTATTTAGAAAGATGATTATATATATATTTTTTAGGTGATCTTTGAAATTGTAGATTTTTTTTTGTTGTTAGAGATTGAATTAATCCTATTAATTAGAGAATAATTAATTAATAGATTTCTTTCGTTGATATAAGATTTGTTTTTTTTAATGAGTTACTAACAATTAATATTCATTTCCTAATGAGTCTGTTTAAACAATTGTATTTAATTCGTGACATGTTTTTTAGCAAGATGATTGTATTTTCTAAAATAAACTTAAAAATTTGAAATAGTTATTTTTTAAGTGACAGATTGATTTATTAATTTTTTAATATAATTAATTTTTAATTCGTTGATATAAGATTTATTTTTATTTATTTAGTAACAATTAATATTATATTTTAAATAGAGTTTGTTTTAAATTTTATTTAATTTCTAACGAGTTCTTTTGCGTGATGATTGTATATTTTTTAACTAGACTTTAAAATTTGAGGTAGATTTTTTTGTTGTAAAAGAGAGATTTCTTAGTTAAAGATTAGCTTTATTATTATTATTATTATTATTATTATTAGAATGTAATTATCTTTGAAATTTTTTTATTGAATTTTTTAACATGAATTAATAAACAGTCATTAAAAGAAACTACTTTAAAACTTTGTGGTTGTATTTTTTGAGAAAGTTAAACTTATTCTTCGAAAAAGTGATTAAATACACTTGTTATTTGAAAATATAGTTTGAAATAACATGTATAAGCGAAGTTTCTTAAAACAATCAATAACCTAGACATTAAAAAAAATTACATACCTTGGAGCTGGTTCTGTTCACGTCCGTTCTTATCCGCAGCCTTTGAAGAAATGGTGTATGATTCAGCATAAAACCGGTAATGACATCATGCATGAAGGTGACGTGAGCGCCCTCTACTCGCTTTTGATTGGGTGGAAAGATCACCTGACCTATGTCAGAAGCAGGCAGAGGAGGTGGGCACCTCTCTGTCTGCATTCCTGGCATTCCCCCGCCCACCTGTCAATCAAGCTAATGTGCACTAGTTGAAACTTACCTGAACTTGTTTCGACTTGTTTGAACTTGCTCATGCATGTTTTGATTTGTTAGAATATGTTTTGAAGGGTTTTTAACATTTTTTTCATTTTTATAATGTAAGCATGATTTATACAAAGATTTTTTTAAATAATAATATTCTTTTAGCGAGTAGTTGTACATGATAATTTTCAAAATTAGTCTTTTTTTTAATGTTTAATGAAGGTTGTGATTTTGTTGTTTGCTGCGTTAAATTTATTTTAAATTAATATTTGTAAAAAATTTAAGATGGGTTTTTGTAATAGTAATTAGTTACTTTTAGTCTGAAAATAATAAATATAAATCATTTCATAATAAGCATTTTATAATTAATATAAAACATTTGTTTGACTTAGATAATTTTTTTAATGAGACAGATTTTCTGAAACTGTAATAATTTGCTTAATTAGTAGATTCCAAGATGATTATCCTTAACTTTTTTTCTATTATCATACTTGAGTTAAGAAGCAATGGCTGGTTGATGATTGTCTTTTGAATCTTGATTTTAATTTAGTTTAACTGAATAAGTTTAAAAACCAATTATTGATCGATTTTTTTAGAACCTTGATTCAATTCATTTTGATTATTGATTTTAAAAAATTAGTGAGCGAACAGTAGCTGTGAACCAGATATGATCTTTGAACGTATGAGGGCTTTTAGAACCGACCTTGTGTTAAAACAATTTGCGTTTGTTAATGTGGAAAGTGTCAGCAGCTTTTGTTGCCTCGGGGTGAACACCGGTGAAGTATAAATAGCGGTGAATTTTTTTTATATGTATGATTTTATGATTTGTTCTACTAGCGATCAGACGTGTCTTTTAGCGCTCTCTGCTTTTCTTGTAATTTATTCGTGAAGATTGTTGCTTTCGTTTTAGAGTTTAATCATTCTTATTAATAATTTATCATGGATGCTGTTATGCCTTTGGACGAAGCCATGCCTTTGGAAAGTTCTGCACCTGTGAAGAAGAATTTTACTTATCTTAGTTGTAATAAGACATTTTCAACTATTTCTAATCTGAATCAGCATTTGAAGATACATTCCGGTGAAAAGTTTTTCGTATGTGAAGTTTGTCAGAAGTCTTTTAGCCGCAGATCCGAATTGAGAAGACATTCTAAGACGCATATTAATGATGAAGCAACAACTTTTAAGCGTGATGAGCATTCTCGAGCTTTTTCATCAAAGAACAATCCCTCGTTGAATGCTCTGGATGTTGATATAACATCTGAAGAACCTCTCTAGACTTTTACTGTTGATAAGAAGATGTATGCATGTTCAACTTGTAGTAAGACATTTTCAACTATTTCTAACCTGAATCAACATATGAAGATACACTTTAGGGATAAGGTGCATACGTGTGAAGTATGTCAGAAGTCTTTTTAGTCGCAGATCTGATTTGAGAAGACATTCTAAGACTCATAATGAACGACAAACATTCAAATGTAATAAATGTGATCAAGTTTTCAAGCGAAAGGACAATTTGACACAACATATAAGATCACATGAAAGTTCGAAATTCTCTTGCCATGAAAGTGATAAAATGTTTGGACGAAATTATGAGTTGAAACAACATATACGCACCCGACACTCCCGTGTACCTCTTGTGAGTGTGAAACGGAAAAGGATTTCATCTAATGTAAAGTCTAAAAAACTGAAGCAGAATCAATCAGATGTGATTAATGTGTTTAAAACTATCATGCTTTATCCTGATGAACGTGAAAAAAGTGATTTAACTGTCTTTCATACCCACTTAGAAGCTGAAATTCAAGAACGTTTAACAGACGAAGTTCAGACTAAAGGCGCTATTAAATGGTATATGGTGGAAAAAATAGCACTTGAACGTATGACTGATAATGAGGAGTTGGAAGAGATTCAATCCTATTTTCGATGTCAATGCTTTACAGAACTTTCTGAAGAATCTATTACGCAACACATTGAAGAAGGATTCTCTAAAATATTAAAATCCTTTGAAGCATTTGTGCAAAAAGGTTCCGGGTGGAAGCTTAGAAACATTCAGCATTTAGAACTCAAGATTGCTAAATATCATCCTCTTGCTGCAAGTTCATATACTGCTTTACCTAAGAAACTGTATGATAAAAAAGCAGTGTTGAATATTCAAAACGAAGATAACAAGTCCTTAGTGTGCTGTCTTTTGGCATTTAAGTTGAACTTACATCGTTCACAAAATCCAGAACGTGTTTCTCATTATATCCCTTATGAGAGTGATATCCAGCTTGGTAATGTTGAATGCCCTGTTTCCCTTCGGAGGGTACCTATTATCGAACAGCTCAACAATTTACGGATTAATGTGTTTGGATATGAAGAGGATGAAGTTTGCCCACTGTGTATATCAGAGAAACTAAATCTCCATGTCATCAACTAATTATTAGTTAGTGATGGTGAAAAGCAACATTATTGCTTAATTAGAAGCTTCTCAAGACTTTTAGGGGATCTGACACATCATAATGGAGTTGCATTTTACTGCTATCGATGTTTACACCGGTTTTCGAGCCAAGACCTATTGGATAAGCATATCAAATATTGTTCTCGACTTGCTGCATAAAGGATACACTTAGCGAAATAAGGCGAGAATATATTACCTTTTACGGGAATCCATGTACAGCACCCCATACCATATGTTGTGTATGCTGACTTTGAGAGTCTTCTTATATCTATTGCGTCGGCTGCACCCTCTACCACACCACCCTATACTGAAAAAACAACTTATCATTTTCCATGTGGGTATGCTCATGTTGTTGTCGGACCTAATGGGAGATGTGTGTGGAAAGCGAAAGTTTATATTTGAAAAGACTGTGTGGACCATTTTTTAAAACAGATGCTGAAGATAAAGATGTATTAGGACGAAAGTTATTAAATATCGAACCTATGAAGCTTTCACCTGCACAAGAAAAAGTGTCCGCTCCTTGAAGGAGCAGAATTTTGTTTTATTTGTAAGCAACCTTTATGTGAAATACGTGTTCGTGACCATGACCACGTGACGGGTGCATACAGGGGAGCTGCCTATGCGAGCTGCAATCTAAACTATAAGCAATGTAAAACAATTCCTGTTATATTTTATAATCTGAAAAACTATGATGGGCATCATTTAATGAGTAAAATTGGTAAATTTAAAGATGATGAAATTGATGTGATTGCCTCCTCTATGGAAATTTATATAACCTTTAAGTTTAGAAAGCCGAGAATTCTTATACAGATGATCTTTTTAGATTCCTTCTAGTTTTTAACCCACTCCTTAGAAAAGATTGTTCGAAACTTTAATCCTGAGCAATTCACCATACTTGAAGAAAATTTCCCTGAAAATACTAATTTGTATATGCTTACAAGAAAAGGGATATAAGGGAAACTAGGGAGGTTTGACCATAGGGGAGGTTTGACCCACCCTATCCTTTTCATATTTAAACATTTATTTAGCTGATGAGCACCAGATTGAGCATGGTAGCAAGCAGAATGACATATCTTTTTTGTCTGTTAGCCATTTGCAAGCAGAATCAAGGAGGAATCACATTTAATATCATTTTCAGCTAGAAATTTTTTTTTGTTGTTGCAAGCTCTTCTCTCCTATGACATCTGTCATTAACATATATGAAAGTAAGTTGAATTATTTGTGTACTTAGATTAATATATTAAAAGGCAGTATATTTATTTTTTACTTTTACTTTTTATTTTAATGTGATTTTTACATTTTTTTCCAAAATGGCTATTAAGGGAGGTTTGACCCATATCAATTCTGGAAGGTTTGGCCCGGGTCAAACCTCCCTATTTAGTTTAATTTGATGTTCTAACACTTTTAAACTGTACTGCAGTTAGTTTTTAATAGAAATGTTGTTCTTAATTCAAATCAAATAAATGTTTTCTTAATTCCAAGTGCACTAAATATAATATAAAAATTCATTTGAAACAACACTTCTTGTTTATGCATTATTTTGATCAATTTAAATATAACTGAAATCTGCTTTTTTTTTTTTTTTTTTACTACTTTGTTATGATTTGTTAAGAACAACCCATGTTTTAAATTCCTCACTCACAAGCTAATATTTCTTCTCTTGTAACCTTTATTTTATAATTATACTATGAAAATTCAATAAAATTAAACTAGAAAAAGTGTCAGGTAGGTGTAAAATAGGTAATTTCAAAAATAAATTCATAAAACATACAAATTGTAATTTTTTGCAAGTATTTTGCCAAATGAATATGCTAAAGGTATCAGATATCATTTTTCAATGAATAACAGAATATTTGTTGCTATATTATTATTCTTAAAGCCATTTTAAAATTTTGGATAATATGACTTGGTTGTAATGATGAGAACAACTTTGGTTTTAAAGTAAATAAAATCATATTTTCAGATTATTTATCCATTGTATAGCATGAAATATCTATTCAGGATTAACTTTCTGCATTTTTTATTACAAAATAACCTTTTTGGGGGGTGGGGAACTATGTAGGATAAAATAGTTTTATTGTTCAAATTGTCCTTGAAATGTTGAAAGCAGTGTTGATTTGCATGTTCTATGTAATTTTCTTGTAGATTTAAATGATATATTTTTGGGAAACTAAGTATAAATAAAAAAGTGCTGTTTTTATAACTATTTTATTCCCCTGACTCTAACCATTTTTCTACTAAACTATTTTGTAAAATGAACATTGTATAATAATTTCTTATGGTTATTAAAATATGAGTTAACTTTTTTAGATGCCTTTTCTGTGGAATTCAGAAAATAAAAGACGTAAGGTATCTCCAACCAAAATGAAAACTGCTGTTTTATTAGTCACTGAAAATGATAAAACTGTAAGAGCTGTGGCTGCTGAGTATGGAATTGACAGAAAAACTCTAGGTAGATATGTAGAGAAATATAAAAAAGCTGAAGATGGAAATATAGAATTTAAGGCAAACCACATTTCTTGCCAAGTGTTTTCTAATAAAGAAGAACACGTGCTTAAAGAATACTTGCTACACGCTTCAAAGTTAAATTATGGTTTAACTTTAAAAGCAACACAAAACTTGGCATATCAATATGCTGTAGCAAATAACAAAGAAATCCCTGAAAAGTGGTCCATAAACAAAACCGCAAGTTATGACTGGTTGAGGGGTTATTTGCGCAGGAATGCAGATTTATCATTGCGGCGACCCGAATCAACTAGTTTGTCCAGAGCCACTGCTTTCAATAAAACAACCATTGGGGAGTTTTTCAATAATTTGCGCTGCATCTTCGAAAAAAAGAAATTTGGGCCAGAAGCAATATTTAACGTTGATGAAACAGGAATCACTACTGTACACAAACCTGGAAAATTTATTGCTATGAAAGGAGAGAAGCAAGTATCTCAAGTCACCTCGGCGGAACGTGGAACTTTAGTCACAATGTGCTGAGGTATCTCTGCTATTGGAACATCAATTCCACCATTTTTAGTATTTCCACGAGTTCACGTAAAAGAAATAATGACAAGGGGTGGACATCCAGGAATGCAAGCTGCTGCTCATTCCAGTGGATGGATGACAGCAGAGAACTTTCAGTTATACCTTCATCATTTTATAAAATTTAGGAAATGCAACAAAAATAACGAAGTATTGTTTATTCTTGACAACCACGAGTCACACATATCTGTTGAGGGTTTGCAACTTTGTAAAGATAATGGGATAACTCTGTTAACTTTACCACCCCATACAAGTCATAAGTTGCAGCCACTTGATAGAACTGTTTTTAGTCCCTTCAAGATATTTTATAATTCTGCTGCCAGTGATTTTATGGTCACGAATCCAGGTAAACCTATCACAATATATGACATTCCAGATTTGGTTCGCAGATCATTTTCAAAGGCTTTTACTCCAGAAAATATACAAAGTGGATTTTCTTGTACTGGAATCTGGCCATTAAATTCAGATATTTTTTCTGAATCTGATTTTTTTGCTTCTTATGTGACAGACAGACCAGATCCGGATGTTACAAGTTTGCCTTCAGCTGCATCTTCTAATCTATCTACCAGTGTATTGAATCTACCATCTACATCAACATCTGCAAATTTCACGAATCTTACTTTTTCATCCAATTCTAGTATTCCATCTACAAGTTCAATGAATTCACATTTTCCAGTGCAATTAGTAACACCTGAGCAGCTTCGTCCGTTTCCTAATGCAGGACCTAGAAAAGGCAGAGGTAGTAGAAATCGTACCAAGTCAAGGATTTTGACAGATACCCCTGTGAAAGCTCAAATCGAGAAAAAGCACAGCATGAAAAAAATAAAGAAAACTTCACAAAATAATAAGAAGGTCAAGAAACAAACAAAAAAGCGAATAATAGATTTGTCTTCAGACAGTGAAACTGAACCAGAAAACTTTCATGTTTCAAGTGATGAAGATGGAGATGATGATTTTGAAGATTCCCGAACCAGCATTGAAATTAGAGATTTTGTTTTAGTAAAATTTACAACCAAATCTAGTTTACTGCATTATCTTGGTTGTGTCATTAAAAAAAAAAATGACAATGATTTTTCGATTAATTTTCTCAGAAGATCTGATGCATGTAGTTTCAGTTTTGTTTACCCTGAAAAAGAAGATATTGCCACAGTATCAAGAAGAGATCTCACTAAGCTGTCTCAGCCAATGATCAGTGGAGGCACCGAAAGAGTTGTTGAAATTGAAATTTGATTGTGATATTTCTAAATATCAGAATCTTTACTGATTCAAACTAAATTCCTTTAACGATTTTTGTCCAGATTACTTGTTATTTTGAATCATAAAATAAATATTTGGTATTTTCTGATCATAATTATTGCCTGTAGATTGTAATAGTATTTTTTGTACATTTAATTATTGCTGTAGAATTTTTAATAACACCCAATTCCTGTGGTGGGTCAAACCTCCCTCATGGTGGGTCAAACATCCCTCATGGTGGGTCAAACATCCCTCATGGTGGGTCAAACCTCCCTCAAGTAGGGAGGTTTGACCCGGTTTCTCGACTCTTAAAAAATCATTAATCAAAAAGATAGTTTATAATTTAAATAGAAAAAAATAGTGTAAAATGATGCCAAACATTATAAGCTATCAAATAATGTCAACATGGAAATTTTATTACGTTAAAAGAAAATTAGAAAAATATTTTTGTAAAAAGCGGGACAAACCTCCCTAGTTTCCCCTACCCTTACGACTACTTCATCTCCTTTGAAAAATTCGATGAAAAGGAACTATCCCCACCTGCAGCATTTTATAACAGTCTCACAGATGAATATATTAAAGATGAAGACTATCAGCATGCCTGGAACGTGTGAAAAACCTTTAATATTCGGAATCTTGCTGAATATCATGATATGTATGTAAAAACTGATATTTTATTACTAGCTGATGTTTTCCAAAATTTTCGTAAACTGTGTCAACAGTATTATGATATCGATCCTTGTCATTTATATACAGCACCTTTGCTTGCGTGGCAAGCATCCTTGAAAATGTGTGATACACCTTTAGAATTGATAACAGACATTGATATGTTGTTAATGATCGAAAATGGAATACGTGGCGGAATTAGTATGATTTGTCATAAACATGCCAGAGCGAACATCCCTAATACACCGGTTTTTAAGGAGAATGAAACACCCAGCTACATCATGGATTGGGATGCGAATAATCTTTATGGATGGCCTATATCTCAATTTTTACCCTTTGGAAGATCTTAATGGTGTGTGACAAGTCATATTAGAGAAGAGTGGATTCTTTCTATACCTGATGATTCTGAAATTGGATATATTTTTCAGGTGGATCTTAAATATCCTAAGAAGCTTCACAAATTTCATAACGCATATCCGCTGGCTCCAGAACGTGTGACTGTGAATGAAGAGATGTTGTCATCTACAGCGAAGAGGCTGCTTGGGAATAAAAAATTTAAAGGCACTCCCAAACTGATCCCGAACCTTCAAGATAAGCAGAATTATGTCACTCATTATCGAAATCTGAAATATTATTTGCAGCTTGGATTAAAACTGACAGCTGTGCATAAAGCTATTCAATTTAAACAGGCACCTTGGCTTCAGAGTTATATTAATTTTAATACAGAGAAAAGAGAGGAAGCAAAATCCACTTCTGAAAAAGAGTTTTTTAAATTAATGAACAACTCGGTTTTCGGAAAAACTATGGAAAATTTAAGAAAGAGACGGAATATTGTGCTTTGCAATAATGAAAAAAGAGCGAAAAAATTGGTAGATTCACCCTCATTTAAGTCATTTAAAACATATGATGAAGATCTGAGTGCCGTAGAGAGGATGAAAATTACTATTTTGATGAATCGGCCGATTTTTGTCGGATTCACAATCTTAGAACTATCCAAATTATTAATGTACAAATTTCACTATGATTTTATTAAAAAAGAGTATAAAGATGACGCAAAGCTATTATTCACCGATACGGACTCACTGTGCTATCATATTAAAACAAAAAATATTTTTGATGATATGGAACATCATGCAAGCTATTTCGATTTCTCAGACTATCCAAAACATCATTCGCTCTACTCGGATATCAATAAGAAGGTGATTGGCAAGTTCAAGGATGAGCTCAATGGAGATTTAGCCCTTGAGTCCGTTGGCCTAAAATCCTAAATGTACTCCCTTAAATCCTCGAGTGAAGAAAAGAAGCGGGCGAAGGGTGTGTCTACACATGTTGTTCGACTGAAAATAAGCATCAACATTATTTAGAATGTCTGCAACAAGTGAAAACTAGCATGGAGAAGCAGAGAAGGATCGCTCAAGATAACCATCACCTATATACATTAACACAGAATAAAATTAGCTTAAGTCCTTTTGATGATAAGCGCTACTTGCTAGATGATGGAATATCAAGTTTTGCCTATGGACATTATAAAATTGATCAAGATTGTATCACTGATGAAAATTTTTAATATAATGTAGAATTATCAAGAAAATGTTTTTATGTAGATATATCTTTTCTAAATATACTTTTTGTAAATATCTTTGCTTAAATATTTGTTAATAAAATTGTTAAATAAATTGTTAATTTTTATATGAGTGCTTATTTATAACATCTACACAAACCTTTTTAATACATTGTTAGATGTTTGTAACACTTATATTCAAACACACATACACATACACACACATATCTATGCAATATATATAACAAGCTTTGATCATTGTAAATAATTTTGTTTAATGTATAGTTTTTTAATCTTTCAGAATTTTTTTAAAAACATATTTAAAACTTTTTTTTTAACTTTTGTTAAAACTTTTTTGTAAAACTTTTTTTTTTGTTAAAACTTTTTTTTTGTTAAATTTTTTTTGTAAAACTTTTTTTTTTGTTGTTGTTAAAACTTTTTTTTTTACTTTTTAATTTAATAAAACTTTTTTAAAACTTTTGTTAAAACCTTTTATGAACCTTTTTTTATTTTTATTACCTCTGTAAAACTTTTTGTAATTTTTTTTAACTAATAAACTTTATACATATATATTTTACAAAAGAACCTATATATAATCATTCAACTTTTATATTCTTAGAGATATGTAGACATGAATGTGTGCTTTTACTTAAACATTTTTATCTTAATACATAAATTTTTAAACACATACACATATGTTTAGATTCGTACAAACATATATATATAGAGAGAGACACGCATTCTTACTGACATATATACTTACTAAGACACGTATATTTTTTTAACACTTATTTTAAATAATGTGGAAAACATGTATATTTAATAAAAACGCATTTGTGTACACAAATCTTTTCCAGAAAATTTCAAAGAAAACGACAAATTAGATAAACATAAACAAGTGTTTCTAAACGAAACCATTTTGATATCTTAATTCATGATATATGCATACACCATCCTAGCAAAGTGTTAATCTGAACTGCAGCATGAGATTAATAATTGCTAGGATTGAGAGAAAGATGAGTATGAGCATCGATCGCATACTGATTGCGCACTGATTGCGGAATGCGCAATTGCGCCTGTTGCAGCAGAACTCTCATATATCTGCTACTGCAGTAAAAATATAAAGATTAAGATTTTAAACTGCTAAATGAAACCCTATTGGCAGAGAAATAGAAGTATGTAGCTAACACTGCCGAACAGGATTTCAATAAAAATTCAAGAAGACATAGAAAATAAAAGACAAATAAAAGAGACAAAAGACGGGTTGCCATCCCCGGGTCCCAGGCCCTCAGAAGGACCATTTGCCTACTCAGGGAACCACCCGCGAGGCGTCCCGAAGGTCGCCGCCAGACAAGCACCGACAGAGCGGAACCCCACGCAAGCTCCGGTCAAGACCGACGCGCTGCCCAGCGCACGCCACGTCGGCTATTCCCAAGTCGAGACGAACGGCCGCTACGACAGTCCTCACCACACAGCTAGAAAAACCAAGTGGTCCCTAAACTTGATTCCCGAGCCGGTAGACCCCGCAAGCCCCGCAGGAATCCGGACGCCTATAAAGACGCCGGGCCTACGAACTGAAACGAGGCTTCCCGACCCGGAGTTACTTTACGGGAGGCCCTTAAGAACAAATATCATTTTCCGGCAAAGACATTTATGTGGGGCAGCCGATAGGAAAGTTAATGAAGGGCCCCTAGCTTGAAAACTCGGGAGGACGGGGAAAGTCCCTCCGGCCGTAAAGCGACCCAGCTCCGGGCTTTTCGCCCAGACCACCCGGCTCAACCGACGGAACCCTTCGTGGATCACGCCAGGAACCAGTTGGCCCAGACTAGGTGCCGTTAGCGACCCCAGGCGGGCACGGAAAGCTCCACCTAGACGGAATAGCCTCCGCCTCGCTAGGAGGTTGGATGGAACGGAGTCCCGCCAGCCCCCGCCGACTCGACCCCGCCCGAAGACAGAGAAGCCAGCAGAGGCCGACAGAAGCCCGCCCACCACTACCTTACCTCACGGACGTCGAGGGTACCCAGGACCGAAGGCCCCTGACCCCGTGCAGTGACCGACCACTACCTTTGTTAGTGCGTTCGAAAATTAGGTGTAGACACCTCTAGGTCCTCATCACTGGGCGAGGCAAACTCCAGTATCGCATAGACACGAAGGACCTGGATCGGACCAAGAGTTCCTCTGTGGCACGATGAGCCGCCGCGTTACCGGCGAGACTCCGGCCCGGTTCCCCGTGGGGACAGCGTTCGATGGTGGACCTCCCGGCCGACCCCCTCCCAAGGGTCACGGCACGACATGGAGCAACCAGAGCCATACTGGCCTCCCCACGCGACCGCTCCTTGGTCAACGGTGGCACCGCCAAACCCTACCCACCTAAGGGTCGGCTCACAACTGCTTCAGCTGAGGTCCTCGGAGGAATGAGCCACCCAAGTCATAAAGTAACCTGGGCGCTGTTCGAAACCCTCGCCCTTCGGTTGCTCCGGGAGCCCCTGCATGGCGGTCCCGCGAGCCTCGTCGTCACTAGCGAGCACCGAGGACTTTCCACTACAAAGCCCTCACTCCTACCTCAGGCTCCCTCTTAGTCAAATGGTGGATGGGGTCCTATCGCCATAGCTATCCTTTGCCCAGAGTCACCACCCGGTCTATGACCGGCTCTGGGATCAGACTATGGAACGTCGCTGTCCGGCTTGGCCAGAGAACCTGGCTGCCGGGGGTGCATCCCATCGTCGCGGACTCCGAAGGGCCGACGCCCGATGCACAACGTCCGTTACCCGTGGCCACCGGACTCTTGGCCTGTCGACTGCAAGTCTCTCGAGGAGGTGGCGATTCGTCCCCATCCGGCCCCCTCGCATTCGTAAACAACGAACTCTGCCGAGCTTCCGGTCACCTCCCCCACTCAAGGGGTCGGGTCGGAACCACCCGGAGGGGCAGCCACAAATAAAAGAGACACAGAATTAACAGTCATTTCTATAACAGATTTATAAGATTTAGTGGGTTATGTTTATTTATTTTTAAAAATAGGTAATTTGTAAAGTTTGCGGCTAATTTAATTTGAGTTAGATACGCTATCAATCACATTTACGCTTTTAGCTTACTCGCTGTTTAAAATTTCATCTTGCGAGTTGTAAAATTCAAACAACTCTTGTTTTAACAATTTTTGCTTTTATAAATCTGAAAGTTCTAAAATTTGCTTTTGAGAATAGGTTCCTTTATTAAGTAAAACATGCCAAGTGTTAATCCATTCACCCTAATTTGGATAATTTTTTCAAGATTTATCGCCACATTGCTAATAACATGGAATGATGTAATTATCTGAAATTACTTAAGCAGGCTTAAATTTTAGAAATACAAAATGCACTTAACAAATGGAAGGGAAGGTTGTAAAACAAGGTAAGGTAAACGCAACAGTAGTGGGCCACTTAAGAGCATTTATCTAATTATTATTAAAGTTTTAAAGAATTTAAAAATATATATATTTATATATATATATATTAGCCTAGTCCTAATATTCGTGTATCAAAACAAATATTCAGAAATTCAAAATATATTCTTCGAAAAGAAAAAATGGGAAATAAAAAATCTTATCTCTCTCTATGCTCCAGTAGTGGGACTAGTAAATTTCTGATGCATGAATCTTTAAGTTTTCGGCTTATCCAACAAATTATTTACGATATAATAGAGTATATCAGCAGTCTTTAAATTTAAAATAAAATATAATATTAAAGGAACAATATTTTAAATAAAAATTCCTCTCTTAACCCCTTAACAGTGTGGCCCGAACTGGATTCGGGCAAGAACACTTTGCTTGCTTCGTTATTAAAAGCATTTTGATACCACTAATTTGTAACTATAAATTTATCTTTATTGATTGTCAGATATTTTTCCATTAAGTAAGGTAAATATTTTAGTATGGAAAAAGTGGTGTCCAGCCCCAAATTTTAATTTTTTTGTAAGTAAACAAATGTCACTGTTCAGAGGTTAATGAAATCTCTAACAATTTGCCAAAACATCTGTTTTTGAAGACACTCTAGAAAATAAATGTACCAACAGGAAAAAAAAAATACGCCAAACAGTTTATGGAAAGGTAACATTTAAGGATATTAGTTAATCGGGTTTCTTTCAGTCGTTTTTCAGAAATGTATTTTGGATTTGCTATTAAACTTTAAAAATTAGTGGCCAACTATTGGAACGTAGCCACTATAGGTGCATTTACCTTAATTGACAAAATGAATGATTCTAGAAATTGAAGATTCAAGTTTTCTAAAGAAAACTGAAAAAAAAACTATTGTAATTGCTTCCTCTAACAGCTGATTTGTTAAAATAACAAGATTTTCAGTTAACTGGATGTGCAAATTGTTCGTCTGATAAATTTTATTTTATTGCACTTAAATGGAAAGAAATTTGACATTTATTTTTGACTAGCTGACCCACCCGGCGTTGCTCGAATCCGTGATAATAAACCTTAAATGAACCTCAAATTTGTATGATTTGCCGAAAAAGGGAAGGAGAGGCGGGGTCGTCAGGTATATGTTTTAAATGTTTTTTTGAAAAAAAGAAAACAGTCGTTACAATCCAAGCTTTTTGGAATTTTTAGGAATTGAAAACATAATGTTTCCGTAGCCTGTGTGAAACAATCGAGAAAAGATACTGATATACAGTGGTAAAAGGGCTCGTAAGTAGGCATTTTTTTCACTTGGTCTATTTCAGTAATTAAAAGATAAATAGTACTTGTTCCCCGAACTCTTTGAGATTTCCAGCAGCTATAAATATGATAGTTAAGCTGCTCTGGAGAAAAATATCTCGATATCTAAGAAAAAGAAATACGTTTTCTTTTCGCTTTTTTCTTCTTATTATCGGGTCGGTTCCATTAGCATAACAAAAAAAAGTTCTTATCATTCGAATTCTGTAAAATTGTAATAGGTTATAAATATAACTATATCGGAGCGTAGCGTTCTTTAAAATTGCGTGAAAAAAAATGCATATTTAGTAGTGAAAACTTGAGCTGAAGTCGAGCGAAACCGCTCCGAAACACCGTGGTTTTTTGTCTTTTCGTCGAAATTTTCACGCATTTTATTTTGTAAAAAGTACTTCTATTTGTCTGAACGTTTCGAAATTTTTGTTTGCTATGTAAATTCAGTCGGCAGAGATACTCTTAAAAGATTATGTCAAAATACGAATGTTTAGGTACTTTTACCATAGTAAAAAAATCGTCTCCGTAAGGCGCGACCTGAGGTCGCGAATTTATTTTAAAGGATTAAAATTGTATTTTTGTAAACCAATTGCACCGGCAAAAAAAAAAAAAAAAAAAAAGAAAAAAAAAAAGCTCTCTTATTTACATACGCATTTTTTGTTAATCGGTACCTCCGAAATTGCGCCCTAGGGAATCAATGCCGTACTGGAGAAAAAGAGAACTGTGAAAACTACCCTTTAAATTTTTTTTTTCAGAGGGTTAACAATGAAGTTTTTTCAAACTTATTGAGGCATTTAAGACGTAAAAGTATGTGGTCTTTGGGAATATGTCTTCTATTTTTAACTATACTAAAAGGTTTGGCCGATGAAAGTTTAAAAAAACGATGATTTATACTCCCAAACATCTCTGCGTACAGTTTTCCATTTTTTTCCGCTGAGTAAATCAGATTCTGGGCATGCGCGAGCGCTTTTATTAGCTCGAAATGAAAGATCTGGGTTTTTTATGAAAGTTAATTGAGATTTTTAATTAATATGTCGGCTGATTATGAAAAAATTAAAAATCTGAGCCTCAGGGGTAATAGGGTCTGCCTTGGACTATCCTCACCGAAGTTTTCAGACTTCTAGGTGTGCTGTATTTCGCTAGACATCGCAGACAGACAGACACACGCAAACACACATACAGAGACAGACAAAGAGAAACTTTCTTTTATTAATATAGATTATTTTGGCATTTATTGTGTAAAAAATAAACCTTTTACTTTTAAAAGTTTGTCAGGATGCAGTTTAAATATTTTACATGAAAGTTAGAAAAAATAAAAATGTCAGAAAATTGTTTCACACCTGAGTCCTTCAAATATGGAAATTTTCAAAGATTATCAAGACGATATGAAATAGTCAATCTATATTATTAAAATAAAGAAATTTGTCTGTCTCTGTGTGGGTCTTTTTCGGGTGGCTAGCAAAATCTACCGCACGTAGAGTTCTGAAATTTTGGATGAGGATAGACGAAGGCAAGTCCGATGCACCTAAAGCTCAGATTTTTCATTTTTTAATAATTAGCCGAGTTATACATTAAGAACGCTCATCTAACTTTCCGCAGATTATGCCTACCCATCTCTGGACATTCCATTTTTCTTCACGCTGACGAAAGCGAAGATTTCGGCTTTTTCTGCATTTTGAAATCTTGATCGCCAGGTCTCCCGTGTAGTAATAAAGAAGACGGCATTTTCTGCATTACCATGCCGGTTTCAACGGTATCTTTCGTTTAAAAAATAATAATATTTACTGTTTCAGAAAACATTTTTACTGGACCTCGATTCGACATCCCCTTCCCAAACGAAAAAAAAAAAAAAAAAAAAAAAAAAAAAGAAAGAAAGAAAACACTTATTTGGAGTACCATTTCATTTCTAACAACGTATTTAAACAAAATATATATTTACTATTTCAAAAAGTATATTTTCCGAAGTTTCATTCCATATTGTTTTTCGTGTTTTTCTATTCCTTTTCCAATTTTCCACTTTTTTTTACATTTTAAAACCGACGCATCCGCTTCCCTGGAGGAAATATAATAAAACAAAAAATACTTACTTATTCAGCGTGTTTTTTCCAGTTCTCGCGAGATGTTCTGTTTTGAAAAATATTAATATTTATTATATCAAAAAATATATTTCTTTAGGTTGATTTGCATTTGTTTTGATCTTTTGCACGTTTCTCCATTTTTAACATGCGATCTTCTTTTCCCGGACGAAAATACGAAAAAAGAAGCGAAATATATTTCTAACGTGTAGGTCTATAGATTAAGGTACTCAATAAAAGGGAGGATTGCACTTTGCGCCAATATATTAAAAAAAATGAGCAGCATTAGATAGCACAGATTAATGTGTACAAAAGGTGCATACTGCTGTTTCGAGTCTTCTAAAGTTCCATCATCAGTGCGAAATTAAAAGTTAAATGCTAAAACATAGGGAGCCAGAATGACGCACCTCACAGCTCGACCGTCATTCTTCCTTAATTAGGAACTTAATGTCTGCTTTGCAAGTCCTATGTTTATTTTGAACTCTTTTATTTAATACCGGCGTTGCCCGGACCCTCAGGGTACCGTACATCCGTGCGCACTTTTTTTTAAATTTTATAGTCTTTTTTTTTTTTTTTTTTTTTTTTTTTTTTGGTATGTTCATCCGGGCTACGGGGATGGCAATTTTAAACTGCAGAAAACCGGAAGATATGAAAATGACGTTCAAAATTATTATTATTTATTTTTCTTAAATGAAAAATATTTACGCTTTTTTAATGAAAGGTACCGTTGAAAGCAAAAAAGTCTCTTCTGCACGGGTTTTTTTTTTTTCCATACGGTATAAAGGGATAAACATTTAAAACTGCAGAAAATAAAGGAAAACATCAAAAGGACCTCCAGGAAATATTTTTTATGTTAAATATTCATATTTATTTAAATAAGAGATGCCACCAGTACTACAAAAATACTAACAACTAGTACATATTTTTAGGGGTTTTTTATAAATCCATCCGAGCCAATTCTAAAATGCATAAAGCACATAAAAAGGAAATGTGAAAACAACTTTCAGAAAATAATTTTCTTGAAATAGTAAATATTCATATTTTTTAATGAAAGATGCCACCAATACAACGTTACCGACAACATGTATATATATATATATATATATATATAATACCTTTGAATCCAAATTTATCTGACAAGTTCAAATAACAATATTAACCAAAGTTATATATATATATATATATATATATATATTATAGCTCAATATTAGCCCGACGATTGCGATTTAAAAATTTTAAAATGCACAAAAAATGGGAAGTATGAAACGACCTTCCGAAAATATTATTTTTTAAATAGTACGTATTCCTATTTTTTCGATGAAAGATAAATTCAGTACCACGAATGTACCTTCTAAACATAGGTTATATAGTATATAACTTCATTTGGGTCCCGACGATTGCTATTTTAAAAGGCACCAAACACGGAAAATATGAAAAAGACACTGGGATTTTTTTTTTTTTTTTTTTTTTTTTTTGAAATAGTAAATAGTCATAATTTTAGAAAAAGAAAGATACCTCAGTACCATGAAAGTATCATCTAAACGGACGTATTTTTTATAACTGCATCCGGCCACCGGCGATTGTGATTTTAAAATGCACAAAAAACGAAATGTCTTTCTCCTGTGATCAAACTAATGCTCTTGAAAACCCACGTTTTACCCAAACATGCGTGGAAGCGACCATAACGCCGCGCCGGAGAGCTGAGAAGAATTGAAGCTCTTTTATTACCGTTCGATGAAGGGTTTTAATTAATATCTCGATTAATTATTAAAAAATGAAAATTTTGAATCTCAGGTGCATTGGAGCAAGTCTTCGTTTATGCGGAACTAAATTTGCAGACTTCTAGAGGTGCGATAATTTCCCTGTCATCCCCAACAAACAAACAACAGACAGACACACGCTCAGACTAGTATCCTTATTTTATTAATATAAAATTGACGTTTGCAATTTGCAGTTTCCTTTCTTTTACATAAGTATTACCAAGTACAGAGCTTCCCTAAATAGCGATACTGATATTTCGAATTAAATGCAAAGAAATTCCAAAAAATTATTTATTTGTTCTGAACTATAATATTCAAATATTGCCTTTCTCTAACTTCCAGATCTGCATGTGCATGCTTAGTCATGTTCCTAAAAACTCATTTCAGCATGTCAAGTAATTGTACAGGGCTGCCACAGGCGACTATTTTTTAATTCTATCTCTCACTACTTTTATAAAACAAATTTTTTTCACATACACTTTGACAACATCTGCAAGAGAAATACACTACAAAATTTATTCTCTTAAAATAGTGGTGCGAATAGAATATAAAAGTAGTCGCTTGTGGCAGCCCGGTTGTATGATCAATATGGAATCACTGCATTATTTGGAGTCGTATAAAGCATACAGTTTTCTAAACTTCCCAGGAAGCAATCTTTTCACTTCTTTGAATGACTTGTTATTGAAAATATAAACTTCGATAGTGTAATATACACTCTTTTAGGAAAACGCCATGTTCATTTACAGAAGCGTGCGCCTTTCTTAATATTATTCTAAATTTCGTTTACTACGCCGATTTAACTGCACTTACATAACAGACTCCACTTTTGTTCTTGGGGTGTTTTCAAGTCCATTACGCTTGTCTTACTGCCATATGGATTAATTAAAGTGCCACTAGCGCTGTTTTGGGGACACCCTGTAGTTTCAGGAAATTTAATTCTTTATAATTGAAACGCGAAATACAATTGCATGCACCTGATACTCCTAGACTTTTTTCTGCGGATTTTTTTTATTATATCTGGGACGGGGCGGGCAGGGCCCCTTGAAACCTTCGTTGTATCATTAAATTGACAATTGTAACTCTCTAGAATTCAGTACCTTCTATCTAAAATATTTAAAATACTGATTTTGTGATAATGGTATTAATAAATAGGAAGGCTTAATTGCTAACAAAAAAAGTACCGGAGCTCTAATATTCTTCAGTAATACCAAACATAGTGTATTCCCCCGTAACCTGCACCCGCTAATTTATATTTCGTACATTATTTACAAAACTTAAAGTAATTTCGTATTCATGAAAATATATTTTTTTAATGCATTTTGACTATATCTATAAACATTTATACATAATAAATGAACTAATAAATGAACAGAGCAAAAGTATTAAAATCAGGTTTTGGGAATTTTCAGAGAATCGTGCTCGCCAAGGATTTCTTTGTATCAACTAGCAAAATACAACACACAGCGCTGTTCCAGTGGGTTCTGGAGCGCAGTATTTATGAGCTTCAGCTCAAATTAAACATTGTTAAATATTTTAAACAATGAATTATTCTCTTAAATATTTGATAAATTATTGATAATCGTAATTGTTTAATTGGCTTGAAAATGACTTACTTGAGAATCTCCCAAAATTTTTTAATTGTTACGCCATTGTTTATCAAAGTCACAGGTATATTAGAGGTCTGCACGAGCTCTTCAGTCTCGGCCATAATTTCATTTTTTATGGCCCGTGTCAGGAGGGGAATTTCATTTTATTTTTCAGAAAATAGTATTGATATCGTGCATTTGTTTAACGGTATCTTTTGAAAATTTATTTAGATTTAATAAATTACAAAAACATAATTTTAAAAACTGCTTTTTTTTTTGTATAGCGACCTTTAAGATAATTATTTTTTTTAAACCGTCTTTTTCTTTCCTTCTATTCTACACTAATTTCCTTCTTTTTTTATGACTTTTATTTCAACATATTTGTTTGGGTAAAGATTAATGTTCTTATTCCGTATTCTATTGATTGCTCGCATATAAGCTGTAAATAAGATGTATTGTACTTCAAAATTTTTGCAATATGTATGAAATATTAAAAAATATTTTCCACTGCTAAGATATTACTATTTAAAAAGAATATTAGTGTTTTTAGCAATTGAGTCGGAGCTGATGCCATTGATTTTTGTCCGACACGGACCACGAACTGCACAAAATAAACGGGTTTGTTCTGGAGTTAAAAATTTTCGTCCGTGAAGACCACTACTTCATATCAAAAAAGTTTGAGAATCCTTTTATGATTTAGACTGGTCCAGTTGCGCAAAAAGGGTTGGGGGGAAGAGGAGGCAAAAACTCCACGGCTCCCAAATAAAAGGGCTCTCCCGTTGCTTTTAAACAATTTTTTGGGAAGAATAGTTATTCAGATCTTTCAAAGTTTAAATTCTATTTTTGTGTAGAATAGGAATGTAAAAATCCACTGCTTAAAAGTACAAATTTATAGTTTACTCTGATTTTGAGATAAGCCTCTCATGGAAAGTAACAAATTAAATTAATGTGTTTATACTTCCTAATTCTATACTTTTTATTATTGTACTTTCTCCGCCTTGTTTTATCTGAATGCACGAGAGCCCCTAGGAAACTTCTTTCCGAATAACAAATTGGCTCTCGCCTTTGCACTGGTCAACATTATATTAGTATTTCTGAAAAAATGTGACGATTTAAATTGTTTAATTTAAAAGAAACGAATTAAATTAATAATATTAATACCTTCTAATAGCCCTGTCCCGTTTTTTGTGAATACAAACATGGGAGTCCCTAGGAAAATTTTCCCCCGGAGAACACGTTAGCTCTCGCCTCTGGACTGGTCAGCATTACATTAGTCTTTCTGTAAAATGTACCGCGCTTGACATGACAACATTATATTAGTATTTCTGTAAAATGTGACGATTTAAATTATTTAATTCAAAAGTAACGAAATAAATTAATAATATTAATACGTTCTAATAGCTCCGCCCCGTTTTATGTGAATGCAAACACGAGGACACCTAGGAAACTTTTTTATGGGGAACACGTTGGCTCTCGCCTGTGGACTGGTCAACATTACGTCAGTCTTTCTGTAAAATATACCGCTTGACATGACAAGAAAAGCATGCAAAAAAAGAAAGAAAAATGACGCGTAAACTGGTAATAGTGAAGTGCGCGATTGTGAAATGAAAAGAAAATTTTGGAGTTCGTCTCTGCTGCTTGGGAAAAAGTATTGAGGACTCTTGGAGCTTCCTACGGAGAGCCGACAGCTGTTTTGGAAGCGTGGGAGTCCAAACTATGACCCCAATACAGGAATCTCTTTTACTTTCCTGTCGTCCATGGAACTTGTCCGTTTTTCTTACACACGTTACGCGATGCAAACACACTTTTTTCACGCCATCTTGCTGCATAGAATATTTTTCAAAAAGGAAATTGAGGAAGAAGTCAGTGTAAACAAATTAGACAACGGAGAGTGAGGTCCATGTTCTCTCTAGAAAATCTAATAGATAATAATAATAAAACGAAAAATGTATAATTAGATCTGAATGAACAATGTCATGTTCTGATTTTTATCTGGTTCAATATCTGGATATATTTATTCATATATACATTTGTAATATTAGATCAACTTACGGAACAGTAGTAAGATTTCTAAAAGAAAATGTAATCAAAAGAAAGAAAACAAAGGTACGAAAGAGCGAGAGTAAAAAAAGCTATGAAAGTAGCCCCTGTGTCATTTTTGTTTATATTAAAGAATTCAATTATCTGATAATTGTTAGAAAAAAATATCCTCGTTTACAACATAAATGATGTACATTAATTTATATATTTATTTTAGATATTTATATAAAAGTAAAAATTTTATTAAGTTAGATAATAATCACAGAGCAATTATTATCTAACAATACAAAATATTTTTTTTTAACTAAAAGTAAATAAAATATAATTAGTATTAAACATGACATAACATAATTTAGTACTCCGGTAAAATAACTTGGCCATTGAAACTACAAAAATATAATTTATTTACTGATATTACGAAAATAAAATTTTTAATTTTATATAAATATCTAAAAATATCTAAAATAAATATATAAATTAATGTACATCATTTATGTTGTAAACGAAGATATTTTTTCTAACAATTATCAGATAATTGAATTGCTAGTTTTATTTTGATGTTTTATAAACCCTTATACTCTAACATAAGCATATATAAAAATTAAGTTGGTATCTTCGATCGCTCTTTGTGGAATAAATAGCTAAAATTGAAATTTTCTCGGAAAGCTTTTAGGTACTTTATTTTATGCATATTTAATGATTTTCAATCGTAATATATGGGAATTTACATTCGTTACTCTTGTAACCATTAGAGCAATTTTTCACAAATAACTCCAATTATTTTATTACTAAAGATAATTAAGATAAAAATTTATATAACCAGCTAAATACCACTGCATCCCACTCATAAACATATATCTAATTTGCAAGAAAAAGCATTTTACTTGTGTATATATTAAATCAAAATTTTGTTACTCGGTTGTGACATTCTGGTCACAAGAGTAACAAAATTTTGACTGACTATAATGTCAAGTGAAATGCTTTAATTAGATATATTTTATGTGTGTGGAACACAGTGGTATTTAACTGGTTATATCAATTTTTGTTTTAATTATATTTTGTGATAAAATAATTGGAAGTATTTGTGAAAATTTGCTCTAATGGTCACAAGAGTAATAGTGGACGTTCCCATATATGTATATCAAACACTGGTTGGTATTTCAACATTAATATTTACTGAAATTAAATTGAAAAAATACATTTATTAGCAATATATCTAAATTATGATTTTAGGGAGAAATTCTCTTGAGGTGTACAGATACCTTATTCTATACACAGAGTGCAGCGCTGCAGCAACTCTATTTGGCGCCTGGTGAGAGCATTTTTGTTGTTCTTCTAACGGTCGCCAGTACATCCCTAATAGTAACTAAAGATGGCAATGAAGCATTTATGTAGCTTGGGGCCTGGTGCTGGAACGCCATTCGCAGCCCTCCACCTTGCTACGGCTCTGTCAAGGTGCACTAAAATTAATTAAATGTTTAAAAATGCCATAAAAAATTAAACGATGATAGCTATCGAATTTATTCATGCAGGAAGGTAATGTGTGGGGTCAGGAATTTCTTTATACGCTTTTTTCTTTTAATTTCACATATCATCGATAGACGGCGCTGCAAACGAAAAACAATATTAGGAAAGGAAACATTGTCCAGACTCGGGAGGCATGGTTACATGAAGGCCTCTGGGAAACTTTATCCCGGGGAACAAGTTGGCTCTCTGCGTCTCTAGACTGGTTAACATTAGATTAGTCCTTCTGTAAAATGTGCCGCTTGATACAAGAAAAGAGTACAAAAATCTCCTGTACTGCTCAGAATAATCTTGAAATTTCAAAATGGAACCTTTTTTTGGCGTTTCAACAGCTAAACAAAATAAAGGTTAAAAACGTAGTGAACTTTGGTTTACTTTTATACACTAGTTCGAGCATTCTAAGATAGCGCAACACCATCTACCGGCTATGTTCGGAACCAAAACGAGGAAGAAGGAAGCAGAGTAAAGAAATTCCGACCTCTCTCAAAAATCCCCTGTAAGAAAAACTTCAATAGCTGTCACCTTTTACAAGTTATTAAATTTGAAAAACCTTTTGGCCACCCTGTACAGATATCGAATGTTGTTAAGGCTATTCTCAAGTCCAAACTGGCTACTTTGTGACACATTTCTGAATTAATTTTTGTTTACGAACACATGGTTATAGCAGGTGCTCTCATTCAGAAACTATATAATTGAACGATTCTTTTCATTTCTTAATAAAGGCAGAAAATCTTTTCAGAAAATGACGTCAATTTTGCCATTTTGAACCGAATGTAAAAAAGGTAAAAAACTGCCCCCATGAGGCCACAATTGCCTGTATCTCAAGATGTAGTTCATTTAAATAAAAATGAAAAACTGTTCGATTCCATATCACTTTAATTATCATGCCTGCAACTGCCATGCTTTTAATTAAAAAATGAGTCCGTAAATGTTTCAGAAAGTTTCGCATTTGTTGAGCGAGGGAAAAACTTTTTTGAGAAACAGTTTTTAGAAATACTCAAATTTCCTATCGAATACTCATACACCAGCGTTAATGCTTACTAATATTAAATTTAAAAATATTAGCAATACACCCAAATTATTTTCGAGTGCTGCGAACATACTCGAATTCCTTATTCAGAGCTGCCAAGTCTTCGGCTTTTTCGATACCAGTATACTTTAGTACAGAAAATGATGTTTTATTTAATCGGAGCATTCTGCGATTAAAAGAGCAACATTTTCTTTAAGAAATACTGCTAAGCAAAAAGCCGGAGACTTGGCAACTCTGCTTATTCCATACATATTTAATGTTTCTGTAGAATAATAGAGATGCATATCAAATACAGATTGATATTCCAACTTTAATGTTTACTGAAATTAAATTGAAAAAAAAATATTTGCAATACATCTGAATTATATCGAGTGCCCTTAACCCTTTCGGGACGGGTGATGCATATATGCTGCATCGCCAAAAGGTGCATGTGGAATTTGTTTTTGGCACCATTAATAAATAAATGTCACATTTGCCTTTTTTAATTGGAGTATTTTTTTTTCCACAAGTAAAGAGAACTGTTTTAAAAAAGCGGTGCCGCCCAAATAAAAATTATGTAAGGGATGCCGTCTCGGAAGGGTTAATGAACTGACTGTTTTTAAAATTCAATAACTTGCAAATGGTGACAGCTATTTAAAAAAAATCTTCCATGGAAGGGTTATGTAAGATGTCAGAAGTTCCTGCTTTTAGTTCCAAACAGCACCGATAGATAGTACTGCAAGCAATACAGGTGCTCATTCGAGTTCCAAAACCGAAATCACTCAGCAGTGACGCGAACGAAGGAGGTTTAAAACATATGGAGTGGTTTTCATTCGCCTATACAATCTTGTTCGTAGGACCCGGTTCTGAACTCAGTCAGAATGACACCCACTCCATATGCTTAACCTCCTTCGTTCGCCTCAAAGCTGGGTGATTTCGGTTTTGACCCTGGATTGATCGCATATTGCTTGCAGCGACATCTATAGCTGATATTTGGAAGTAAAACCAGGAAGCGCAGTATATATATTTAAAAAAAAAAAACTCCTGGCATTTTACATAAACCTCCTGCAAGAATTTTTTTTTATATAGCTGTCACCATTTGCTAGTTATTGAATTTTAAAAACAGTCAGTCCATTTTAGAACATCCTGTATTTCGGAGAAGTGCTCTTGATGTGTTCAGGTACCTTATACTATATAAGTATTTAATGCTTTTAAAAAATAATAGAGATCCGTATGAAATACTACTGAAATTAATAATAAAGAAATATTTGCAATCTATCTAAATTGTATTTATGAGAAAATGTTTTTTGAACATGTTCAAATCAGATACCTTATTCTATACATATCTAATTTTTTGTAGAATTATGTAAATGTATATCAAAGATGGATTGTTGTTTACTGAAATATATATATATATATATATATCAATACATCTAAATTATAATTTAGAGATAAAATGCTCGGAGCGTCTTCAGATATGTTAATAAGAGGGTTGCATATCCAATACTGTCATTGCAGTGTTAATTATTAATGAAATTGAATAAAAGAAGAGATAGTTAGAATGCATTATAAACTATATTCATGGAAAAATGTGCTCTAGACATGTTCAGGTAATTTATTCAAAAATTTTTAAAGCTGTTGAAGAATAATTCTATGTGAAATACTGATGTTCCAACATTAATATTTACTATAAAATTAAACTTTTAAAAAATGGAGATAAAAAGTAGTTGCACCTTAATAGTCCATTTTAAATCTATTTTAAGAACAAAATACTCGCGGGCGTCCTTATGGTGAGGACTGGAAGTACCCTTATGCCGCTTTTTTTAACAGAAGACTTTGTCTTATTTAATCGTTAAAAGATTGCGATTATAAAAGAAGAAATTTACTTTCAAATAAAAGTAATGATGGCAGGCCCTGGCCTCATCCTAGGGACGTCCTAAGAATACATTTCTTTTCCATTCTTAAACAAATCATGCACGAGACAGTTAAAAAAGTGTTTGGAATGCATCTAAACTAGAATTCTGCATCGGGTCGGGTTACCCGATTTTACCCTAACCCGATCCGACACGCAATTTGGGGTTGGAACGGGTTAACGCTGTTTATTTATTTATTTTTTGTACAAGTTGCGTTCGGATCGGGTTTACTTTAATTGTTTCGGACTTGGGTCGATTATGGGTTGACACGATTTTTCAAAAAGTCTATAATATTTTTTCAGAGGGAAAAAACTATGTATTTGAATATTAACAAGTCTTCAGATGTTCATTTATTTTTATATACATGAAATATAAAATTTATATTAGAAATGTAATTGTAGGCTACTTTTCCATAATTGTACCACCCATAATTGTATATTTTCCATCTTCGATGTCGGGTTCGGTTTGAACCGTGTCGGGTTTGGGTCCGGTTTCGGCTTTCCTTTAAATAGAATTTCCGCGTAGGACTTTAATCTAAAATACATTTTTGGGGAAAGTACTCCCAGACGTATTTATGGATACCTGAAAATAACTGATTCACGATGAATTTTCTGGAAGCCGAATATTAAATAAATCCTTCCTTTTACCCAAATATAGCTGATCCTGAAAGGTGTAATGCACTTTTCTCGATCTTGACCTCCTCAGGCAGCAGCTGGTCTCAATCGGCCTCCGAAAACTTCAGCCCACGAACTTACGTTTTGTCGTGCCTACGGGAATTTCGTTTTCATTTTTCTTCGACATTTCTGTACGCTTTTCATTCAATACTTTATTCTCCAGTAGTCGAATAAGTTGCTTGGCTAGTTGGTTGAATAGATTTGAGTCAAACCTACATTTTGGGGCATCTACCTGAAGAAAACGTACACTGTAATTAACCCTCCAACGCCCATAAGTAAACTTATATATTATATATATATCCTTATATAATTAAAATGATATCACATGTGTGAAACTCAAAGGAAAGGATAATATAAAAATGAAATCATTAAAATGAAATCACAAATGTAAAATAAATGGGAGAAATAATTCAAAAGATGAACACAGGTAATAAAAAATTGAAAAATAAAAAACTATGAATAGCTTATGGATTCGTCAGAGGAGCTACCTAAGCTTAATTCGTAGTAAAGATGTAATTTCTTCAAATATTGAAGGCGTTAGACCTAAAAATGACAATATTTAGCTCCATATAACATATCTAGAAATAAAAAAAATGTAAATAATAAGGCATAAAAAATAAATTATGATCCATATTTAATATAAAAAAACTTTAAAAAATAATTAACAAAACTCACTAGGGCAGAAAATTTGCAAACGATTAAGAAAAATTGAAACTTTTAAAAGGATTTTTTTTTAGGTAGATTTCGTATGAAATACTACCTATTGGGATCGTTCCCATGTTGGAATTTCTGAAAACTTTTTGCAGATCTACACCGATCATGACCCCTAGAACCCAAAACCACCCTCAGTAAAAAACTTTATATATATATATATATATATATATATATATATATATATATATATATATATATATATATATATCACTTTCTTCTGGACACGATAACTTTCGTAATTCAGCACCAATCTCTTCCAAACTAATACATAAAATCAATGGGCATAAAATCTCGGTCAAATTCGTTAATGGGCAAAATCGGACCAAGGGGATGGAAATAGGGAGGGGTTTTGCGAAAACCGAAAACCCCCCATAACTTCTTAATTTTTATACATATCAAATCAGTTTAAAGTTTTTATTACTTCTAAAAATAGGGCAAAAATTTTATGTATCACAGATTTTTGATAAAGTTAAAAATGGGCTCAAGGGGCGCAGAAAATAGGGTTTTTGGGAGAAAAATATTCATAACTTCGTCAATTCTTAAGATATCAATTCCAATTAATTTTATTATAAATCTCCTTAATATTATCTACAACTTTTATATTCACAAGTTTTTGATAGGACCAATTCATACCGCAAAAAGAATTAAAAACGAAAACAAAAACGGGGTTTGAAGAAGTAAAAAATCCATAACTCCGTCAATTCAAAAGATATAAAATCCCCATGAATTTATCATATATCTTCTTAATATTGTCTACAACATCCGTATAGACAAGTTTTGGATAGGACCAATTCTTAGAGCAAAAACAAATTAAAAATACATACCGGTTGAAGAAAAAAATCATCTAAGTAAGGGTGTATTCAAATCCAAACTGCTTATTTTCTGACTCATTTTACAATTCATTTTTGCTCTCAAAGGCTACCAATTGGTAAGTTTTCTTACTCAGAAACAATATAATGTACCGAAATGGTCGATTTTTTGATAGAGGCAGAATATATTTTAAAAAGTGCTGTTAAAGTGGGCATTTTGAACCGAATTTCCGGAAGCGGATTGTGTTGGAAAAATCATTGCATTAAGGATGCACTCAAATCCAAACTGCTTATTTTGTTACTCATTTTTAAATTCATTTTTGCTCTCAAACGCATCCAATTGCTAGATTCTCTTATTCAGAAACTATATAATGTAAAGTAATGATCGATTTTTTGATAGAGGCAGAATATATTTCAAAAAATGATGTCAAAATTGGCATTTTGAACGAAATTTCCCGAAGCAATTGTGTTATCACTTTCTTCTGGACACGATAACTTCCCCAATTCTTCACAAATCTCTTTCAAACTGATACATAAAATCAAGGGACATAAAATCTCGCTCAAGTTCGTTAATGGGCAAAAGCGGACAAAGGGGATGGAAATAGGGAAGGGTTTTGTGAAAACCGAAAAAACCCCATAACTTCTTAATTTTTGTACATATCAAATCAGTTTAAAGTTTTTATTACTTCTAAAAATAGCGCCAAAAATTCATGCATCACAGATTTTTGATAAAAATTAAAATAGGCTCAAGGAGCGCAAAAAATAGGGTTTTTGGGAGAAAAAAAATTCCTTACTTCGTCAATTCTCAAGATATCAAATCCAATAATTTTATTATACATCTCCTAAATATTATCTACAACTTTTATATTCACAAGTTTTTAATAGGACTAATTCGTACCGAAAAAAAAAAACTAAAAAGAAAAACATAAAAGGGGGGGTTGAAGAAGAAAAATTTTAATAACTCCGTCAATTCACAAGATATAAAATCTCCATGAATTTATCATATATCTTCTTAATATTGTCTTCAATATTTATATAGAGAAGTTTTTGATAGGGCCAATTCTTACAGCAAAAACAAATTAAAAATACATAGCGATTGAAGAAAAAAACCATCTTATTAAGGGTGCATTCAAATCCAAACTGTCTATTTTCTTACTCATTTTTAAATTCATTTTTGCTCTCAAACGCATCGAATTGCTAGATTCTCTTATTCAGAAACTATATAATGTACAGTAATGATCGATTTTCTGATAGAGGCAGAATATATTTCAAAAAAGGATGTCAAAGTGGGCATTTTGAACAGAATTTCCCGAAGCGATTGTTAGAAACGAAAAATATTGCCCTACTGAGAAAATAATTGTTTATTAATCAAGTTTTAATTAATTGAAAGAAAAATAAAAACACATTTCGCTTATAAATCTTTTCAAAAATCACGTCAGCATGTTTCATATTTTTTTTTAATTAAAAATGAATCTGAAAATGTGCCAGAAAATTACGAGTTGTTGAGTATGGAAAAATATTTTTTTTAATATCGCCTTAACACGATTCTGATAAAACCAGCTATTTTATAAAAAGGAAATAAAAACTCGTCAAAAGCAGACAGATGTTAAAGTGGATTTATATCTAATAATGATTTTGTTTTTGTTGGTGAAATTAGTATACTTAACTTCGAAATCTACCTCTGCCTGTAGGCCGGGCCGGCAGGGATTTTTTAAGTACACGTTATCAATTAAGTGGCACACAGGGATGCAAGCGTTGCACCACAAAAGGCTGATTTTGACCACTAAAGTTTAATAGTATTTTTTGCTATATGAAATCTCAGAAATCTTGACATTAAATAAGGCGAGAAACACTGTTCACATTTAGTGGTACCAATCTGCCATTTGTAGCGCAGCGCTTGCATCCCTGGGCACACAAATTCACGATCGCATCACAGCAAGAAAAATTAATCAAACATTTGAAATCTTACAAAAATCAATTAATTTTAACATTCATGCAAAAAAACTCACAAGACTAAATGCTTTTTTGACATTTTTATCCCTCCAAAAAGACCAACTGAAGTCCTTGATTGTTTGAAGGAGATATAAAACTTTGGAGGGTCGATCAGAAAAATCGAATCAGAAAATACGAGAGATGTGGGACTTTTTTTTTTTTTCTATGATTTTGTAAACTTTTCTAGATTCGAATAAAGGCGCCACGGGACATATTTACTTAAAGTCTAATAAACCTAGAAGTTCTTTTCAAAGACGTGTCATCTGGAGGTGACAATGGGAGTTGGCGGTTTAAGGTTAAGATATAATAATAAAATAAAGTAAAAATTAGAGGAAGAAAACATAAAACTGCACTTTTACAATTTATTTTTATTGATCAAATTGTATCTCTAAACTCTTCGTCTGTTGAAAAAAAAAAAATAAATAAACAATGCTTTTTTCCTTTTACGTCTACGGTATTAGCAAACACAGTCAGTAAAGGGGTAAACTCTGATCTTTTTCAAACTTAGATTGCTGGAAGGTGATACCTAGGTTTAAAAAATCCGTATAAAATTTGGGCTGTTATACATAAACCAAAAATTTATAGATTATTGAAGTTTTCCGTATTTTAGAATTGTTACACATAGTAAAACACGACAGACGATTCTTTATCTAGGAAAATGTAATCTACCCACGAAAGAAAATACACAATAACCTTCTCCACGTTACCAACGATTTCGAAAAGTGTTCTTTATTTGTAGAAACAACATATATATTTTAACCGACTTCGATAAAAAGGAGGAGGTTATCAATTTGACGCGTATATATATATATATTTTATGTATGCTCACCGATTAATCCGAGACTATGCGGCCGATTCATGTGATTTTTGTTTTAATTGAAAGAGGATACTCTCGAATTGGTATCACTTTCGTTTCATCAAAATCGGGTCAGTACTTTTTTGGTAATTCAAAGAAAAAAAAAAAAGATTAATTATTTCTTGCAAATTATCTTTCATTGTTGTAGCCGTTTTCCCAATCACAAGCATAAAACTATGTATTCATATACGTTAGCGCCAAGTTGTCGCCTAGTTTGGCGCCATTTTGTGAAATGCCGCCAAATTTGGCAACGATAATATGTCGCCATAAGTGAAGCCTAGATGGCTGTAGCTATTTGGCAATATTCCCATTCAAATTCTGTAATGGATCTTCTCCAATCGGTTTCTTCGCATTTGTTAATCGCCAGTCATATTTACAATTGTCAGTGACCAATCACTAATCACGTTCAAAATAGTAATTTAATGTACATTTATTAAACATGTAATATTAAAACTGTAATTTTTACTTTGCAGTAGTTTTTGAAGTCGGTTTTATTTTTGGTAAAAAAGCCTGTATTATCTAGGTTTAAATAAGCATTTATAACAAAGTTTCTTTTGCTGCCACTCATGTTCAGAAATGTTTCCGAGTAGTTTTTATAGCGTATTAATCAGTTTTCCCGACATGTTTTACAGACAAACATGATAAATTAACAGCTTTAACATTAACAACATTAATAACATTAAAATTAATATTACTTTGTTGTATAAATTCCATTACGCAGAAGAAAATTCTTAATTGAGAATTAAAGCATCCTAAAAACCTATAACCCGGATTGAGAAAACTGATTAATACGCTATAAAAACTAATCGGAAACGTTTCCGAAAATTGGTTGCAGCAAAAGAAACTTTGTTTTTATAAATGACTTTTAAATTCTTAATGTATTGGTTTCTGGGCTTCTAATGATAAAGAATTCTTTTCGGAATCGTGGGAACCTCGGAAGATATTATTGTATATTTTCGTTCATGGTTATATTATATGTTCGCGGATTAAGGATGCTAGTCAGTCAATTTCCGAATTCCCCTCAAAGCGATATAAGTAAGCGTCTTATCTTAAATGGGAGAGGTAACCGCAAGATTAAAAGCGAGGTCACATCAATCAAGGTCGCAAGCCACGTAGAGGACGGGGTTAAACTACAGGAAGATGCCTAACTGTTTTCTTACTTGACACCACTAAAATTGTTAAGTTTTTTTCACATGGAGTGTGTTCAAGTTGCACGCGCGCTACGCGCGCGAGCTCAGGAGGCAGGAACATGGAGTGGGTCAATATCATGGATGGAATAACACGTAGTGTGTTCAGGAACAGATCATGGATTTGATTAATTATGGTGCTAATTAAAAAGATATTTTGTTGCAAACGGAACGTGTGCTAGATGGCTGAATGGATAAGGCAGTGTACTCGAGACTAGGGGTTCTGTGTTCGAATCCTTTCAGTCCCACATTGTATTATAATTTTTTTTTTTTGTTTATTGGTTGTTTTATATTTTTCATAATGAATAAGATATTTTTGATGAAGATATATTTTTTATTTTTATTATACAGAGGTACGTGTATTTTTATTATAATAATAAAATACTTATTTAAATGTGATAAAATGAGGTATTTCGAGATGAAAGTTTTACATCTGAACGCCTTTTAAATATTCAAAGCTTCGTTTCTAAGTGATTATATATATATAGTATGTATATGTATAATGATATAAACATTAAGCAAATCCAAATGAAAAAATAGTATATATTGTGCGAAAATATCCTTTTGCGCGTAGGATAATTCCTTGATTTTTTTTTTTTTTTTTTTTTTTTTTTTTTTTTGAGTACTTTAAGAGTGAATTTTTATCGAGACTAGGCTGGAAATCATATTTTACTTTGAACATTATAAAAATAAAATGTAATAGTTGTAGATTATTTTAACTAAAAATATCTGTACATATATTTTTTAAAGAGATAATATATATAGGTTTGCTGTCTAGTTTTGTAGTGAATAAAGCATGATTAGAATTTTTATAAATTTTCTACTGAAAGTATAAGTAAGTATTTTGCTTATACTAACAGAATTTTGAATGCCATTTATTTCTCATGTTTTATGATGTATTTTGGTCTCTTATCCACACGGTATTAAAATATACAATCGTAAAATAAGAAATATATATATTAAAACCTTCTCTGAAAAATTGTCTAACTAACAGTGCAAATTCCATTGAAATCCATCCAGTATAGTAGATTACAAACAAATCTCATGTGTTGATATCACAATCTTGGTTTACTAACAGCATTCTATTTATCACGGAAGATATAAATCAACTGATAAATCATTTTTAAATAAATAAAAAGAAAATTGTTAAAAAGTTAAAATTTTTAGATCACCAGTTGAATTCTTAAATTGTATCAATCAACCTACCAAACAAAGCACAACCAATAAAACATAAGCACAAAACACACAATCACGTGACCAAATCACCCACACAATTTTTTTGAGCAGCTTGCGCGGAGTTTGTGTGCGGTTGGTTAACTAATTTTAAATGCTAAATGGGCTAAAGTAGGTAAAGAAGGTCACGTGATGTTTTTCCCGACTATTTTAGATTTTATCTGAGTGAACATAGGCATGTATTTCTGTTACGAAAACCATGTTTTGGAAGGATAAAGAAATATAGTCGTTGGTTTTACCTTTTTTGAACCATAAAAATAATGAAATAATTGAATATATTTTAAAATTCCTTTCTTCGATAAGACCTACTCCATGGCATAAACTTCTGAGCGCGCGCGCGGCGCGAATTGCACCTCTGAACAGGCGAAGAAAACTACGTGGTGTCGAGTGCATGTAGACGCTCCTCTCGCTATGCCATTGTTTTGCAATAAATGTGATAAGCAAAATTCAGTTCCATGAGTAACTAAAGATTTAAAAAATATGGGCAGATGGTAGATATCCTGTCATATATGACGCCACACTAAAAGCCCGCGTATGTGGACTATCACCCCGTCCAGAAGATGGCGCAACTGTGTTAATTTACGCCCGATTTCAGTATTAAGTTTGCGCGCTTACTTATATCGCTTTGATTCCCCTCGCTAATGTTTAGAGGCTACTTCACTCAGGCGAAAAGACCCACTTGGTGATATTAATCCTATGGAAGAAATTTTTTAAGATATCTCGTTTGCATTTCAATATATTTAAATGTTTTTATTTTTATTTTATTTATTTATTTATTTTTTTTAATATCTGAAGTCAATCTCTACAAACGCTGTTTTTTACTTTTTCGATTTTGTTTACTTTCGGAACCGGTTTCAAAAGTGAAAATATCCTCATTAAAAAATCGACATAGTAAATAAACAATTAAATTTAAAAAATCAAAAAATCAGACTGCGTAAAAAGCGAACTAATTAATTATTTCTCATCAATGTGAAACTAATTTTTTTTTTCAATTCCTACTATTAGCTCACACTCTCGATATATATATCTTGTTCAAATTTTCAATCGTTAATAAAATACTTATTATTCATCCAATCAAGCTCAAATAAATTTTTTTAAACTTGCAGTGGATGACACTTGATGTTAATCCAGTTTTTTTTCAAATATTAATTCATTAATGAGATTAAATTAATTAATTTCCAAAAATCGAGAGAGCCCTCTTCTTGATCAACGTATTTTAAGACCGAGAGAGCCCTCTTCTTGATCAAGGCATTTTAATCGCCACTCAAGAGGAAAGAAGAATGGGAGAAAAAAAAATTCTCTTATTGACCTAAGTAGGAATTGACTTATTTTTTTTATATTACTTGTTTATATTACTTACATATATTTTTTTTATTTACTTGTATTGATGACTTTTAAGTTGTGTTTAATTATTATTTCCTATCATAGATATAGTAAAAATAACTAGATTAACCACTCAGTATTGTTCCCCCATTCCTTCTTGATTCTGTTGCGGTTCGGTGGCAACAGCCATTAGAGTGGCAGAAAAAGGGTGGAACTTGTGATACTACAGTAGCAATACATAGTGGATATCCGAGTATTGCGATGTTTTCATTCTGTATGTTTTAAATAAATGTATGCATATGATTGCTTAGAATTGTCTGGAAAGACAGATATTAATACAGACAGAATACCCTATATGGAAAGACAGAATACCCTATATGGATATTTACATACATATTTGTAATTTGTTAGATACTTTTTAAACTAATTAGTGCATCTTCGATGTAACGTTTAGTTCATTTAGTAATTTTTTTCTGTTTTTTATTAAAATGCCGAGCGCATACCAAGTCCACATATTATTATGAAAAGATATATTATTGTGAAAAGATATCAGTCCAATAATTATATGAAAAAAAAGTTATGATTTGCTTAAAAGATTTTTTTAAGAAGAATTTAAGAGGCTACTTCAGTCAGACGAAAAGACCCGTTCGCTAATGCTAATCCTATGGAAGAAATTTATAAAGATATCTCGGTGTCATTTCAATATTTTTAAATGATTTCTTTTGCATTGGATAGCTGAGATCGATCTGTATGCAGGCCGTTTTTCATTTTTTCAATTTTCATTAAAGATTTTTTTTATGAGGATGTTTTCACTTTCGAAACCGGTTCCGAAAACGAAAGTATCCCCATAAAAAATATCTGTAAACAAAATCGAAAAAGTAAAAAACAACCTTTGTACAGATCGATCTCAGCTGTCTAATGCAAAAGAAATCACTTAAAAATATTGAAATGCAACCGAGATATCTTTATAAATTTCTTCCATAGGATTAGCATTAGCGAACGGGTCTTTTCATTTGACTGAAGTAGCCTCTTAATATATTTATTTTTAAGCATTTAAAGAATTTTACGTTTGTAAAAAACTTTGAAATTGTCATTTGCCAATAATTAGTTGTTAGCCCAGTTTAATAAATAAATGTTTATTAAGAATATTGACCTTGGTAAAGTAATTAATGTTTTCATCTACATTTGCTGAGTAATACATGGCTTTAAAAAAAAAAAAAAATCTTAAGAATGTGTATTATTAATGCAGGTATTTATTTATTTTTATTTTTTAGGAGAAAAATTCTTGCTATTTAATTCAAGTAAACAATAAGCAAAAATTTATCATATACTTACATATTTAAAAAAATATTAAAAAATATTTAAAAAATATAAATTTTTGCAACAATTATATATTTAAAATTTTAGACCATTCGGTTGGGTAGTTTTTGCTCTGTTATATGCGGGCGGACGGACATACAGACGAACATACAGACGGACCGAACGACGACTATAGGTGCTACGTATTTATATAATTACGAACGCACCTAAAAATGGATGAGATATAGCAATATGAATTTTTAGGGGGCTGACATTTTAGAACAATTTGATTTTTGTCATACGATAGCGCGCGTATTTATTAACCGATTTGGAAGTGACAAAGCATGTATACAGGACTTATACCAAAGTCTACACCGAGTTTGTTAGCCAACTTTATCCGCCATCTTGCTTCAAAATGGCAGCCATTTAAAAAAAAATTTATTTTAAATTTCAAAAAGCAATACAAAAAATTAGAAATTGTAAAAGCTTTTCCTTTTAAGTTTTTGACCTTAATACGAGGATTATTCTTAGTTTGTCTTCATCTTAAAAAAATGGCTGAGATATAGCATAGTTTGAATTTCTAGAGTGTCTAACATTTCGAAACAAACTGATTTTTATCGTGCGACAGAACGATTATATATTAAACGATATAACGATTATATATTAAGCGATTTTAATGTGGCTGAGCATGTATACAAGGGCATGTTCATTGGTTAGCCTCATCCGCCATGGTGTTTTAAAATAGTGGGCACTTCGAGATGTCGTCAAATTTAGCAACCAAGATATAAATTGCATTAAATGAAGCCAACTTGGATATAGCTGGCTAATTTGGCGAAATTCTCATTCAAATTCAGTATTGACTAAATCTGGGGTTAACTCTTCTATAATCGGGTTTAACTCATTTTAACTTCGTCTGTTTGAATAAAATAAGCTGAATTTATATATATATATATAAACAAGAAATATGAAAGCTTCATTTTCCTCACGGTGCAGACCGGAAGGACTTTTTTTCCAATTGTGTTTCGTTTCTTAACCTCTAAATAAGACAAATATATGCAGTCTTAATACTTTTTTTTTTGTTACATTTATGCCCATTGCAGTATGCTTTGGATACTGGAGCAGTATTCCCTTGAGAAATTTCATGCACAAGACTTCTAAAACTTTTTTACTACTGATAAATCGTGAAAAATGTCAGTATTTACCTTTTATAAGTCATGATGACAACGTTGAAATACCATGTCAAAAGTGACGAAGAAGTTTCAAAAATTATAAAAATTATTTGGTTATAATATCATGTGATGATTAGATAACAACACTTTCATTACTTATTGGGAAGTGGAAGGTTAAAAGAAGGGGAATTGAAATACCTTTAATACGAATAATGTTACCTTGAATTTCAAAAATTGTCCCTCGTTTCAGCCTAATGCATACGTATGAAATTAATTTAAAATCATGGGGGCACATGTGAACAATTCACATAAATATAGCTTTTTCTATAACTGGGTTAATTTCTATAGACAAAAACTACTCAACTACTACAACAAAACTACTCAGAACATTTTTTTATGCATGGTTGTTGTTTTTAAATCACCTATTTAAACTTCTTACTTTTTTTTTACAGTTTTATAAATTAAAAAAAATGTCCACATGTGCCCCATCGTCGGGGTAGTTATGAACACAAGTGGGGCGCATATGTGAACACAAGGAAAAAATATGCTTTGACATGTTTTTTATTCTGTTATTCATTTGTCATTGTAATCATTGGTTGTATTATCTGTTAAATTCACCATGAAGGAAAATATATATCTATATATATAAAACAAGAGATGTCTGCCTGCCTGCCTGCCTGCCTGACCGAGGCAAGCGCCGAAATTATAGCACCTAGGCCTCTGAAATTTTCGCCATGTGTTAATTTTGTCCTCGGAAAGTGTACTTCACAGCCGAATTTTAAAATTTCAATTTAGATTTTTTGTTTTAAATTAAAACTTTATGCGTTAGAGGCTATTTACAACTTTCCGCCAATCCGCGGCAATGAAGCAGCCAGCCAATGAGAGCAGGCGTTAAATATTGGATCTATCGTAGCGGCAGCGGCAAAGGGCAAACTTCATTCTCGCAACTCCCAATGTTTATGTGTCGTAAGCTGCATGTAAATATACTTTTGCGTTTGTCTTCCTATAAGATTTAATATTATTTACATTAATTGTGATATTTCGAAGCGTTTTTTACTTATTTTGCAAGGTATACAATTCACGTAAGTTAGTTTAAATTGTATTTATTCTTTGTGTTAATGGCGTAGTCGCGAAAGAATGAAATGTGTTTCTTGAACTTTACTTTCTCTGAAGTAAATAGTTTCTGTTCTTGGGCAATTAAAAGTGAAGTTAATGTTCGATTCTTATGAAACTCATAATATATCACCATATAATTTCGTCATATAAGTATTTCACGCCCTCAGGATTTTAAATTCAGCTCTTTTCCTTTTGTTAAAATCTTTTCTACATATGTTACACTTTATTGAATGTTTTCATAGTGCCAGTCATATCAGTTTAAAGTTTAGGCGTAACTCAATGAACGAAATTTTTGAGTACTGTTATTTATTGTAGTTATCTTTCTTCCTGTTAATGTTGACTATATTTTTAGACACCCAAGAACGGTGAAATCATAACATGCTATAAATTGTACAACTGAATGCAAAATCCTGTGAATGTAGTATGAGATGTATGTTTTAATTAAGATTTGTTATTGAAATTAGTTTATTTCATATACAAAACACCATATGTTATGAGTTTGGTAAGTAATCCTACCAAAAACCTATATCTTGCACTTTATTGAATGTTTTCATAGTGCCAAGCATAAGAGTTCAAAGTTTAGGCCCAATTCAATGAAGCAAAAATACCAGATTTGCATGCCCGTTCTTGGGCGATTCTTATGAAACTCAATTTGTCACAAAATGGTGATTTTATTGACTTCATTTTTGCAAATTAAAATGGTTTCATGACAATACATCTTTTCCCAAGAACGCACATGCAGTCTGGTATAAGATGTATATTAGAATCCTGCGCAGGTCGGGTACAACCCGACCCGAACCCACAAATTCCATTTTAAGTCAACCCGACCCAAACCCCCAAAAATAATTTTCGGAAACCCGATCCGAACCCGCAAAAATAATTTCCATCAACCCGTCCTGAACCCGCAATGCAAAAAAAGTAAATTATGTTTTAATGCCACTATGAAAAATAATCTACAATTGTATCTCTAATACAATTTTTATGTTTTACATAGAAGAACGAACAAATCTATATTCTTTAACATTCAAATATAGTAAAACCTCTGAGCATGTTGGGATCATTGTATAGAGTCAAACATCGAATCGGGTTATCCTGAATTTTGTTTTTTCGGCTCGGAATGAATCTAATTTTCTTTCTGCAGGTCGGGTTCGCATTACAAGAATTCTTTTGGGCCATCTATAGGTTTTTTACTGGATTCGTTATAATCATTATAGTATCAGTAATTGAGAAAGTATGTTTATATTAATTTCCAGAAACGAATTCTAAGACTATACAAAACTGACAGGCACGCATTTTGTTTTTGTGAAACTTTGATCTGCGGTTTTTATAGAATTTTAATGTGAAAAAATAGTTTGGACATTCTTTTAAAAAATCGAGTCAACCCGAATCCGAACTGTAAACGCCAAAAAGCCAACCCGAATCCGAAACAATGAAAGCCAACCCGAACCGCAACAAAAGAAGTTGAAGTCAACCCGAACCAGATTCGCAACGGGAAAATATAGACCCGACCAGAACTGCAGGACTCTAATGCTATGCTATGTTGTCAAGTTGTCATCGCCCAAGAATGGGGAAATAAAACCCAACAACTTTTGACTTCAGGAAAAATGAATGAGGTTATTTGGGTTTTCCTTTTGTTAATATTTTTTCGCCACTTAGACTTACCCATATATTATGAGTTTCGTAAGAAATCCCAATAAAAACATATTTATTTGCTTTACTGAATGTTTACCTTTCTTATCAAAATTATGATGTGTAACATGCGAGAAATTGTAGAACTAGATGGAAAATTCTGTCAGTGACGTGTACGGTTTGTTTTCTTTCAGATTTGTTATTGAACTCATTTTATTTCATTTAAGAATATTTTTAGTCACTAAAGAATAGAGCATGTGTTTTCATTAAGATGAGAAAAGATTAACAAAAGGTAAAGAACTGAATGAAAAATTCTCAGTGCGCTAAATACTTATACAATGAACATTTTGTGATATATTACGAGTTTCATAAGAATCGCTCATGAATGGACTCTTAATCGCCCAAGAACGGAAATTATTTACTTCATAGAAAGTGTTCGGACCTTGTGCGCATGCCGAACGAGCTCCGCAGCTTTGCGGTCATGTGACCCAGTAGTTGTTCTTTAGCTGCCATTGCGGCACGTTGTGTATTCGAGCGGGTCTTATCCCCAAGTAAAGAGAGTTGTGCTTTTAGCTGCCATTGCGGCACGTTGTGTATTCTAGCGGGTCTTATCCCCAAGTATAGAGTATGTTGTTCTTGAGCTGCCATTGTGGCACGTTATGTTATAGAGGGTATTATTCCCAATTATTCTGTTTCTTATAGCGGGAGTATTCCCCAAAAATATGTTTTATGAACGTCACTTGTTCTAACAGCGGGTTATTACCCCAACGTCACTTCATCATTCTATGTTCTTCAGTGTTCGTGATTGTTTGTAACATTTGTGTGCTGTGTGTTATAAAAAATGTGAAAAAGAAACCTAATCGTCTTCATTCCTAAAGTTACGCACAGTATTCACATACATTGTTGTGGTCCGTCGATTTCGCAGCGAAATAGCTGCTATGGAAAAATTAAATAGAACAAAAGGTGCTCTAAAAGGTGCTATAACGAAATTAGAAAATTTCGTAAAAGATAATACAGACGAAATTAATTACTCGAGTACCGAGCTCGAAATAAAGATTCGAAAATTACCTGAGCTTCAAGCAAAAGTATCGGAAATACGGGATAAATATTATGATATCCCTGAGATTAAGGACTTACCGGAAATCGAAAACGAGTTAGATGAACTCGAAGATCGTCTCGAGAAACTTGAGGTAAGTCTCAACATATTTCTTAAAAATCTTAAAGTTTCTGAAATAAATGTGCATGCTGATAGTATTGAATCTATAAGTTTGAATAATATTAAAGTTAAGTTACCTGAAATCCCACTACCAACATTCAATGGTAAATATGAGGAGTGGTCAATCTTTAAAGTACAATTTACAAATTTAATTATCAATAATGCCCAGTTAAATGACGCTCAGAAGCTGTTTTATTTGCGAGCATCGCTAAAAAATGAAGCAAAACAACTGGAGAGCCCAGACGATTCCTTTGAGTCATTGTTTACAGCACTTACTGAAAGATTCGAAAATCAACGTTTGCTCATTGACACTCATTTATCAGCCATAATTAATTATGAAAAAATACATCACGAGTCTTCTAAAGAATTGAGATCCTTTATTGATTGTGTGAATAAAAATTTGAGGGCCTTAAAAGTATTACAATATGAACAAAACAATCTGTCTGATGCTATCCTTATCAATATTATATTGCAAAAGGTAGATAAGGAATCTCGAAAATTATTTGAATATTCGATTAAAAAATCAGAATACCCGCAATTTAATGAATTAATGTCATTTTTGGAAAACCGCAGTTCTACGTTAGAAAGCGTAAATAGATACTCTGCTTCAAAACCCTTAAACAAAAACATTCCTCTTTCGAACAAACAAAAAAATTTCATGCTAAATTCGAATGATAAATCGAATGGAAAAACTTGTATTCTGTGTAAATTGGCTTTTCATAATTTGAACAAATGTTCTCAGTTTCTAAAAATGAATGTTTCTGAACGATACGATTTTGTGAAGAAAAATAAACTGTGTATCAGTTGTTTGAATAATTCTCATTTCGTAAATTCTTGCATTTCAAAATATAATTGTAATACCTGTGGATTGCGACACAGCTCATCGCTTCATCGAGATAAAAAAAATAAATCCAAAAATGAATTGGCTTCCCCCCAAATTTCCTCCCCTCTTGCAGGTGCGGTAAATAGAGAAACGGAAAACATTTCGATAAATAATGAATCTTTAAAGACCTTGAATAATATAAGTAAAGAAAGAAAATCAATTTTATTGAGTACATGCTTTGTTTTTATAGAAGATAATTTCGGAAATAAACGAAAGTTTAGAGTAATTTTGGATAATGCTAGCAATGTCAATATTTTAACTAAGGATTGCGCTGACATGTTGAAATTTAAAAAAAGGATAATTAATGTACCCGTTACAGGATTAAACGGTTATACTTATAATGTAAAAAATAAAATTTCGAGTGTAATTACAAAATAAGATGGCTCTTTCAGGGAGAATATAGATTTCTTAATTGTTCCCAAAATCACGGATGTAATTCCATCAAAGCAATTAAATGTATCGGACATTAATTTACCGAATATTGTGGAATTGGCAGACCCCACATTTTTCAAACCGGGAAAAATTTACGCATTGGTTGGCGCTGAATTATTTTATAGAATTTTAAAGCATAATTCAGTTAAGATAAATGATAAACTTTTTCTGCAAGACACTGTTTTTGGATGGATCCCAACTGGGGCGCTAGAGGAGAACACGCAAACAAACAATATTACTATGTGCAATTTCGTTAGAGATTTCGATGAAATAAATGATAATTTAAAACAATTTTGGGAGCTTGAGTCTATAGGCATTAAACATGATGATCCGAAAATATCGGAAACTGATCAAGCACAACAAATATTCGATAAAACTGTCAAATTTGTAGGCGATCGTTATGAAGTTCAGTTACCGTGGAAAAAAGACTGGAAGGATTTAAATGATAATTTTAATGTTGCGAAACAGCGTTTGGAAGGTCTAAAAAGAAAATTTTATCGAAACCCAGAGCTTTTTCGACAATATTCTGAAATAATCACGGAATATTTAAAGCAAGGAATTATAGAGCAGGTGCAAGAAAATGAACCTGTTTTAGACAGGGCAGTTTATTATTTGCCCCATCATGCGGTCTGTAAAGAAGATAAACTTACTACAAAGGTCCGAATCGTCTTCGATGCCAGCTCTCACGATAACAATGATTTGTCCCTTAATGATTGTTTATGGCCCGGCATCAACTTAAATCCACTTCTATTTGATATTTTAATCCACTTCAGATTATACGAAATTGCCTTTTCTTCTGATATCGAGAAGGCGTTCCTTCAAATCTCACTAGCTGAAAAAGATCGGGATTCTGTCCGTTTTCTGTGGTATGATGATGGTTTAAAATCTTTCAAGGTCTTCAGATTCAAACGTGTTATTTTTGGAGTCAATGCCTCTCCATTCCTCCTATCTGCTACCATAAAGGAGCACATCAAGCGGTTTACGAACCTACACACAAGAACTGTTCACCTACTCGATAAATATATTTATGTGGACGATTTTATATCTGGCGAAGATACGCTGCAAGAAGCTCTTGATGTTTCCCTGAATGCTAACAAAATAATGTCTGAAGCCGGAATGATTCTTCGAAAATGGATAACCAATGATGAAGCGTTACTGCAGTGCTGGCAAAAGGAAGGTTTAAATATTCAAGCAGAACATGCTGCAATAAGCCTAGGAAGCAATCTAAGCAAGGTATTAGGAATGTTCTGGAAAACAGAAGAAGACTGTCTGACATTCGAAGTCAAAAGTTTAATAGAATTCTTGTCATCGCAAAAAAGCTCAAAACGTCTACTATTGCAAGCAGTTGGTAAAATCTTCGATCCGTTAGGCATGCTGACGCCATTCACCATTAAAATAAAATGCCTGTTCCAAGAACTATGGCTAATGAAGACAGCATGGGATGAACAGTTACCAACTAATGTGCACGAAAAATGGTTAAGGTGGTTCGAAGAACTTCCAAATTTAGCAGAATTAAAAATTCCGAGGAAAATTCTTGGTTGCTTGAATCAAGTAATAGCTGTAGAAATACACGCCTTTTCTGATGCTAGTAAAATAGCGTATGGATCTGCAATTTATCTGAGAATAAAAAGAGAGAGCGGTGTGGAAGTCAATCTCGTGACTTCAAAGAGTCGTGTTGCACCGATAAAGGAGATAACTCTGCCTCGGCTAGAACTTCTCGGAGCCTTACTAAGTGCAAGACTGAGCAATAAAGTAAAACCCATCCTAGATCAAAAAATCACATCGAAAGTGTACTATTGGACGGATTCCAAAATAACCTTATTCTGGATCAAAGGATCATCAAAGCGATGGAAGCAGTTTGTGGCTAACCGTGTCATAGAGATTAATGCACTTTCAGATTCGAACTCTTGGTATCACTGCTCTAGCAAGGACAATCCTGCCGATCTCTTGACCAGAGGTGCGAGTGTTAATTCCCTTGTAGAGAATCCAATGTGGTTTAGGGGACCAAAATTCCTAGCAGCTGATGACTTAGTGACTGAGCAAGAAACTATTTCTGTGCCAGAAACAGATTACATTCCAGAGACTAAATCAAAATATAAAAATAACTGTAATGATTTCAATTCTAATATTTCTCTTTCTCTTTTCAGGAATCCTGAAGAAGTAAATTTTTTTCTCAACATAAGTGGTAAATACTATAGTATTCTTCGCATACTGGCATATGTTTATAGGTTTTTTCACAATTGCAAATGTAAGTTAGCAGACCGGCGCAGAGGCAGCCTCACAACCCCAGAAATAAAAAATTCAGAAGTTTCTCTAATTAGATTAGTACAAAATGCAGAATTTCAGGAAGAGATTAAGGGTTTAAAACGGGAATCAAGGGTTCCCCCTTCCAGTAAAATTAAATGCTTATCCCCCTTTTTGGATCAAGATAATATCTTAAGAGTTGGCGGTAGGTTGGAAAATTCAGATTTAAACTTTGATAAGAAGCATTAAATCATTTTGCCGAAAGGCCATAAGCTCACAAAACTCATATTTGAGCATTTTCACAGGAAGTATTTTCATATTGGTCCCCAAACTTTAATCCATTACGTACGTATGCGGTTTTGGCCCGTAAGTGGAAAAAATTTAGCGCGAAAAGTAGTGCATGATTGCGTTGTCTGTTTTAGGAACAACCCAGTTACTGCTAAACAAAGCATGGGTGACCTCCCATCAAAAAGAGTAACTCCAAACTTTACGTTTAACCATACAGGAGCCGATTTTTGCGGCCCTTTTGAGATTAAATATAAAAATCAAAGAAAAGGGATTTTTCATAAGGTTTATGTCGCGATTTTCGTTTGCTTAGTAACAAGGGCTATTCATTTAGAAATAGTAACGGATCTAACTTCTGATGCGTTTATCGCCGCACTTAAACGCTTTGTTTCAAGGCGAGGAAAATGCGCTTCTATTATGACAGACAATGCTACGAATTTTAGGGGTGCTAAATCAGAATTGCACAAACTTCATGAGTTAGTTCGTAGACCGGATGAAAAATTAGCTAATTACCTTACTTCAGAAGCTATTGAATGGAAGTTCATTCCTCCTAGATCGCCCAACTTCGGTGGTTTATGGGAGGCTGGTGTAAAATCTTTCAAGTATTATCTTAAACGAACATTAAAAGGTGCTAGATTGACTATGGAAGAATTCCAAACAGTCACCACCCAAATCGAAGGGGTACTAAATTCGCGTCCCTTAACTCCGTTATCGACCGATATAAATGATTTTAATGCATTGACACCAGGACATTTCCTAATTGGTCGGCCTATCGATGCCATTCCAGAACCTCAGTTGATTGATATCACAGAATCGAGATTATCTAGGTGGCAGAGAATCACTAAATTCGTCCAATTAATTTGGAGAAATTGGCAATTAAATTACTTGAGTCATCTCCAAAATCGTTCAAAATGGCAGGTAAAGGGGAAAAACATCAAACCAGGGGCGATGGTAGTCATAAAGGAGGACAATTTACCTCCCTGTAAGTGGATGCTTGGACGAATCTTAGAGGTTATACCAGGAAAGGATGGTAATGTTAGGGTTGCAAAGGTTAAAACAGCCTCAAATATCTTTCTTAGATCCATATCTAGATTGTGTGTCTTGCCCGTTAATGAAACCTAATGTACATACCTTTTCTCATCGTCTACTTATTTTAAAGTGCACCTAAGATTTACATGTTATTTTACATTCAACTTTTCTTAAGAACAATATAGAACTATTTTTAGAAAAGAGCTTAAATTTTGTAACAAAGAATTTAATTTTATTGTATTGTATAGTCCTTGTTATTGCAACTTATTATTATTGTATTTGTATTGTAATATTATTTTATGGTATTGGTATTTTATTTAGTTCTTGTATTTATAGTGTATTTTTAATATTTTGAATGTGCTACGCACATTGCAACGCGGGGCGGCATGTTCGGACCTTGTGCGCATGCCGAACGAGCTCCGCGGCTTTGCGGTCATGTGACCCAGTAGTTGTTCTTTAGCTGCCATTGCGGCACGTTGTGTATTCGAGCGGGTCTTATCCCCAAGTAAAGAGAGTTGTGCTTTTAGCTGCCATTGCGGCACGTTGTGTATTCTAGCGGGTCTTATCCCCAAGTATAGAGTATGTTGTTCTTGAGCTGCCATTGTGGCACGTTATGTTATAGAGGGTATTATTCCCAATTATTCTGTTTCTTATAGCGGGAGTATTCCCCAAAAATATGTTTTATGAACGTCACTTGTTCTAACAGCGGGTTATTACCCCAACGTCACTTCATCATTCTATGTTCTTCAGTGTTCGTGATTGTTTGTAACATTTGTGTGCTGTGTGTTATAAAAAATGTGAAAAAGAAACCTAATCGTCTTCATTCCTAAAGTTACGCACAGTATTCACATACAGAAAGTAAAGTTCAAGAAACACATTCCATTCTTGGGCGACTATGCATATATAAATCGCCATTAACACGAAGAACGAATACAACTGTTACTAAATTATGTGATTTGTATATTTTGCATAAAAAGTAAAAAAACATTGTGAAATATCACAATTAATACAAATAACATTAAATCTTATAGAAAGAAATGTGCAAAAGTGTATTTTTCTTTAAAATAAAGCTGATGAGACATAAATAGTGCAATTTATCTTTACCCCTAAGCTATGAAGTGCGGTCGCTGGATCCCATATTTTTTACCGCCTGCTCTCATTGGCTGGCTGCTTCATTGCCGTCACAATGCCATATGCACATTTTAATAATAATAAAAAAAATCTACATTGAAATTTTAAAATCCAGCTGCGAAGTGCACTTTTCAGTGACAGCATCTACACATGACAAAAATTTCAGTATACGGTGAAGCATGCAGCAGTGAGCCCTGTCCGAGGTTCTTATAGATGAAATTGGGGTCTTAATTGAGTGATGGTTACCATTATTTCCGAATAGAAATTTCAGCAAATTTCTTAAATTCTTATTTGTGTCACCACCCCATCGAGTAATATATCTATGGATAGGTTGAAAATTTGAGTTTTATTCGTATATAGGTTTGTTTATGAGAGAATGTGCATCCTGGTGGTGGAAAGTGAAACTAAAAGATATTACAAAGTGTGCGTAGTATGCCTGCTATACCGGGCTGCAGGCGATGGTGACCTGCGTCGGATATACGCATAAAACATTGTGCCCGTGGCGGTGGAAAGTACTTCGAAGCATATGCACGGCTAGGATGGTTAGGTTAGGTTAAGTTACCGTTACGTAGGCCTAGGTCTTAAATTGATTTACAGCTTACATCGGAAATCCGATTTAACCATTGGTCTTAAATCGATTTAAACTAACATCGAAAGTCGCGATTTAGCTAATGTCTTGAATTACGATTTAGCCATTGTCCTTTTAGCCTTACATCGCAATTTAAAACAAACATCAAAAATCCGATTTAACCACCAGTCTTATATCGATTTAAAGATAACATCAGAAAAATTTATTTATCTATTGGCTTTAAATCGATTTAACACTAGAACCGCGGTACTTTCGGTATACCTAGAACCGCGGAGCGGGTCAGTTTGACCCAATATAGAAAAAATATATAAATATGCATAAATGTTTATCTTAATTAACTAAAATAGTATATTTTCATATAATAATCGATTTTTCAATACATTTACATTATATTTAATAGATTTTTCCATGCATTTACATTACATTTGATATAAAAAATCAGCTCAGATTACTAGTTATTTTAGAAAGTGATTTCTTCCACATTGTAGTTTCTTAAGTATAACATATACTTTACCCAAAAATAAACGTAGACTTCATAACTTTAACAGAAAATAGATTATCTCATTAAAATAAGTTTAGACATAATTTCTAATAATAAAGATACATAAAAAATAGATATACGAGTTAATTACTAGTTTAACAGATTTGTTAAATCCAATTTATTGTGTGCATCGCATGCAAAACTTAGCAATAAATTTTATATGTTTACCACAAATGGGTGCATTATATTATATAAAAATATCGTCAGTTTTAATTTCACATTTTGAAGTGTGACACCGGGCTCGTTTACACTAAGTTTGAGGTTTTCCGTCGTTTTCAGTGGTTGCTTCTCACCCAAATGACACCTTTTTTTCACCTACAGAGAACACACTTTTCTCCTAATTATTCAACAAAGTCCTGAATAAATTACTGTCACAAATAGAATGTCTAGTTACGACTTTGTATAGAACCCAAGCTTTGATAGCTGCAAGAATCAAAATATTATAAAATACATGCACTGCCCACCTATGTGAAACAGTCTTGACAGTATACATCCTGGTCAATCTGATAAATCACATCTACACCGAATATAGTTGCTTTGCAGTAATCAACTGCATTTTTTAGAATTATCTAAAACCAATCTTTGAATGCAGTGTACTGTTCATCAACAAAACATATTTATATGCTTTTTTCTGGTAATCAGTATGGGTTAGTACAGTAGTCGCCTGATATTTTGATTTTGACATTTTTACAGAGAACTCGTATTTCTTTTCACGAAGGTTTTACAGTTCCTACAAAGTTGCTGTTTTTGGATTTCAATGCCTTTGCAAGTTTTATAAGTCATGGTGTATAATTAGTTTTCAGTGGCATGATTACAGATATCAGAAATCGTGTCAAATTTGTCTGTCTTTAGATGACTTGATCGGTTTGATTTTATATCGAACTATAAGGTTCCCATTATTTCAAGAAATTTGTCTTTTGGTATTGTAAGCTTACGATTTCGTGACATCTTATCTATACTTACAATAAATGCAGGATAAAACTAACTACAAGAATTCTTATCTGTTGTAAATTTCCATTGCATTCAGATACTCCTTTACACTGAGGATATATGAGGGACTCTCAACCATTGTAAGACAAGTTCCCACTTTGAAAAAAAGTAAGATAACCCATTTAGAAGGTGAATAAAATCTGTTTTATCTACTCCCACAGTAAACCAATTCTGTAACTAGATGACATATATGAGAAAGTATGTGAAAATAGACTTGGTTCACTGTGGGAGTGGATAAAACTGATTTTATTCACCTTCTAAATGCACGTAGATTGTTTTTTCAAAATGGACTTTGTTTACTATGTCCCTCATATGTATATTATCATACTGAGCCCCTCATATATATCTCATATATATATCATACTGAGTCCCTCATATGTCGTTACTTCTGAGAAAATGCATCTCTTTTTCCTCATTTATGCGAAAAAACCTATAACGGGTCACATTGACCCGCTTCGCGGTTCTAGGTATAAATGGTTATAATTGGGAATTTATTTATATTATGCGTTTTTACATTTGATAAGTCGTTGCTTACCTTAAAATATTAAAAGTCAGAACAGGAAATGTTTTTCCAATTACTATTTTTGGCGCGATGACAAATTAAACATCGATTAGGGTCAAATTGACCCGCTCCGCGGTTCTAGTGTTAAATCAAAATACCGATTCAGAGCTAACATTGTGAAAACTGATTTATTTGCATTGATGCAGCTTCTGCATGCATGGCGAGCTGGTGTTAAATCGATTTAGCAGGATCCGATTTAAGAAAACATTGCAAGCTTCAGTGCTTTCCGATTTAAGAAAAACATGGCAAGCTGGTGTTAAATCGATTTATCAGGATGTGATTTAAGCAAATCTTAATGAAATTGATTCACTATTATGTCTGAAAAAAAAAGTCATGGTTAAAGTCCAAATTCATCTATTTTTTGCTTATATATTTTTGCATTCTTTTGATCAAAAATTAATTTTCATATATTGAAATATTTTAGTTTTAAATTATTATTATTTTGTAATTAATTAAAAATACTTAAATGATGAGTTGAATAATACTTTAATAATCCTTCTCCATCCACTATATCAATGTCAGCATTTATGTTAAACGAATTTTATTATAATCTAAAAGTGAAAAAGGAATAAAATTGCACCTTATTTCTCATATATCCCCCCCCCCCATTTTTTTCTGTTTAGCTCACACGCTATCAAAGCCTGAGATCTAATGTGTCCGCAGGTTCTGTATGTACTTATGTAACTTTTGATAGAAATATCCGATTTGCTTCAAAAATTTTTTCTAGGCTCATTCTGATAAGGTGCTTCCCTGATTATCTTTTGAGGTCCATTGGTTTAGTATAAAAAGGGGGGAACGGGGCTAATCCACCTCCCCCCCCCCTTAATTTATATGAATGGTTTTTTCAAGCAGAATTATCCGATTTGCTTCACATTTTGTTTCTATCTTCATTCTGATAAGGCGCTACCCTGATTAGTTTTGGGTGTTCATTGGTTAAGTATATAGGGGGGAACGAGGGGTTAATTCCCTTAATTTAGATCAATGGCTTTATGCAGAATTACTCAATTTGCTTCAAATTTTGTATATACCGGTTTATTTTGATAAGGCGCTTCCATGATTAGATTTGGAGGTTCATAGGTTAAGTTTAAAGGGTCTAATACTCCCCCATTAATTTAGATAAATGCGTTTTTCATGCAAAATTATCTGATTTGCTTCAATTTTTTTTTCTAGATTCATTCTGATAAGATGCTTCCCTGATTAGTTTTTGGGGTTCATTGGTTGAGTATAAAGTGAGGGGGACAGGGGTTATTCTCTCTCCCCCACCCCATTCATTTAGATAAATGGATTTTACATGCAGAATTATTCGATTTTCTTCAAATTTTTTTCTAGGTTCGCTCTGATAAGGCACTTCCCTGATTGGTTTTGGGGGCTCATTGGTTAAGTATAAAGGGAGGAACGAGGGGAGGTGGGTTAACCCTTAATTTAGATCAATGGGTTTATCATGCAAAATTACCAGATTTGCTTCAAATTTTGTATACCGGTTTTTTTTCATAAGCCGCTTCCCTGATTAGATTTGGAGGTTCATTGGTTAAGTATAAAGGGTGGGGGGGGAGGGGCTAACCCTCCCCCATTAATTTAAATAAATGCGTTTTTGATGCAGAATTATCTGATTTGCTTCAATTCTTTTTTCTTGGTTCATTCTGATAAGGCGCTTTCCTGATTACTTTTTGGGTTTCATTGGTTAAGTATAAAGGGAGGGGGGGGGGGCTAATCCACCAAATTAATTTATATAAATGGATAGAAGATTCGCATGCAGAATTATTCGATTTTCTTCAAATTTTTTTCTAGGTTCATTCTGATAAAGCGCTTCCTTGATTAGTTTTGGAGGTCCATTGGTTATGGGTGGTGGTGGGGGGGGGGGGGTTACCCCTCTTAATTTAGATCAATGGGTTTATCATGCAGAATTACCCGATTTGCTTTAAATTTTGTATGCTGGTTTATTCTGATAAGGTGTTTCACTGGTTAGATTTGGAGGTTGATTGGTTAAGTATAAAGGGGGGAACAAAGAAGCTAATACCCCTTAATTTAGCTAAGTGGGTTTTTCATGCAGACTTATCCGATTTGCTTAAATTTGGTATATAGGTTTATTCTGATAAGGCGCTTCCCTGATTAGATTTTGAGGTTCATTAGTTAAGTATAAAGGGGGGGGGGGGGGTTATCCCCTTAATTTATTTTTCAAGGGCATTATTCTTTGAAATAAGAGTATATTGTACAATAAGCGTGAATAGCCTGTGAGGTCAATGACATTATTTTAACTGGGCACTTTTCTTTTTCTTTACTACTTTTCTCATCATGGTAAATAAACAGTTTAATTCATCATTGAATATGCTTCTGTTTTTAACTCTAGACCTTTTTCATTCTGTGACAGTAAAAAAAAGTGTGTATGTTGTTAGAGTGGTACTATTTGGGTGGGCTACAGGGAAGCCCCCCCCCCCCTTTCCTTTAAAGAATTTAGATTGTAGCGACCATAACAAGCCAGACAAAAAAAAAAAAAAAAAAAAAAAAAAAAAAAAAAAAAAAACCCACAGAAAAAATGCGTCAAGCATAGATTATAAAACTCCAACACATTCAGAATAATGTAAACAAACTGCACCGTTTGAAAAATTAAAATATTGCGTCTTATTCAAACACATAACACATTTCAAAACCCAATTTCAGCTGTTTCCATCTACAATCGGAAAATTATCTGAATTTTTTTCAGCAGCCTTGTATATGATAGAGAGATTTTATCAGATGCATGCCAAAATTTAGTTCACTTAAGAAATACATATACTTCAGTTCAGTTCAAAATTCCCCTTCAGCAAGTTCCTCTAATAAGGAGAATGGTACGTGAATACTTTTGTGCAGCCCCTGTATATGAGGTATAGAATTTATATATGAGTAACATGAAAAAAATTAGTTAAATTTAAAAGGGCATACCGAATTTTAAAACGTACACTCCAGCAATTATTACTCAAAGACAGTACTGTAACCTATTTATTTTGTGTGTCCCTGCAAATGAATAAAAAATGCTATGAATGCATTGTTCTAACGTGATCTTAGTGAAATTCAGTGATTTATATAAGTTTCAATACATTTGAAATAGCGCAATGTCATAAAAATACTCTGCAAACATTTTCCCCTCCCCCCCATATACCATATTGTAATGGAATATTTTTGACTGCCCCTGTAAATGAACTATTAATCCTACATACTTCATATACAACACAAAACATGCTTTGGTGATCCTAAATAACCGTTATCAGTTGCATAAAAATCCCAGTATATTTACCAGAGTTGGAGCTTGCACAGACGGACAGACAAACTGAATGAATAAACACTTTCAACTTTGTTGGGAAGTGTTCAAGAAAGAAAGAAATTATAAAATGTATTAAAATAGTTCACTAACTTTTTAAAATGAAAAAAAAATGTGTGTTTTGAGTCCTTCAAACTTTTTTGTGTGTAAAATATGTACCTCTTTTCAAAAATATTTATTTCTTTTTTAAATAACCTCCCGAGGTGTAAATTTTCTGACGCCGCTGCGAATTGGTTACAGCAAGATTCGACCTCATTTGAAGGCTTGACCGAAGGTGAAACTCCTCACGGCCCCTCAATTGGTGGAGTCTATTTCTGATCCGAGAGTATTAGGGGCCATTCCCCCAAGGGGATGTGGAAATGGATTTTTTCATGTGATATATCGTTTTAAAGCTTTTGACCTGTACATTACTAAGCACTCGCTCCTCTCCTCTTAACTCATTTTTTCATCAGTACAGGGTGTTTTAAAGTTTTAATTTGTTCATGACTGTCGCATACAATTTTCCAAAAATTTACATAGCAAATCTCAACAATTAACAGCTTCTCCCCATTTTCCACACAGTGAGTGGGTACGTATTTCAGTCAAAATCGAGTTAAAGGTATGAAATCATATAAATTTAAGGATAATTTTTAAATATCACCACGGACCCGGACAACGCCGGGCGGGTCAGCTAGTATATATATATTTCTCTAGTTTCTGTGCGATATGTTTGTTTAAGCAAAAGATTATAGAAAAAAAAAAGTAGACTTCGAGGGCGGGGGGGAGGTTTAGATGATTGATTAAATATTGTTGCAATAAAATAAAAAATAAAGCAGTAAATTTGAAAAATGATTAAAGCCTTAAAATTTTGCTTTGGGGTTTTTGTTTGGGGGAGATTTTAGTGAGGGGGGGGATTTAAATAATATATATCGGAAACCTGCTGCAATACGAAAGATTCTCACACCTGTATTTGCCTTATTTACTTCTAAATTAATGATAAAGAAGGGTTTTTTAAAGATTTTCTTTAAAAAAATCTCGATTATAAGCACCCCCCTCCCCCGAATTTAACTTCTTTTGCTTTTGAAATAGAGGGAGGGCTTACAATCGTGATTTTACGGTAGTTATCAGTTTGTAAATTTTACTTTCTTAAAATATTACTGATATCTATCTCCATTCAAAGCATCATATACATAGCTGTTTTAGAGATGGAAGTGTAAGCCATCATTGCAAGTTTGAAACAAATGAAATAAAGAGTTTTGCAAACTTTTTTAACGTAATACTTTTTGTATTAGCAATGTATAAAAAATATTTTGGTAAACCGTTTTAGTAATGTAATACATAACACTTATTGCATTTTAGAAAACATTAAATTTATTTCAATTACCATTGAACGTGAACGAGCTTGTTGCTCTGTATGTACTTGCTGACAGATGTGTTTGTGGAAGTTTCAATACAAAATCAACTTTGTATGACGGAAATATAATCTATTTCAGGAAAATTATAGATATTGGAGATGACATTTTTTCTCATGAAGTTAACTGAAAGGAACAGAATCACAAGAATGATTACTGGGGCACTTATGAACTGTTCATATCTGCCCCAACTAATCTGTTCACAAGTGCCCCACATGGCTGCTAGAGTTAAATTGATAAATCCTTAATATTTCTCAATTTTAGAAGAAGAAAAAAAAATTATATAAAATATTTATTAGTGTTCATAGTATATGTTAAAACATTAAAATTCAAATAAATAAATAAATAAATAAAGTTATTCGCTTAGCAAGTTGGAACTGAGATTTTACTTTTGAGATTTATAAACAGTGCTTTGTCTACTGAGGACAAACAAAGTGTCAAAGAGCTTAAATATTTTTTTACCATATGTCTACATCTGCCCCGTTCTCCCCTACGCTGCATAAGGTGGTATCTCCTTTTTAGGGTAGCTATTACAAGATATAATACTTGATATAACATGATAGCATCACTGGGGATTCAGCTTTCCGTGATTGAAATATCTTCATTTTATTCCATTCAAATAAGTTGTTAATGTAAACAATCCTTCAGTTATTTCGATTGTTGTCACTCTTGAATATTTAGTTTAAAAATGTGTGTTCTATTGCTTCTCTAACCTCCAATTCGCAATGCACCCTCCATGGTACGTCTCCTTTTAGCTCTATAATTCTTGAAAAAATTACCATAGGCAAGCTCAGGCGTAGCTGTTGGCTTCTTGGTGAACTAACGAAGCGTTGTTATGTAATCAACCCATCTGTTGAAATATAAACAACACTTGCTGTTATAACCAGATGCATTTTATAACTCTCTAACCTTCCTGCTGTCTTTTTGACACGCAAAACTTTGACGTTGTCTGAGTTTTGTGTGTACCATTATTTGCGGATGAATACTAACATTCTTTAATGATTTATCGTTAGTAAAACAAAGGAATAAACCCGGGCTTCCCGTGTTACAGAATATAAGTGAAACCATTTTTTTTAATTTATAACACTTTTTACATTTAATGTATTTTTTAGAATACCCACTAACAATACCAAAAATCCTATTTATATGAAATATAGCAATAAATCGTTCAAATAAAATTTTGAAATTTATTTAAAGCCATACTTTCTTATGGGCTTCGCGCTGTGAGTTAAAAGTCCAAGAAATTGCCAAAGATCACTATTTACAATCAATCTTTTGAATTATCTTCATTTTAATTGTTTAAGCGCGTAGTTCGATTACATGTTTTAAACTTGTGTATTGCTTACATTTCATTGTTTTATTTATGAATTGATCAATGTTTTAATTTCTTTATGGAATACAAACTGGAAACAAATGCTACGCTACTTATATTAGTACAAACGGACATATATTTCGTAATCGTCTGAACGCCATAGAGATAGAAAAAAAAATCATACTTTAAAATTGGCTTAAAAACAATAAAAATTGAGTAAATAGCGGTACAGTTTTCAAACAAATTGCTATATTGTTCTCATACAAATTGCATTTGAAAGTACAGTCGTGGAAAAAAAAAGTAAACACCCCCTACTAACTCCTCAACAAATTATCGTAGAAGAAAGTTACTGGTACCGAACGATTGGAAATAAAGTCTGCTTTTAAATGATGTATATAAAATTTGCTTAGGGGGCCATCTACATATTAAAACGAACCAGAACTTTGTTTTTTTTCAGTAGCAGTACCCAATTCTGACAGCATAAATGAACTCTACACCCTTCAATTAGCCTAAAAACGAATTTTTATGCAATTCGTACCATAAGTTTCCGAGAAATTAATTATTTTAAAATGACCGTATTTTAAGGGCTGTATCCAAATTGAAGTTCCGTACTGGATTGTTAACCGAGAGAGCCGCTTCCTTGATCAAGGCACCTTAAGCGCCACTCAAGGAGTCAATGAAGCGTGTTAGATTACAGTACAGGAGAATAAATTTCAAAATGTCTACTCACTTCCATCATAGACGGCCCCTTAAACCATCATTTTGCCGTTTTTTAAGCATAATTTGAAAACTACTTGGAAGAAAAATGTGAAATTTTTGATTTTCCATAAAGCAGGACTTAATAAATCTATATCCATAAAAAAAATTGTAGGTTGCAATTCATAATTTTTTCGAATATTAATTTCATAATTCATAATTCATATCATAAAATTATAAAAATTGCAAATTCAGCTTATTTATGTTTGGGTATATTAGTATTATTACTACAAAAAAAAAAAAATAGCACATTAGGAGCATAATTTCGGGAGATATAAATACAAATATGAAAATGTAATTTAACATTAGAAGCACTAAATTTTGAATGTTTATAATTCAAAAACTTATCATTCAAATAACTTGAAATTTGGTGTCTAGGCATAGTTTGAACCGAAGATTTGAAATATATTGTTAAAATTGGGTACTGCCACTGAAAAAAATGAAGTTTGGATTCGTTTTAATATGTAGATGACCCCCTAAGAAAATTTTATATACATCATTTAAAAGTAGACTTTATTTCCAATCGTTCGGTACCAGTAACTTTAATCTACGATGACTTGTTGTTTTGACATAGTCGTTTTAATATGTAGATGACCCCCTAAGAAAATTTTATATACATCATTTAAAAGTAGACTTTATTTCCAATCGTTCGGTACCAGTAACTTTAATCTACGATGATTTGTTGAGGAGTTAGTAGGGGGTGTTTACTTTTTTTTTTTTTCCACGACTGTACATCTATTCCCTAGTCGACGGTGTAAAAATTGAAAATGTGCAATGTTTAGAGGTTTAAAAAAATCAGGGCTGCGGAGTCGGTGACAAAAATAGACGACTCCGGGAATTTTAAGAGATCCGACTCCGACTCTTTCGCTCAAAAATGGGCTGACTCCGACTCTGACAACGCAGATCTGCTTGTAAAATGGACGACTCCGACTCTTTCGCTCAAAAATGGGCACAACTCCGACTCCGCAGCCCTGAAAAAAATGCAGTAAAAGTTCAATTTCATCGTCTGCTGTTGCCACCGTCAAAATGACACCAGCGTTACGGATGGACACGTTTGTCCTTTATGATATAGATAGATAAGTTATAGAAATCTTTTGTATGGAAATTTGAAAGGAATTTTTAATCCGGTAAATACAGTGTCTAGTACTATAATAACCACACAAAAAATTAAAATTAAAATTGCGCATCATATGATTGTCCTAGTTAGAGAATACACTCTAAAATTGGGAGGAGTGAAAAATTCACTCTTTGAAAGAGTGACAGGCATTTTCACTCTTTCTGGAGTGAATTTTATAAAAGTACACTCCTTAAAGTGTAGAATTTTCCACTCCCTAGAAAGGAGTGAGATATTTCACTCCGTTGTCGGGAGTGAAATATGTCACTCCGTGTGGAGAGTGAAATATCTAACTCCGGTGATGAGAGTGAAAGCCTGGCATTATACACTTAAAAAAAAAAATTCCGTTCAACTTTCAACCAATATATGGAGTAAAATAATGAAAAGCACCAAAATATGTCACTTTTTAATTTTCAAAAACTCCATTTCAAAATGTAGCTTTTGGAAATTACGCTTATTTGGTACTAAAACGCACTCCTTTTCAAGAGTAAATAGTCACTTCTTTGAAAGAGTGACTATTCACTCTAAGCAAGACGAGTATTGTATGGGTATTGCTCATCAGCCAGTCAGAACAGTCTTGTCTACGACGCTTTTTTAAGATTAAAGAAAGACGTCCGCCATTTTAGAATGAAAATATACGGATATTATTAAAGTGATTATTTATGGAACTTTTTATTTTCATGTAAAATTAAATGTAATTTATTCATAAAGGATACAGAATGATAGACCATTCTCAAAGAGCATTCGAACCACTTTTGCGGTTTCATACTAAATTTTTTCTATTACTGTTAAGTCTGCAGTTGTTACCGAGCGCGTGAAATGTTATCTTCAAAGTTGAGTTATATATGCATTGCTTGCATTTATAATTTTTACTCCCGTCTTGAGTCTGTCACGACTGATAATTATACACAGTGAAGCTCATAGTATGAAATAAAGAGTGTCTCATTTAACGGGTAATATTGAAAATTTCCGAAGGAAGAAGTGGTATTTCTGGAATATAGGTCCGACCGAATTTTTGGCAGCATTTTCGCCGAAAACGAATTTTCGGCGCAACTCAGATTTTGTGACGAAAACAAAACCGAATTTTCTGTCGAATTGTATGTATTCGTATTACTTATCAGATAATCAGAACAGCAAGTCTACGACGCTTTTTTTAAGATAAGAGAAAGGTGTCCGGCATTTTAGGATCATGGAAGACGGTAGTATTCCGAGTGACGCAGCCTTAAGCCTAAAATCGTACCGTATCGTATCGTAGAATTCGTAGATGGCGGAACTCATATATACAGCTAACTCGACATCAAAGAAAACGCGAAAAGCCGCCTTTTAATAACTCAGCATATATAGGTCCTATTGTTCTGGTTTTTCTAGAACAGTCTTATATCTGCAGTCTAATCGTATACTGAAATTTTTACATTTCTACGTGCAGTATATTTTGAGATCTAAATAGCCATTTTTAAAGCGAAAGCGTTGGTACGGTATGTAAGAAGTTCCTAATTTCAAAATCTCAAAAACGGTACTAACGATTTTCTTTAAATTGATATATAATATAAATCTGATTAAGACGTGGTGAATAACATTTTTTGGGGGGGGGGAAATCTCGTTTTATTTTTAAAAATCGCTTTTTTTACTTTTCTCGTCTGTGATTGGTGAATAGGTTTGACGTCACTTCGTATGTAGGAAGAGTGTTAAACCAACTAATTTGCAAAGTCATTTTAGGTATTCTAGGTTGAGTTAACAATCTTAATCTAGGCAGTAAATCTTTTTTATTTAAATATTAAAATGTTAATTATTATGTGTTTTAAAATATTAAATATATTAAATGGAATTTCGATTCATATTCGATCTTTCTCTTTTGTTATGAAGAAATTATTATTTCACATTTCTGCTTTTTGTCGAAAAAATATTTAGATTCATTTTTAAAAATGGGGAATTTTTTTTTAAATTATATGTATTCAATATAATTTTTATTTATATTTTTTTTTCAATTTTCAAAAAAATTATTTTCAATTTCTTGTCTATGAGCGTAGCTCGCGATTTGAATCGTTTATTGAATCCATAAGATTGAATCTTGTTGAACTGAATCCTAAACCACGTTTGTGTGTTTACTTGTTAATGGGCAGAAATTCGCTATAATGATGGATTTAGTGTTTAAATTCGTCGTTTCCTTATCGATTCGTCGGTGCGTAGCGACAGATATTTATTTTGGTGGGGGGGGGGGGGATTAAAAAATTTCCCAACTTGAAACAAACTAATTTTCAACTCCGATGACATGTGCAATGGATGTCCAACTTACTTGATTGCTATTTGAGATCAAACTGAAGGGGAAAGAGACATCGTGTTTTTCTTTTGTAGTATTAGAATAGATGCTATTTTAAAAGAAAATTTGTGATATTTGCAGATTATGTCTGGCAGGAAACGACCTATTGCTATAACGCCAATCGGAAGACACGTGAATAATTTGTTCAGAGCACACGATTAGCTAAGTTTAACATGAGCTTGCGAGTATCTTGTTACTTCATATATGCATACATTTTTGTATGAAACTATAAACAATCAATATAGGCACCCCCCCCCCCCCCCTGAAGTATGTGCTGGGTAGCATTGTTTTGTTTATAGGGTATGTTTTATTAACTTTTACATAATAATATAAATTTTGCTTGAAATTTCATGAACATTCTATTTTTGGGTGTAATTCTACTTCTGCGCTGCTCTGTCAAGCTTGTCGATAAATGTATAAGTAATTTGGCAAACACATATAATTTTTTGATTGACAACCTTGGCGTAGAAAGTGATTGCATGCCAAATCGGCACCGGCTGGCCTAGATACAGAAGACGAGTTCTATTTTTTTCATTATTTACCTGCAAAATTACATAATATTGGACTATACATAAATTAAAAAGTATTGAATAAACCATAAACAATCCAAGTCTCTTAAAACTGAAGAACATTGTGTTTTCGATAACGGTTACATCGATGAGAAATGTCATCTTTTGCTTTGTTGAAGAATCGGGAGGGGGGGGGGGGATATGACCTTCTAAAGATAAAGAAATGGTCAGTACTTAAAAAAATGAGTATGACTTGTAGAAACAGTGAAGTTTGGATGTATAGTACTGTAAATTCTTGTAGTAAAGCATAAATCTAAACTTTAAATGCATTTTTTGGAAAAGTTATTTTCGGTAAAAATTCCATGCGCAAAACATGATTTCTCAAAATGTTATTGGAATATCATTATGAAATTTAACATGGGTTTAAATTTAGAAGAAATATTTTATGTCTTATGGGTGTTTTTGTGGAATGATATGAATGACATGGCGTAGAAAATGATCGTGTACCAAATCTCCATAGCAGAAACTGTGCAGCACGGCAGCAGCGCTGCAGATTATTTTAGACCTTGCAGATCAATCTACCAACTTAAAAATAAATATTGAGCTTAAAAAAAACATCACAAATTTACTTTGTTTTAGGAGTAATTGTGTTTGTTATTAATTTTCTTTGTAAAATGTAAATTTTGCTTATTTTATGGGTTACTGTGAGTATTTATTACAGTAGCTTGGTTCAGTATTGTTGGGTCGCAGATAAATTTTGGTTTGCTGCAGACTGATACTGAAAATTCTGCTTCTGGGTGCCAAATCATCACTATCTAGCCTAGATACAGAAGACGAGCTCTGTTTTTTTTATTATTTACCTGTAAAATTGTATAATATTGAATTATACATGAAATTAAAAGGTATTGAATAAGCCACAAACAGTCCACGTCACTTAAAACTGAAGAATATGGTGTTTGTGATAACGGTCGCATCTTTGATGTGAAATGTCATGCTTTGCTTTGTTAAAAAACTGGGGGGGGGGGGGGGCAAAATATGGCCTTCTAGAGATTAAAAAAGGGTTAGTACTTTTAAAGAAATGAGTGACTTATAAAAACAGTGAAGTTTAGATGTATAATTACTGAAATTCTTGTAGTAAAACAAAAATCTAAACTTAAAATGCATTTTTTGGATAATGTAATTTTCGGTGAAAATTCCATACGCAAAACATTATTCCTCAGAAAATTATTGGAATATCACTATGAAATTTAAAATATTATGTTTTTTACTCTATTATGAAGGCAATGAACTACAGATTTAAATTTAAAATAAATATTTTTTGTTTTATGGATGTTTTTATGGAATGACATTGATGAATTTTATGAAAATTAACATGTAAACAAGTGCAATATGCTATAAGTTTTGAAACATTTAAAACGTTTCTTAGATTTTAGTTCATTGCCTTCACCAATGTCATAAATATGAAATGTACAAAGGAAACTAACATACGGTAAAATTTTCGGTACTTTTCGGTTAGCCGGGCGCCAGTGTTATAAACACATGGATATACATACATATATATGTATATATACATATATTGCATATATACACATATATGCATGTGTATGCACATATTTGTATACGTATATAGATGTATATATATACATATGTATATACATATCCATGTATATATAACACTGGCGCCCGGCTAACCGAAAAGTACCAAATTTTCTTTAAAGCATTTTGGGCCAAACTTCACTAAATTTTACTATAAATTCCTCCATTAACCAAAATTTTATCAATGAAGGAAAAATTTTTTGCTTTTTTTCACATTTTCTAGTCATAATCTTAATAAAAATACGTTTAAAAAAATAATTAAATAGCACAATTACTCTGTATATAGTCAGACACCTGAAATGTTGGACAAAAAAGTGTCTGTTAGCTAAGTTATTTCTATTATGTTTATGACCAGGGATGGAGAATTTCTAGAAAATCTTACCAGCCAAGGATTTATTTCAACAGCCAGTAAAATGCAATGTTCAGTTAAAAAATTTTATGACAAATTTACGCAACTCAAAATAGTTGGTTACCATTACTGTCAGAGAGATGGTGCTGGTAGGGCCGAAACTAAGGGGGGCAGAGAGGGCATGTGCCCCGGGCGCCAGAACGAATTGGCGCCAAATGAAGGATTATACCTTTGGAATGGATCATTTTCTTCTGATGGACTGATGGCTTCCATTATTATGAAACAGCCATTATAAATAAAGTGTTAGGTGAAGATAAAAGAGCAGCCGTAAAAAGTTAGAACTCGGATTTTCTGGTCCGAATGGGAAAAAAAAATGGACATAATTTTTTTTTTCCATTCGGACCAGAAAATCAGAGTTCTAACTTTTTACGACTGCTCTTTCATCTTCACCTAACACTTCATTTATAATGGCTGTTTCATAATAATGGAAGCCATCAGTCCATCAGAAGAAAATAACTCTGTGAAAGCGGAAACTCGGTTAGGCGGGACTCGGTAAATCGGGACTCTACTGGATATGTCATTTTAAAAATGATCTTTAGAATATTTTTGTTGATGTTCAGAGGGACCTCCCCCTTGGATCCGCCACTGTAGATTACGTAGTTCAGTATTACATATTTTAAATTTTAAAATAAGTCGTCTATTATAAAATTAGTAAAATTCTCTTTGTAAATATACTTTGTGGAAGAGGGGGGGGGGGGGCGCCAAAATCCATGTTTACCCCGGGTGCAAAAAAGGCTACTTTCGGCCCTGGGTGCTGGAACCGTAGCCCGGAGCCGGAGCGATCCGGAGCTGTATTTTCCCTGGAGCTAGAGCTCTAAAATTTACTCTGCTCCAGGGCTCCTTTAGTTTTTTATTTTTTTTTATCTTTTTTTTTTCAGTCTTTTAAATGTCCAGGTTTAAAATATTTTAATTACATCATTATTCAGTATTTTAATTATATCATTTTTAAGGTTTTTTTAAAAAAAATAAAGATGTAAAACTTCTCACAAAAATATGGTAACACTACTTCACTTCTACTTGAGCTGAGTGGCAACACTATTTGAAAACATATATGACTGCCTGTTGTTTACACGTACAATTTTGGTTGTTTGAAAAGCGTAGAAGAAATTTAAGATTTTTGTGTTTAAAATTCCACCAAACTTTCTATTTTAAAAGCAAAAGCTAAAAGATGTCATATTTTTTGAACAAGCATTTCAAGTTTGTTGAGAAGAAAAATGCATTTTGTTACATCTTTAATGAAGGTAAAGAAAGAAAGAATTTGTAAGCAAAAAATTGGATGTGTAAATTAAAATCTGCAACTCAGAAGTGCGAAGTCGGCGCCGAGTCGTAGCAGTTCCCGGAGCCGAGCCACAGTATTTTATCTCGGAGCGGAGCTGGAGCATCAAAAATTTTCCGGCTCCAGGTCAGGTCACTGATTAGTGTAATGCATTTTCATATATTTCTTTCCTATAAAATTGAGAAATATAAACAAGAGATGAAAGTTTAATATAAAATATAATTTTGTACCAAGTTTACATCGCAGTAATTAGGAAAGTTGAAAAATATAGCTAACTACTTATTAAAAAAACATTTTCGGCATACCTGTATAGTTTGCAGTTTTCAATAACTACCTAAAAATTCACACATCCTGTCAGGAAATTCACTCGCCAGTGGCTAGTAAAATGATGCATTTTCCTACCCCTGAGCATGATACTGTTACTTTATTTTGATGTCATAAACACACTTCTCAGGCTTATGGCAAATTATTTCACAAGATAATTCACTGATGATCTAGCAACCAATTTTTTGATCATTTGTACCTATTGATCAATGTAAAACCACTACATGAATCGTGATTCCTCTTAATCCAGACATAATGCCTTAGAATAATCACATATATGGCATTCAAAAGTAGGTATAGGTACATTAGCAGAAATTTTACTAAAGGAAATATTCATGTGTATTTTAAAAGAAACTAGAACTTTGTTGAGATATAATCAGGGACCGATTTACAAATTTGGGGCCCTGGAAAAGATGCTTACGGGGCCCCCTTGCACCGAAATTTACAGGTGGAAGTAAAAAAAAATCAAAATAGGTACTTACTAAAATAACCATTATTGACTTTAATAATTACTTTAAAATATCCATTAAAAAATTATATATGATAATCATAAATTTACTTCTAAATAATTATTTCACAATTATGAAATTTAAATGAGTAGACCTTTTATAGTGAATTGTGTGGTGTTGATTATCTTTCCCAATACAAGTCTATATATTTGGAATGATAAAGTATGCAACAACTAATAATAAATTTTCGGCAACATCAAGCTACAATTATTTAAAATATTACGGGGCTCTACTGCCTACAAGTTATGCTCACCAACCGCCAAATAATCTGACGAGAACAGGAAAAGGATTAAATAAGAATTAAAAATACAATATATTTTTTTAAATGATAAAGATAAAAGAAAATATTCACTATAATAAAATAATTATAAATGGATGTTTCAGACAAAATATACAACGTTATAAAAATACAATAAGAATGTAGAATGAAATATTAAAACTACATCAGATTTTGGACAATAATTGAAAAACCTTCAGTAACATTTGGGGGCCACTGAAAATCAAGGGCCCTGGGCCCGTGCCCCGAATGCCCTGCCGTAAATCAGGCACTGGATATAATCAATTATTGTTAAAGTTTCATTGGAGCTTGAGCAAAGCATAGATTTGCATTAAGCCTAACCAAAGAAACAAAGGTCAAGCTCGAATTGTTATTTTCGAGTCCTGGGTACAAAATGTATGAATTTTCTTAAATCGCAGTTTATTTCAAGGAAAAATTGTTATTTAGTGAAAATTAACACATCATTTAAATTCATCTATGAACTTAAATGTTAAAATGAGTTTCATTACTTATGTTCCACGTAGTGCAGATAATAGATGTTTGCAGATTATGCATTTTGCGGAGTTCACAGAGTTTACTGTATTTCACTTTATTATAAGCATTCATTATGATTTCTAGTCCATTATTACATTGTTGCTCAAGAAAATTTAAACATTTATATCCCATTTATGTTTATTTCTGGATTTGAATCACTTTCAGCATGATATTGTGTTATTTTATTTTCATGTCATAAACACACTGCTCAGATTTATGAGAAATTATTTCACAAGAAAATTTACTGGCTGTCTAGCAAACAATTTTTTAATCATTTTTACTATTTGAACAGTTGAAAGCGCTACATGGATCATGATTTTTAGGTAGCTTTCTTTACAAAAAGTCCTTCCGGCCAGTGCCGGGAGGAAGAGGTAGCTTTCAAATTCCTTATTTTAAAAAAGCCAACTTATATTATTCAAACACAAGAAGCTCAATTTAGTGGAAACCGAATATAGGAGATTCAATACTAATTTTTAACAATACTAAATCATTATGAATGAGAATTTCGCGAAATTAGTCAGCTTTATCCAAGCTGCTTTTATTTAAAGTAACTTATATTTGGCTGAGATGTTGATGTGTACTATCCACATGCCTTTTTACATGGAAATAGGCGAATACGTGTGTTATCGCGTGACAAATACAAGATCGTTTCAAAATGTTAGCCATACTAGAAATTCAAAGTGCTATAATTCAACCATTTTTTAAGATATAAACAAAAGAACAAATTTTCAAAAACAAAATCTGCTCCGGAATCTTTGTATCAAGGCCAAACACATAAAAAAAATCTTTTTCATTTTCCAATTTTTTAATACCTCATTTTAAATTTTATATTTAATTTTTTTTAATGGCAACCATTTTGAAACAAGATGGCGAATGAAGCTGACCAATGAACTCGGTCGAGACATTGGTATGTACTATGTACAGACCAAGTAACATCCAAATCGGTTCATAAATGCGCTTGTTATCGCGTGACAAAAATCAGGTCGTTTTAAAATGTCAGCCACAATAGAAATTCAAAATGCTATAACTCAGCCATTTTCTTAGATATAGACGAAACAAGAACTATTCCGGAATCTTTGTATTAAGGTCAAACACATACGCAAAAATCTTTTTCATTTTCCAATTTTTTGGGATCTCATTTTAAATTTTAATTTTTTTTAATTTTTTTAAATGGCCGCCATTTTGAAACAAGATGGCGGATGAAGTTGGCCAACGAACTCGGTCGAGATATTTGTATGTACTATGTACACTCCAAGGTACATCCAAATCGGTTCATAAATACGCCTGTTATCGCGTGACAAAATTCAGGACGTTTCAAATTGTCAGCCACGCTAGAAATTCAAAATGCTATAACTCAGCCATTTTTTAAGATATAGCCGAAATAAAAACTGCTCCGGAATCTTTGTATAAAGGTCAAATACATAAGAAAAAAATATTTTTCCATTTTCAATTCTTTGGTACCACATTTCAAATTTAAAATTTTTAAAAAAAATTTAAATGGCCGCCATTTTGAAACGAAAGGGCGGATGAAGCTGTCCAACGAACTCGGTCGAGACATTGGTATGTACTAGGCACATACCGAATTACATCCAAATCGGCTCGTAAATTCGAGAGTTAGAGTATGACAAAGGTCAGATATATATATATATATATATATGGATATATATATATATATATATATATATATATATATATATATATATATATATATATATCAACTTTTGAACGGAGGGTGGTTTCGGGGTCTGGGGGTCATGATCGATGAAAATATACCAAATTTTTTTGAAATCGCTTTCCTCCGAACGGCTGCAATAGGTAGCTTTCTTTACAAAAAGCTACCTATTGCAGCCGTTCGGAGGAAAGCGATTTCAAAAAATTTTGGTATATTTTCATCGATCATGACCCCCAGACCCAGAAACCACCCTCCGTTCAAAATTGATATATATATATATATATATATATATCAATATATATATATATATAACCAATAATTAAACATAACCTACCACCATCAATATGTATATATATATATATATATATATATCTGACATATGTCACACTGTAACTCTCGTATTTATGAACCGATTTGGATGTAATTCAGTGTGTACATAGTACATACCAATGTCTCGACCGAGTTCGTTGCCCAGCTTCTTCCGCCATTTTGTTTCAAAATGGCGGCCATTTAAAATTTTTAAAAAAATTTAAAATTTGAAATGGGGTACCAAAAAATTGAAAATGGAAAAATATTTTTTTCTTATGTATTTGACCTTTATACAAAGACTCCGTAGCAGTTTTTGTTTCGTCTATATCTTAAAAATTGGCTGAGGTATAGCATTTTGAATTTCTAGCGATGCTGACATTTTGAAACGTCCTGAATTTTGTCACGCGATGAAAGGCGTATTTATGAACCGATTTGGATGTAACTTCGTTTATACATAGTACAAACCAATGTCTCGAACGAGTTCGTTGGCCAGCGTCATCCGCAATATTGTTTAAAAATGGCGGCCATTTAAAATTTTAAGAAAAATTTAAATTTGAAATGTGGTAGCAAAAAATTGAGAATTGAAAAAATGTATTTTTCCTATGTGTTTGACCTTGATAAAAAGATTCGGGAGCAGTTTTTGTTTCGTCTATATCTTAAAAAATGGCTGAGTTATAGCATTTTGAATTTCTAGCGTGGCTGACATTTTGAAACGTCCTGATTTTTGCCACGTGATAACAGACGTATTTATGAACCGATTTGGATGTACCTTGGTGTGTACATAGTACATACAAATAACTCAACCGATTTCGTTGACCAGCTTCATTCGCCATCTTGTTTCAAAATGGTGGCCATTTAAAAAAATTAAAAAAAAATAAATTTAAAATGAGATACCAAAAAATTGGAAAATGAAAAAGATTTTTTTTGTATGTGTTTGACCTTAATACAAAGATTCCGGAACAGGTTTTGTTTCGTCTACATCTAAAAAAATGGCTGAATTATAACATTTTGAATTTCTATTGTGGCTGACATTTTAAAACGACCTGATTTTTGTCACGCGATAACAGGCGTATTTATGAACCGATTTGAATGTAACTTGTCTGTACATAGTACATACCAATGTCTCGACCGAGTTCGTTGGCCAGCTTCATTCGCCATCTTGTTTCAAAAGGGTTGCCATTTTTTTAAAAAAATGTAATTTAAAATTTAAAATGAGGTATTAAAAAATTGGAAAATGAAAAAGATTTTTTTTTATGTATTTGGCCTTGATACAAAGATTCTGGAGCAGTTTTTGTTTCTGAAAATTTGTTTTTTTGTTTGTATCTTAAAAAGTGGTTGAATTATAGCACTTTGAATTTCTATCATGGCTAACACTTTGAAACGATCTTGTATTTGTCGCGCGATACCACACTTATTCGCCTATTTCGATGGAAGAAGGCATGTGGATAGTATACATCAATATCTCGACCGAGTTCGCTGGCCAGCTTCATCAGCCATCTTGTTTCAAATGGCGGCCATTAAATTTAAAAAAAAAATTATATTTAAAGTGAGGTGCAAAAAAATTAGAAATTGAAAAAGGTTTCTTTCTTAAGTATTTGACCTTGATATAAGGATTCAGGAGCATTTTTTGTTTGTCTTTATCTTAAAAAGTGGCTCAGATATAGCAGTTTCAATTTCTAAAGTGGGTGACATTTTGAAAAATCTCATTTTTTGCCTGCGACAGCACTCGTATATATCAACCGATTCCGATATGAGTGAGCATGTGCACAGCAATTACTAAGATCTCGATCAAGTTCACTGGTTAGCCTCATCTACCATGTTGTCTTAAAATGGCAGGCACTTTAAGAAATCGCCGAATTTGGTAGCCAAATATAAGTGACTTTAAATAAAAGCAGCTTGGATAAAGCTGACTAATTTCGCGAAATTCTCATTCATAATGATTTAGTATTGATAAAAATTAGTATTGAATCTCTTACATTCGGTTTCCACTTAATTGAGCTTCGTGTGTTTGAATAATATAAGTTGGCTTTTTAAAAATAAGGAATATGAAAGCTACCTCTTCCTCCCGGCTCTGGCCGGAAGGACTTTTTGTAATGAAAGCTACCTAAAAGAAAAGCTACCTATTGCAGCCGTTCGGAGGAAAGCGAATTCAAAAAAATTTGGTATATTTTCATCGATCATGATCCCCAGACCTCGAAACCACCCTCCGTTCAAAATTGATATATATATATATATATATATATATATATACATATATATATATGTATATATATATATATATATATATATATATATATATATATCTGACCTATGTCACACTGTAACTCCCGTAATTATGAACTGATTTCGATGTAATTCGGTGTGTACATAGTACATACCAATGTCTCGACCGAGTTCGTTGGCCAGCTTCATTCGCCGTTTTGTTTAAAAATGGCGGCCATTAAAATTTATTAATTTTTTAATGTGGTACCAAAAAATTAAAAATGGAAAAATATTTTTTTCTTATGTATTTGACCTTTATACAAAGATTCCGGAGCAGTTTTTGTTTCGTCTATATCTTAAAACATGGCTGAGTTATAGCATTTTGAATTTCTAGCGTGGCTGACATTTTGAAACGTCCTGAATTTTGTCACGCGATAAAAGGCGTATTTATGAACCGATTTGGAGGTAATTCGGTGTGTACATAGTACATACCAATCTCTCGACCGAGTTCGTTGGCCACCATCAACCGCCATTTTGTTTCAAAATGGCGGCCATTTAAATTTTTTAAAAAAATTTAAAATTTGAAATGTGGTACCAAAAATTTGAAAATTGAAAAATATTTTTTTTTATGTATCTGACCTTTATACAAAGATTTCGGAGCAGTTTTTGTTTCGTCTATATCTTAAAAAATGGCTGAGTTATAGCATTTTGAATTTCTAGCGTGGCTGACATTTTGAAACGTCCTGAATTTTGTCACGCGATAAAAGGCGTATTTATGAACCGATTTGGAGGTAATTCGGTGTGTACATAGTACATACCAATCTCTCGACCGAGTTCGTTGGCCACCTTCAACCGCCATTTTGTTTCAAAATGGCGGCCATTTAAAATTTTTAAAAAAATTTAAAATTTGAAATGTGGTACCAAAAATTTGAAAATTGAAAAATATTTTTTTTTATGTATCTGACCTTTATACAAAGATTTCGGAGCAGTTTTTGTTTCGTCTATATCTTAAGAAATGGCTGAGTTATAGCATTTTGAATTTCTAGCGTGGCTGACATTTTGAAACCTCCTGATTTTTCTTACGTAATAACAGGCGTATTTATGAACCGATTTGGATGTACCTTGGTGTGTACATAGTACATACAAATATCTCGACCGAGTTCGTTGGCCAGCTTCATCCGCCCTCTTATTTCAAAATGGCGGCCATTTAAAAAAATTAAAAAATAAAAAAAATTAAATGAGATACCAAAAAATTGGAAAATGAAAAAGATTTTTTTTGTATGTGTTTGACCTTAATACAAAGATACCGGAACAGTTCTTCTTTCGTCTATATCTAAAAAAATGGCTGAGTAATAGCATTTTGAATTTCTCTTGTGGCTGACATTTTAAAACGACCTAATTTTTGTCACGCGATAACAGGCGTATTTATGAACCGATTTGGATGTAAATTTGTCTGTACATAGTACATACCAATGTCTCGACCGAGTTCGTTGGCCAGCTTCATTCGCCATCTTGTTTCAAAAGGGTTGCCATTTAAAAAAAATTTAATTTAAAATTCAAAATGAAGTATTAAAAAATTGGAAAATGAAAAAGTTTTTTTTATGTGTTTGGCCTTGATACAAAGATTCCGGAGCAGTTTTTGTTTCTGAAAATTTGTTCTTTTGTTTATATCTTAAAAAAATGGTTGATTTATAGCACTTTGAATTTCTAGCATGGCTAACATTTTGAAACGATCTTGTATTTGTCACGCGATAACACACCTATTCGCCTATTTCGATGTAAGAAGGCAGGTGGATAGTATACATCAACACCTCGACCAAGTTCGCTGGCCAGATTCATCAGCCATCTTGTTTCAAAATGGCGGCCATTAAATTAAAAAATATATATATATTTAAAGTGAGGTGCGAAAAAATTAGAAATTGAAAAAGGTTTCTTTCTTAAGTATTTGACCTTGATATATGGATTCAGGAGCATTTTTTGTTTGTCTTTACCTTAAAAAATAGCTCAGATATAGCAGTTTCAATTTCTATTGTGGGTGACATTTTGAAAAATCTGATTTTTTGCATGCGACAGAACTCTTATCTATCAACCGATTGTGATGTGAGTGAGCATGTGCACGGCAATTACTAAGGTCTCGACCAAGTTCACTGCTTAGCCTCATCCACCATGTTGTCTTAAAATGACAGGCACTTTAAGAAATTGCCGAATTTGGCAGCCAATTATACGTTAATTTAAAGAAAAGCAGCTTGGATAAAGCTGACTAATTTCGCGAAATTCTCATTCATTATATTGATAAAAATTAGTATTGAATCTTCTATATTCGGTTTCCACTAAATTGAGCTTCGTGTGTTTGAATGATATAAGTTGGCTTTTTTAAAATAAGGATTATGAAAGCTACCTCTTCCTCCCGGCACTGGCCGGAAGGACTTTTTTTATTCCAGACATAATTTCTTGGAATAATCACATATAGCATGCAGAAGTAGGTATAAGTACATTAGCAATAATTTTACTGAAGGAAATATTCCTGTGTATTGTAAAATAAACAAAAACTTTATTGAGATAAAATAATTTATTGTAAAAGTTTCATTGGTGCTTGAGCAAAGCATAGGTTTGCATTAAGCATAACCAAACAAACGTCAATGCTTAGCTGAAATTATTATTTTCAAATGCACGGTACAAAACTCATCAATTTCAATATATTTCATACAATGTTGAAAAAATTTAAGACTTTTTGTGTATTGCAATGCAAGAGTTCAAGCAATTAACAATATAAAGCTGAAATGAAATATCTTTATAATAACTGTGTGCTTTTCATAGAAACATGTAAAAAGGAAACGTAAAATCTTAAAAACATGGAACGCTTAAATTTACAAATATCGCTTGTTTTACACTTACTGATTGAAATTTTGGCTAAAACGGTTTCAGTTAGATAAATTATTTTTCTATTTTCACGGTTTAAAAAGTTCAAATTTTAAAAGATTTCTTTAACTCGATTTTAGTTAATGAAATCTTGGAATATGCACACACAAATTGTTTTCATAAATTCTTGTGACGCTTTGATTTGTTTTATTTATTTATGGTTGTTTAATAAACCAAAGGTGGATCTTAATGTGAAAAAGTTTTTACATGTATTTATAAAAAAATAAGAATTTTTCCTATCAATTTCAACATATTTCATACAATGTCGAATGAAAAATTTTAAGACTTTTGGTGTATTACAGCACAAGAGTTCAAAACATTAAGAATATAAAGCAAAAATGAAATATCTTTAAAAAAACTGCTTGCTGTTTCATAGAAACATGTAAAAAGGAAATATAAATTCTAAAAAATATGGAACGCTTAAATTTCCAAATATTGATTGTTTTACACTTAATTATTGAAATGTTGGCTAAAACAGTTTCAGTTAGATAACTTATTTCTATTTGAATCATGTTTATGAGTAACCTATAGTGTTAAATAGTTCAAATTTTAAAAGATTTCTTTAACTTGATTTTAGTTAATGGAATCTTGGAATAATGCACACACATTGTTTTCATAAATTCTTGGACACTTTGATTCGTTTTATTTATTTATAGCTGTATAATAAACCTAAGGTGGGTTTTTTTTTTACTTTTTTCTTTACATTTTTTTTTTTTAACTTTTCATTTTTTTTTTTAACTTTTCATTTTTTTTTTTTTTTTTTTTTTTTTTTTTTTTTTTTTTTTACTTTTAAATTTTTATTTCTTTACATAATTTTTTTTAACTTTTCATATATATATTTTTTTTTTTACTTTTTTTTGCTTTTAATTTTTTTCTTTACATAATTTTCCATCAAAACTTTTTTGAGAAGTTCGAATATGTCTAACTATGTTCCAATGCTCTCAAAGAGAAGTTCAGTTATGTTTAACAATAATCAAATATGCTAGGAAAGTACGGTGCTTTGAAAAAATAATGTATTAGTTATAAAAAATTAATAAATTTAAAAAAAAACTTAAAAATGGTTTTGAAGAAACTTTGTGTTTATTAATTAATAATTTTTCAGAAAGTTCTAAATTATTTTTAAAAATCAGTACATTTTTTAAATGCATCTGAACAGAGGATTTCTCTAAAATATTAATTTTATAATTAATTTTATAATTAATAATATTTAAAATAATAAAAAAAACACTTTCGAAAATTAATATAGTGTTTGAATGTGGAAAATAATTCAGAATTATTATATGAAAGTAAGAAGTTAAAAAAAACATAATAAAAAATCATATTAAATTTTTTAATATTTGCTATAAGTGATACAATAAAAAATTTAACAGATTAAAAAATATTTTTAAATAAAAATTTATTCACATTCGATGCATTTAAAATATATATAATTTTTTAATCAAAGAAAAAATAATAGATTTTAAAATCATATTCAAATGATGCTATAAGACATTTATACAAAAGTTTCTTTAACGAAACGAGTTTTCAATTAATTTCTAGACGAATGAGTGAAAGATTACATGTCATAGTTTGAATTTATAAACCTTTGTTGTAAAAAACATATTATTACTTACACATATCACATTACTTACATATTATCCATTTGCATACATTTAACTTAGTTTGGATACAATGACGCAAAAAACTATTTACATAAATTTTACTTTTGATTTTTGGATAGCGTGGCAGAAAAGATAAATCAATTTATTCAAATGAATACAATTCAGTGCATTATATAGATTCAGTGAAAGTAATATATTCAACAGTGCATTTGAAAATGAAAAGTATTGTTTAGATGTGTAAATGTATTTAGCCAAAAGAAAATTTAAATTGAATTTTAAAACTAATCGTTTTAATCAACATCAAGGCGTCACTTAAATTTTCATATCATATTTTTTAAAATTCATAATTCGAATTTATGAGATGTAAATGATAAAGCATCAATGAATAACTATTGATATATATATGTATAGGTAAATTAATAGCATTGCGTCACTCAAAATTTGATATCGTTATTTTTAAGTTCCAAATTTAAAATTCTTAGAGCTAAAGATAAAGTGCTGCGCCACAAACTTTTAATCCGTTAAGGGTTTTTGTATTGATTAACATATACGGATATTTTTAAAGTGATTATTTATGAAACGTAAAGGTAAGTCTTATTTAATTTTAATATTTTATTCTTGTAGAGTTTGTCTGATATATGATTATGATTATGAGTTAATTAGTTTTATGTTCTATAGAAAAAGATTGAGCCTAGAATTGTTTCCCTTTGAGATTTGTTGAAAATGTGTTCAGATAGTATGCTGTTTGATTTTTTCGTTTTTTTTTTTTTTTTTTTTTTTTTTTTTACTGTTATCTGATTAACACTTCTTATAAACTATAAACACTTGCAGTATTTATCGTCATTATTGTTGTTGTTTAATAGTACAATTAGAAAATACTAATAATTATTTTTAGTGTTTTTCGAATTGGTATATTTATTTTTTTTAATTGTATGTAAACATTTTTCTGCTGTTTATGATTTTAATCAAAACATTTAGTTATAGACATTCTGAATCAGTTATTAAATTTCCTACTATTGTAAACGTATTTTCTACGTTTATGATACACATCATTATTACTGGCACTAAAGAAAAAAAAAAAAAAAAACCATGATATTTAAGCATTGAAATAAAGTGTTTTTTATACCTGATAGGAAATTTACAGATAAAACTGCTTTAGTATAATTTTTAGGATTCCGTACTTAAAAAGTAAAAACGGAACCACTATAAGATCACTCCTGCGTCTGTCCGTCTGTCTGTCTTTCTGTCTGTCGCAGCCATTTTACTCGTAAACTATGAAACGTGGAAAGTTCAAATTCGGGGCAATAATAAAGACCATTGACCCACATATTTCCAGATTAATAAACATTCATAAATATATTTAGTAAAAAAGTAGAGGGGCTAATTATGCTATTTGAAAAAAAAATCTTTTCTTTGTATATCATGAGGGATATCCCGTGGAAGCTTTTGTAACGCTGAACTCAAAAATACATTCCTTTTAATTTTAGGTATTATATTTTCAAAGATATTGTTGAAAATGTAGCGCAAACATATGTTCCCCCCCCATCTAATTCCGAATCTACTGAAACTAAAATTATGAAAAAATTAGAGGTTGTAGACGTTAATATAAACCTTGCCGGAAAATTATAGCGATTACCCTAGGTCACATAGTTTTTGAGTAATTAGCATTTTTCTGTTATACACAAATTTCGATTTACGGGCATTCAGAAAAATTGTTGAGCATCGCTGAATATACCTATCGTTGCAGAAGAATAAAAGCATTGTTGATAATGATTTTCGAAAAAAATCATCGGTAATTAACCGAGATATTAACCCTTAAAGGTACGGTCAGTTTGGACATACACAAGGACAGAGGCGTGCGTACTCTACGCCTAGTTAACAACTTTTAATGATATATATGTGTAATGTAATGTCCAGTAACAGTATAAAAGCAATAAACGTCAAATTGTTAAAAACATACTAATTTAAGGGGTCTCGGGACTCTAAAAAGTGGAAAAAATTAAAAAATGACCATTTTCAACATTTAATGTCTTAAAATGTATATGATTTTAAAACACAATTTTAATTGGGATGAAAGATATAAGTATGTTCTTTTGTTTCATGTATTTAAAAAACTGCAAGATACAGAATTAGTGTTTATAGGGGGCTCGAAACTGTTAGACATTTGTCGAACAAAAAATTGGAATAACAGCAAGGCTCGCAGCGTTCCTAAAATTTTAACACTTGGCTACCAGTATTTCAAATAAAAAATCTTCGTAGCAGATTTCTTTAACATCTATAAGAGAATTCTGCAATAAATATTATCGTTTTAAAATTGTGGTAGGAAAGTGTGAAAATTTTAGGAACGCTGCGAGCCCTGTAACAGTTTATTTTTGTTTATTAAATTTGTATTAAATTTAGTTTATTAAATTTGTATTGAAAGCCTTTTTATATTTTTAATGCAATGTTGCATTTAGCTAATACAAAATTTTGAAAATTTCAACTGTAAAATCACCTAAAAAATATTTTTTTGAACAATAAAAAGGAAATTTTAGGTTCAGTTTATACAGACTGATGTGAATTATATGTTTTGAAAGTTTCATGAAAAAATAGTAAGAAGTTTTTGAGGTATCCTGCGCGTTTATGCCGAAAAAACGCCTTTGGAAAATAATGACTTTAAAGTTTCGGAAACACCGCTTCAGCTGTTAGCGGGTATAATTCTAAAAGCCAAAACTTCTGTTCTAATGGGAATTTCAAGGAAACAAATATATCAAAATATTCAGAAAAGATAGGAGTTTAAAATCTAAAAATAAAATAAAATTCTTAAATTTTGAAGCTTTAAGAGTCCTGCGACCACTTAATCCTTTCCGGCACAGAGTAATTCTATTTATAAACTTATGAAATAATGAAGTGACACCAGAATTTATAAACGAATTTATTAGAAAATGCGAAGTTGCTTATTTTCACGCACATGATAAAAGGAAAATTTTAATTAAATATTCTTGGTACCGTTTGTCTGTTTTGGAATTAAAATTAGGTGTCCGATTTTTAAGGGCATCGCCCTCGAAAGATTTAATTAGAATGAATCGCATAAATACTGTGGGATTCGCGATAGTTTGCATTGATTGTATCTCTCAATACGCCTCGAGTGACTTTAAAAGTTAATTAAACATCTGTCTGGAAAAACGCGGCACTGACCAAGGCGGCGTTGCAACTTTGAGACCTCAATTCGAAGCGCGCTTTGCACAATGCCAAATTTAAACTTTGAACAAAGGTTTTGTTTTAGCTACACTGTAGAAATAAAGGTTATTACTACGCTGAATTTAGTTTCTTGAAATGCCAAATGAAGTTTAACTATGCACTGCTTTTATTGTCAGTACCGAATTAAGTTCATCATAAACAGATTAGGATAATATTAAAAGAAGAGTTATACGAATAGCTATATTTGATATTATTTAGGTTCCATTTCTCTTTGAACTTTCATGGTATACCCGATTACACTTTTCTAATATATACAGTTATACCCAACCCTACGTTGTATAGTTTTCTACAAAGTCTTAGTATTCTTTTGGCAACTTTTTTTTCTTTATAATACAATTACAAATTCATATATTTATTCTACGGAACCCTCTGTGCGCGAGTAATGCTCACACTTGACCGTTTATTTTAAATGTGTGCATAGTATCACTTATATAAGTTTGAATATATTTTAAAATGATAAATAAATATTTTTTACATTAAAAGTGTTTTTCAAGCAATAGGAACAGTACATATGCAGTCTTTTCTTTTCTTTTTATATTTCCTTCTTTTTTCTATTTCCTAGATCAGTTTTTCCCTATAAAACATACGAAATCTATTTAGATCCATATTCACAAAATACAATGTATACGGGAATAAAAAATTTAAATTAAATATTGCTTTTCATGTCGTTCCTTTAATAATCGTTGCATTAATATCCGTTTTTCAGCAATAGCGGAAGAAAATTCGAATTTATGATTAAGTAGTTGATAAGCATTGTGCTTTTAGTGGAAAAATTAAAAATATTTTAGAACAATAGGAATAGGGTTCGGCAAAATAGCGAAAACTGAAGCTTACTTTACTGAAAAGTAAGCTAAAAAGATAAGATTTTATATTTAAGACAAAAATGAAATCACACGTTGTTAATCGTATAACATCCTTCTATTATACCAGTTATTAATAAAACGTTAACTAAAGTACAATAAACAATAACGTTTGATTAGATTTAAATTCATTAGCAATGAATACTTACCGAGATGTAAATATTTAAAGCTTGAATTACACATGAAAAAAGAACACAATTAACTTACAACATCACGAGAATTATTAAAATACTATACAACTTAAGTATCTGAAAAGAATGAAATAATATTATCTGATAAAGATTTCAGTTAATTACTTGCCCTTATGGTCATTTTAAAACTATCATATATTTATTGGGCATGCAATATATACAGGAATAAAATTTTTTAATTAAATGTGTCTTATCATTTCGTTCCATATATAAGCATTGTATTAATATCCATTTTTCAGCAATAGCGGGAAAATATTCGAAATCATGATTAAGTTAAGTAGGAATATGTTTAAAAGAAAAATAAATATATATTCCAGAGAATATAAAATTTAGACTCCATGTTCATATTTAAGAAAACAATGACAAATCAGAACGCATAAAAAAAGCTTACACATTCTTTATTATGAAATTATAAATAAAATTTTAAAAGTAACTAAAATACAGTAAACAATAATGTTTGATTAGATTTAAATTCATTAGCAGTGAATACTGCTATCTAAATATTTAAAATTTGAATTACCCATGGAAAAAATGAACATAATTAACGTTCATAACGGGAATTATTAAAATGCTAAATACACCTTAATGGGTATCTGAAAAGAAACAAATAATGTTAACTGATTAAGAAATTGCTTAATTACTTGCCTTTAGGTGACATTTTTAAACTATCATACCTTTATAGGGCATGCAATGAATGCAAACACAAGGGATATAATTGGAATAAAATATTTTAGTTTTTTTCTGTCTCTAATCTAATTTCATTCATATGTAACTTTAATTGAATTTTTCCTTAAAAGTTCAGTTAGCGTTACAAACTCTGAATTAAATAAATATTGCCAATAAGGTATTTTATTTCAAATGAAAATTAAATTTCAAATTATTTTTGCTTAAAAGGCGCAAAGGCCAACCTAGTGAAAAATATTCCATGCCGGGAATCGAACCCGGGCCATCAGTATAGCGCACTGACGTTCTACCGACTAAACCACATGGAACGACACCCAGCCTGAAAATTCTCACTATTACAGGTTGGCACTATTACAGGATATTAAGGTATTTTATTCCAAGCTTTCCTACGCTTGTATCTATTTTCATTGCATTCTCTAAAATATATAATTATTTTAAAATGCAACATAAGCAGCAATATAAAAAAAAAATCCACTCCATAAAAAGTGAACATTCACTCCTATGAAAGAGTGCTATTCACCCCTACTAGACCACGGGACAAGTGCTCAAAAAGTAATTAAAAATTAAGTTTCGTTTGCCACATTTGAGGAGTATAAAAAAATATGTTTTTTAGTATTTTATAAGTGTACGTATTAAGAAAATACAATGTTCTCCAAAAAATATTTGCACATTAATTTTTTATGGCCAGCAAAAGTTGAGTTGCAAAAATTAATATTTCATAAGTGGTATTTACATCTCTTGACTTGAAAATAGAATATTTACACTTAATTTGATATATTAATGGAATAGAACAAAATAGATAATATATTGAAGAAATAACATACACACAGGGAGATATTTTAGCACTGCCAACTTTGCATTTTACCATTTTGACGGGTTTACATGATTTCCACTTATAAGCTTCTTAAAATTTCTTTTAAATGACTAAGTGAAAAACACTTTTAAATGACTTTTCCGAAACCTAATATGTTTTTTGAAGCACCTCATTGAGACGCAAATCATTTTTAAACAAATAAAAATAACTTCAAAATACATAATTTAACAAAATAGAAAATATACATATTGCAAGTAGGAAAGCGAAGAGAAGATCCTGTTTGGACTTCTGAAAAATATTCAATTTATTTTTTAATTTGAATGTATTAATTTTTTTTTTTAGGCAAACACAACATGTGATGTTGAAATTACATATATTAAAATTTGAAGAACATTAGACGAGAGTTTTAAACCTCGTTACCGAAACACGCGTGACAGAGCCAAATCAAATTTGAAATTATAACAGAACTACTGGATATCGGATGGTTCCTTCAAGGTGTTCATCTACCCTCTTCCCAATTGTTTAAAACATTAATTTTAAATATATTCAATCCATTAAATTTTCAATGTTAAACATGAAAACAAAAATTTACATTAGTAATTTACAAACATTAAACTTTCCGCGCTTAAAATATCGACAAATAATCTTTCTATACTATCATACAGAGTATATTTCAGATTTTTTTTTAATTCTTTTCACAACAATGTTTACACAAAATGTTGAATATGCTACAGCATAAGGTTGAATTTCATTACTAAGTTGGATAAAATCAGTCTACTTAGTGTAAGCTTTGTAGCAACTATTGTGATATTTTAGTTCCTTCGCGATGCAATCAATTTCACGTATTTGACATAAAATGATTTCATCGTTCTTTCTCACAGCACTATCGAGTAAAGTTTTACTAGCGTTAAATGTCTGACACTTAGAAAGTTTTTCTTTTTTCCTTTTCGAAAAATGTTTCTCAAGTACATAGGGGAGAGTGGGGTGGAATGGGACAGTGGGAGGAATGGGACAGTAGGTTTTTCTTTTTATGTATCATTCTAATCATTTCATCAATATCAATCGCACGTTAGATGAAGCGATGGTACCGCAAGCTTCAGCTGAAAAAAGTAGCTGATCTGCATAAGCTTTCGATTGTATAAAGAAAAAGATTATTTCAAGAATCAAAAGTAAATTTGCTTTATATACTTTTTATGTTTTTTTGTATATCAATTACTCGTTTATGCGTAGATGTAATAGTTTCCTCATTTATGGAACATTATAATGTATATTATCCCTAATTTAAACTATGCTTAAAAGCAGCATTTTTGTTTATACAAGAAGTTTAACATAAAAGAAGGTAGAGGGAGGAATGGGACATACCAGCAAAGGGAGGAATGGGACATACCAGCAAAGGGAGGAATGGGACATGTCTAATTCCTTCTTTTTAATAAGATGAATGTAAATTGCTAATATGCAAATATTTTTCGAGGATAGTATATTAATTATAACATTATAAATATATTAATTTACTTCAAAATGTAAATAAATTAAACTGATGACTTTTTAATGTCATTTCTGACTGACAATCCTGAATTTTCGTTCCAGTGATGAAGGTAATGGAATTTGATGTTGTAGAACAGACATTATCAACTTACAATCTTTGTTAGACTGTATAGATAGCCAAAACTAGACTATTTGTGCTTTATCATATATTGTTTTATAGCTCCCCAATACCTCCCTGCTAGTGGGGAGGTATGGGACACATTTTGAAATTTACAATTTCTTTATTTATGAAATTGTTTCTGCAAATTATGTTTCTATAATGTTCAAGGACATTAGAAAGTGTTTCATTTTGTATTCTATATATCGAAATTTTTGTTTTTGTGTCAAACAAAGTTGATTTTCTTATTTTTGTAAAATGTGTCCCATTCCTCCCCACTCTCCTCTATTGTTCTTTTCTGCAAATAATACAAATTTCCGAAAACATTCCAGCACTACTTGCGTTTCGTACACAGGAAATTGAATTCCGAGAATATTTTTCGTAAGACGCCGAAACTACAGTAGACGAAAATGATATTTGAAAGCATTTCTTGGCTTTTTCAATCCTAGTAGTATCCGTAAATCTCATATAGCATTTTCTATGGTATGCATACTCATCTTTTAAATCGGTTATTTCACCAGCATCGTCTTTAAAATCAGACAAGTCACTCAATTTATCGGCAATAGCTTTTTCTTTGCCATCTAGAAGCACCCATTTTTCGATACAACATTTTATCTTTTGGAAACTGTTAGACGACATCGACTTGTCGTTTTCGTCATCAACAATATGAATACAACATTCGAAAGACATAACTGCGGCTTTAGAAAAACGAAGCTTTCAGTAAAATTACGATGCGAAAGCATTCTAGAGCAACATAAAGTAAACTTGAACGGGGGGGGGGGGGGGGAGAGGCTTCATCATTTGACATTTGAAGTCCACCGAAGTGGAATGCTTTGGGGCCTATAGCTACTATGGCTGTCGCCTCGAATGATCCTTATTAGACAGAAGCAACAACAAGTCACAACAATTTTTATTTTTCTATTACATATATTAAATTACTACAATGGGACATTCACAATTACATCCATGTCTTACCCGAGGATTCGAACCCGGGCCCACGCCGTGGGAGCAGCTGTCGCTACCGACCACGCCACTGGGCGACAAGGCTTCATCAAGTAAAAAAAATCAAAACAGTAAAACGTAAACAAACACGCGAAGAGCTAGCCTCTTCATGACGTCACGCGGAGTAACACAATAATTTTTTCTTCCTTTTTATCAAAAACCTCGCTTTGTTGAACTTAAAATTATTTTATTCAACATAAAAAAATGTAAATCTAATTATTTTTTATCGAAATGTATTGATATATTCTTCGTTAAATTTAAATTTGTAGTATCGCAGCGGCATCTATCGCTAAAACCTTCAGAAAGATTTTGGAAGTCGCAGAAATATAGTTCTACGTTTCAAAGGATATTTAAAAATAATGTGCAAGTTCTTTTTGGTGAACATTGTGTTTTTATGTTAACTTCTGTCCAATTTCTTCTTATACAAAAGTTCACTTACTCCCCGTGCTTGGTAAACGAACTTAAACGATAAGCGGTCATGTCCTATGGTCCTCACCAGAGGTGAAAAAACGCACTCGTTTTCAGAGTCAATAGTCACTCCTCCGAAAGAGTGGTTATTCACCCCTGTTTAGAGTGAATATTCACTTCCCAGGAGTGACTATTCACTCTTTCAGAGAGTCAACGATTCCTCTTTTGCTCAGAGTAAATAGTCACTCTGAAGAGGTTGGGCATATTTTGACTCTGCGATAGAATGACTATTCACTCCGGAGGAGTGAATAGTTATTCCTTTAGTAAATAGCCCTTTTTATTTAGAGTGTAAGTAACAAAAATAAATCTGAAGTGACCCTACTGGACTTTTCGAGCGTGTCCTGTAAGCTAAAAAAATTTAGAAATTTCTGACACTTTCAATAAAACAGGGCGGCTAAAAAGTCACAAAGTAAGATCGAACCCATTCCTCCTGGACCACCCGCGAGCACGTTACCTCGGCGCCACGAAAACCACGTACAAATTTCTGACACAATGGAATCAGTTGGGTTCGAACGCTTGACCTCCCATTATGAAACTGAAGACATTGTCACACTATTTATCACTTATATTCTGCCACATTTTATTGGTCATTTTCTCAATAGAATCGCTTTAAAAATCGTTAAAAATTGGATTGAATACCTAATCAGTCGTCCGATTTGTTCAAACATTTAATCATTTCTTGTGACAGTAGTTTATAACATACCCACTGATTAAGAGCTCAATCGGAAGTACCGTTTGGGTGTTAACGTGTTCACTCATACACACATTTAAGTCATGATTACAAGACTTTCTTTACACTATGAGTTCGGAAAATAACAATTGAAACTAGTCGTATGGGCCAATCCAAAAACTTTCTTTTTTTTCTTTCATACATATTAATATTTCAAAAAGGTGTTACATATTTTAATACCTCAATTTTATAATTAATACTATACCAACTTTGATTTTCATCTTAAATTTACGCTTCATTTTATTAGTCAAGATGAAAACGAGTTAATCTCCATCATGATGTTTAATCAGGGCCGTAGGAAGGTCTTCGGAGTACCCCCCCCCCCTCCAAAAAAAATGTTTTTCGGGCCCCCCTCTAAGATTTTAGAGAAATATCTATATTTAATCTTCCACCAGAGTTCCATTTTATAAGAACACCAGCGGAGTTTCGCTGGTCGGTTTTTCCGAAACGAACTTCAAATTGAACGAATTTCTAGTTGGGCTGCACTGCTTTCGGCAACGTACACCCATACGGGCTATGTCCGCTCCGATCTCGAATCAAACGAACCTTGAATTATTGTAATTTTTTATTTCGACCCAGATTAAGTTAACTTTTTCAAAATTTCGTTCACGTTGCTACAGGAACTGATTTTATATTCTTACAGCGTGAATTTAATGAAAGCACTAGCAAAATTTAACTGAGAATTCTTCCGTTTAGGAAAAAAATGTCAAAAAAAATCGCCGAAAAACGCGAAAGAACGCCAAAAATTGCATAAAAAATTTCGAATTTCACAGAGAGCAAACTTTACTACAAATATATTAGACTAAAAGATTGAAACCGGGTTTTTTTTACGAAATTTTTAAAAAACTAAAAGAAAAAGTGAAAAAAAGCTAAAAATCACATAAAAATTCTCAAAAATTTTAAAAACAGCAAAGGACATAATTTGGCAAATAAGTTTGAAACTGAATTCCTTTTACAAATGTTATAAACCGCTAAATATTGCTCATAAACAAATAAAAAATATGGAAGTGGTTTTCGTATTTTCAGTTTTCTCTTCAGTTTGACAATGCCATCCGCGTGGCCCAGACAGATTTTTTTTAAGCAGAAAATACTTATAACAATTTTTTTCCTGCTCTGATTGGTGCCTTTTATTAAATACATATATATGTACAGATTTACTAATACAAAAAAAATTACTTTTGGGATGTCGTTTTCATATATTCCGGTTTTCTCCATTTTAAAATTAACACACAAGTTGAAATTTAAAAAGAAAAAAAACTTTGGATAGAAGGTAACGAAGACGGGTTTCCTAGTAGATAATAATAAAGACAGATGTTTGCTTCCCACATTCATAAAAGGAATCTATTTTCAATCCATCTTTCCATTTTAGCCGAATATAGTAAAGTAGTCTTCTTCGATTTTTAAATATTTCGTGAATTTTTTATGTGATTTTTATTTTTTTTCTGCGTTCCGAGGCGATTTTTTAACATTAGCAAAAGGAATCAGGTTTCAGTCTTTTAGCCCGATGTACTGAATTTCGTCCTTTGCGATTTTTGAATTTTTCACGAACGTTTTTTTTTTAATTCTTTTTTAAGACCCCTGAGATTAGAAGAGATTTTTTTCTCCCATTTGAAGAAATTTTCGTCTTTAGAAAGGAAAATTTCTAGAAATTTTAATCTCTGATTCGCGACTTCTTCGTGTTACGAAAGAAAAAAGTCATGCTTAAAAAAAAAAAAAAAAAAAAAAAAAAGGTAATTTTAACGTTAGATTGGTGAGTTTTCTATACTTTCGCGGAAAATTTGTAAATCAAAGCTTTTTTGTGTTTGAACGAAAAAAAAAATTAACGGGAAAATCCTTCAATTCACTGTTTTTTTTTTTTGTTGTTGTTTGTTTTTTGTTTTTTTTTTTTTTTTTTGTTTGTTTGTTTGTTTGAGTGCAAAAGGAACCTGGTTTCAATCTTTTATCCTAATATAGTAAATTTTGCCCTCTGTGGCAGGGATTTTTGACATCCCTAAAAGGAATCTGGTTACAGTCTTTTAGCTCAATATAGATAATTTTATCCTTAGAAATTTCTGAATTTTCCATGAAAATTTTATGCGATTTTTAGCGTATTTTTGTCTTTCACGGTGATTTTTTAACATTCCAGTTTCAATCTTTTGGCTCGATATAGTCAATTTTCTCTCGGCGGTTTTTGAATTTTTGCCCAATATTTTTATAAGATTTTTACTTTCTTTTCGCGTTTTGCGGAGATTTTTTGACATTTTTTTTTCTGAAACCGAAGAATTATCCAGTAGATTTTGCTGCTGCCATCATTATTAAGCTGAAGTGGAAAAATAATAAATTGGTTTCTGTAGCAACGTGAGCTACGATGCTGGAAAGTTTCACTTTTATCTGGAGACTATCACTTTTGTTAAAAAAAAAGTACAATAATTCAATGATTGCTTGATTAAAGATCAGAGCGGGAAATATCTGGAACGGGTTTACCGCTGCGGAAGGCAGTGAAGGTCCCAAATGGAGAACACCAAAAAATAGGTTATTTCTTTAAAAAACAACCAGCGAAACGGACGAAGCTCTGCTAGTAGCTTAAATAAATACACAATATAATTTATGTATAATTAACAAGTAATGTATCGAGATAAGAGAAATGAAATGTTAAAAAAAGAAACAGGTCGAACATAAGGGGATAGGTGGCATATGCAATGCACATAGATGCCCGCATATTGGGGTCCCCAACGAGATTAAAAGCATATATTTTTTAAACATTTGAAAAAAAATAAGGTCTAAAAGTTTTGAATCTTGAGTTTCGAATTTTGTTCACTTTTAAGAGGGGCCCAAAAAAGAAAATTTATAAAGTATTTAGAACCTGCAAAATTTCTTTCATCTAGGCATCTTTAAAAAGAATGATAGCTATAGAAAAAAAGGGCATGTCTGTTTTGGTTAAAAGAAGTAAGAGCATTGAGAAAGTTTTGAACCTTATTGGGGCCCCCAACGTGGTTAAAAAGTATATTTTTAAAACATTTGAATAATAAAAATTGGGCCTAAAAATTTTGAATCTTGAGTTCCAACCATTCCCCACTTTTATAGGGAGCCTCAAAATAGTCAATTTAAAAAGTATTTAGAGTCTGCAAATTTTCTTTCATCTGGGCACCTTTAAAAAGAATGGTGACTATAGAAAGAAAGCACATTTGGTTGAAGGACCGACCTTGAAATCCCATGTTAGCCTATGGGAAAACGTTGAAGCGCGATGACTCATTACCTATTATAATTATTAAAATACCATTTTCACCATCAGAAAGTAAACGTCAGATGCCTATGATGTGCGTTTTTATACGTAAATTTTAAGTACATAAAAAATCCCTATAAACTTTGAAATTTCCATTTGATTAAATTTTATCATCTCCTTAAAAATACTTAAAATTTACGTAGACATTTTTTAAAAACGCACATCATCGGCATCTGGCATCTACTTTCTGATGGTGAAAACGGTATTTTAATAATTATATTAGGTAATGAGTCATCGCGCTTCAAAGTTTTCCCATAGTAGTCCAGGCAATAGAGACCGTATAGGGACTCTACCTAGCAAAATTCATGGTAGTTCTGGAAAAAGGCTTACTATATGTTTTTTGGGTCGCTGAATCCGAATTTTTAACTTCCCACCAAAATTTCCTCCGGCAACCCCCCCAAATTTTGGTAAAATGCCCCCCCAAAAAGGTTTTTATTAAAAAAATCAATTTTTTATTGTTTTAGGGAAGAAGTATCTAGAAATTTAGAAAGTAGACAAAATTTGCAACAAATTAGATCTATGGCATTATGACTTAGGATGAAGGTGAAGGGGGGATCTGCCTCGGAACATGCGCGCGGTTCTGCGTGAACTAAGTTGCGCAATTCCACTTAACCACTCACACGTTCACATTCGCCCTCCCATCTCCCCTCCGAACTTTCCTTATAAGGTTTACTTTAAGTTTTTTGGGTCGCTCAATCCGAATTTTTAACTTCCCTCCAAAATCCCCCCCCCCCCGAAAACCCTCCCAAATAGTTGTTTTTAACTTAAATTTCTTATTATTTTAGGGGGAAAGCATTACGAAATTCAGAAACTAGACAAAATTTGCAACAAATAGGATATATCACATTATGACGTAGGATGAACGGGGAGGGAGAGAGCTGCCTCTGAACATGCACTGCGACGCTACGTGCACTAAGTTATGAAATCCAGGCAATAGGGGATTTTACCTGGAAAAATTAATACTAGTTCTGGATTTCGACTCACTTTATGTTTATTGGGTCGCTGAATCCGAATTTGTAACTTCCCACCAAAATTTCACCCGGCAACCCCCCAAAAAATTGATTTTTTTAAAAAATTTGGTTTTGGAGAAAAGCGCGCGGGGAATGTTCCGAGACAGCCCCTTCTCTCCCCGTTTATCCTACGTCATAATGTCATATATCCTATTTGTTGCAAATTTTGTCTAGTTTCTGAATTTCGTAATGCTTTTCCCCTAAAACAATAAGAAATTTAAGTTAACAACAACTATTTTGGGGGGGTTTCGGGGGGGGGGGAATTTTGGGGGTAAGTTAAAAATTCGGATTCAGCGACCCAAAAAGCTTAAAGTAAACCTTATAAGGAAAGTTCGGAGGGGAGATGAGAGGGCAAATGTAAACGTGTGAGTGATTAAGTGGAAATGCGCAACTTAGTCCACGCAGCACCGCGCGCATGTTCCGAGGCAGATCCCCCCTTCCCCTTCATCCTAAGTCATAATGTCATATATCTAATTTGTTGCAAATTTTGTCTACTTTCTGCATTTCTATATACTTTTCGCCTAAAACAATACAAAAATTGACTTTTTTAATAAAAAACTTTTTGGGGGGCTTTTTACCAAAATTTGGGGTGGTTGCCGGCGAAATTTTGGTGGAAAGATACAAATTCGGATTCAGCGACCCAAAAAACATAAAGTAAGCTGATTTCCAGAACTACCATTAATTTTGTTAGGTAAAATTCCCTATTGCCTGGACTATATGGTTAACATGGGATTTTGCGATCGGGGAGTTTCAGTGCAGCGGAGCCTTAAGGATGTTTTGAAACTTATTGGGGCCCCCAACGAGATTAAAAAGCATATTTTTAAAGCATTTGAATAATAAAAATGGGGCCTAAAAGTTTTGAATCTTGGGTTCCAACTTTTCCTCACGTTTATAGGGGGCCCTAAAAAAGACAATTCAAAATGAATTTAGAGCCTGCAAAATTTCTTTCATCTAGCCACTTTTAAAGAGACTGCTGGCTATAGAAAGAAAGCGCATATCTGTTTTGGTCAAAAGAAGTAATAGTATTAAGAAATCTTTGAACCTCATTGGGGCCCCTAACGATATTAAAAAGCATATTTTTAAAACATTTGAATAATAAAAATGAGGCCTAAAAGTTTTGAATCTTGAGTTGCAACTTTTCCTCACTTTTATAGGGGGCCCCAAAAAAGACAATTTAAAAAGTATTAAGAGCCTGCAAAATGTCTTTCATCTGGGCACCTTTACAAAGAATAATGACTATAGAAAGGAAGTAATAGTATTAAGGAAGTTTTGAAACTTATTGGGTCCCTCCAACGAGATTAAAAAGCATATTTTTTAAAAAATTGAATAAAAAAATGGGCTTAAAAGTTTTGAATCTTGGGCTCCAACTTTTCCTTGGGGGCCCCAACGAGATTAAAAAGCATATTTTTAAAACATTTGAATACTAAAAATGAGGCCTAAAAGTTTTGAATCTTGAGTTGCAACTTTTCCTCACTTTTATAGCCCCCCCCCCCCCCTTAAAAAAGACAATTCAAAAATAATTTAGAGCCTGCAAAATTTCTTTCATCTGAGAACCTTTAAAAAGAATGGTTGCTGTAGAAAAATAGCGCATATCTGTTTTGGTTGAAGGAAGTAATAGTATTAAAGAAGTTTTGAACCTTTGGTTTCACCTTTTTCGCCCATTGATAGACGCAGCCCAAACAGACTAAAATGCCATTTTATTTTTTAAATAGAACTTAGAGCCTCCAAATACCTTTATAAAGAATTGTGAATATAGAAGAAAAGCACATATATGTTTTCTATTTCTAACTCTGACCAAGACCTTTGACAAAAAAATGAATTTCGATAAAACAAAATAAAATGTTATTAAAAATACTAAAAAAATAATTTTAAAAATTCAAAAAAACATCATTATTCGGCTGAAAGGTAAAATAGCTCATTACTGGGCCCCTGGCTTTGCCCCCCCCCCAAATGGGGGGTATGGGGGGCGGTCGCTACGGCCCTGTGTTTAATAAAATCAACATTTTCGTTATTCTGTTGTACGTCAGCTGATTGCGAATCACCGAGTCAGCTAGATGCGAAATTCCCGTTCCTGTGCGAGCCGACGATGTGCGATGAAACTGCGAAAAATCGAGAAAATTGTACAAAAATCGCTATTGCAGCTCCCCCTTGCGGAATATTTCGAAATTCAAAGAGGACCTGCTTGCCATAGCTAAAAACATAAATATGAAACTTAGTTCAATTCTTTGCGTAACTTCATATAGTTTTCGATGGTACAATAATGAAAATGGCACAAAAATTGCTATTGCCCTCTTCCGTTGGAATATTTCCAAATTCAAAGAGCACCTGCTGGCCATAGCCAAAAACGTACACAAAAAATTTGGTTCAACTGTATGCATAACTTCATGCACTTTTAGATGATACAAAGAGGACATAAACACACACTGACGCATGGACAGACAGACATTTTGTAAAAACATGTTTTTCGGGATCTCTGACCCCCTAAAACGTGTAAATCTGTCGAAAACCGGAAGTCGTAAAATATTTCGATTACCATACTTTCTTCTTTAAAAAGAAGAAAGTAAAATGAAAATTGCTCCGGTATATTCTATGGGGGAACTTAAGGGTTAATTACTTGCCTGTGGTCCATTCATTGATGATAAATAAAAATCATAATAAAATGCCTTTTTATTATCATGTAATACTTCTAAATTAGGCTATTAACGTAGCATAAAATAACTGATTTCCTTACAATGTTTTTGTACTTTAAGTAAAAGAATTTAGCCAAATTAAACACATCTTTAACTTGTGATCTTTAACTTCCTTCCTCAAATGAAAAGGAATGCTAAAATTATTCAAAATGTGAAACCTTTCACAGGAGTAAAAGAAGGAGAATAATTAATGAAAAAATTACACGCACAGATGCTCGTAGTGAATCAGTAGTACTGACACATGATAGAAAAATGTGGAATTTCTTTTCTACATTTATTTGAGAATCTGAATCGGAAAGTAACAGGTGGTCTACTCATAATAAAGTGCATTGCAAAGCAGAAAAGAATTTGCCATAAATATTCAAAGAATTTAATAAAAAAAATATTTAATGAAAATATTTAAAAAAAAATCTGATACACATTAGTTTTGATCTATATGGTAAAAATATTAGAGCCTTATTGAGTATTCGGTATATACTCGGTACTTGGAACTCTTTTGACTATGAACTCGGCCAATACCGAGTAGTTGTAAGAATTTAATCTTTTTTAACATTATTGTAGAGAAGGAAATTTATAACTAATCTGTAAAATGTTATTTGAATATAAATGTGTAATATATGTAATAATTATTAAAAACCATTTACTCGGTGTATAAAAATATGTCTACAAAATATAGAAAAGTTAAGAAAAAACCCTAATGTAAAATTGAAAAAGATATAAAATTATTTTTACATTTGTAGAAATAAAAACGTAATTTTTAAAATTCTAGGAAAAGACTATAATTTCGGATAAAGAAATAGTTTGTAGAAACAGAAAATACAATAAATACTATTAAAGAAAATGTTACAATTAAATTTGTTGTGTCGTAAATTGTGGCGAAAAAACACTAATCATTTTACATTTTCAGAAGATAAGGCATTTCTTTTATTATTGTAAATATTCTCCCCCTGCCTCAGAAAAAAAGCGCTGTAAGCACTGCTAAAACACCATTGTATGCTGTACTCCTGACTATATGAAAAAAAAAGGAAAAGAAACTGTAAAGCCAATACAATATTTTTAATCAAAAGAAAATAAAGTAAAATTACAAAAGATGAAACATTTTCCATTGTTGAGTGAATTGTTACAGAAAGCATTAACCATCTTTGTTACACAGATCTCAGATATCAGAATGAGTTATGATGGGTTGAAGAATCAGTTTTAATTTCATATTGGTTAATTGTACTTTTTATGCATAAATTCTTTTTTTTTTTTCATATTTTTATAATGCTACTATTTTAAAATTTTTGAATTAACAAGAATTGTCCTTCAAAGGTGCACAATAAATTAAATTCCATACTTAAATTAATTTTTAAAATATGATCACGTCAAAATGCATGTTTACACACACACATACATACACTGACGGAAAAAAAAATCACAACACCAAGAAAAACTTGTGTTAGATAAACGAAATTTGGTAGGCGTGTTTATACATCTGAAAGATGACATCGATTCAAATTTCGCGCTTCGCGCATAAGTGTGGCGCTAGTAGCGAAACTCAGAACTTGCAGATCAGGTTTACTTTAAATGCGTGCTGTAAAGTTCGTAGGCGTTATTTAGCTTCGAAATGTGACGTATTGAGTTGATGTTAGCCAATAATGCCTTTAACAAGACGAAGAAACCACTGTCAACAGCTCACCGAGTTGGAACGAGGTCGCATAATCGGGCTACGAGAAGGTAGATTTTCTTTCCGCGATATTGCAGAAAGACTCGGATGGAATTTATCCACTGTGCATGATTGTTGGAAGCAGTGGTCAAGGGATGGCACTGCCTCAAGAAGACCAGGTTCCAGGTGTCCACGTGGCACTCCTGATAGGGAAGATCGCCGGATTCGGCGTACGACTGTAGCGCATCGTACTGCGTCTGCGACAGAAATTCGAGTTGCAGTTGATACCACAGTGACACAACGAACTGTTAGAAATCGATTACTTCAAGGACAGCTCCGACCCAGGCGCCCTGTATCGTGCATTCTACTGATTCCAAGCCATTGCCGTTTGCGACGCCATTCGTGTCAAGCTAGAGCTCATTGGTGGGCGGAGTGGAGATGTGTTGTGTTTCTTCAGACACAAATAACATGAAACTAAATCAAGAGAATTATTCCAAACAATATCATGTGGATGATTTTGTGGTGGTGAAGTGTGGTCCCAGAAATATCCAGGGAGTCGAAGGGTAATCAACATCGACAACGAAGAATTCTGTGTATCCACAATGGTGAAACAACTAAAATTTTGGATATGGCCAGGTATCGCAGACAAAATGTGGTATAAAGGCGAAAAAATTTTGTTCAAATAACGTAGCCACTAGATTAAATTGACGATCGCTCTTTTGTCTTTAGAGATGAAACGTTAGCGATTTTACCGGATGTTGGTTGGTGCTAAATTTTTTCGTTGCAAGTCGTAGAGTTGACTCTTAATTTTTTCGGGTTCAGGTGAGTTTTGGTTTGACTTTTGACTTTTGCCAGTCGGCTTCCAGTTAATCCGATATTCCAAAAGAAAATCCAAAATAATTTCTTATATGGAAAAACATATACTTGAATTATACAAAAAATTTAAACCGCGAAATACTGGATTGTTTGTGCGGGAGGGGGGGGGGGGGACATCAGATTTGAACAAATTTCTCAATAGAATGAAAAGTATGTATGCCAAGATACATTTGAATATGAATAAGCATATATTTATTTACTTATTTTCCAACATAAAATACAAAATTGTAGAACATTTTTCCCTAATTGTGCAAATACGATTAATTTTCTTTCCTTTCGTGTTCCATGTCAGCATTACCGGTGAACGAAATTTCTTTTGTCGTGTTCGGAGGATAGTGATCCTACCACCATTATTGATGAGTACACTGTTAATAATTTTGTGGTAGGTTAGTAGAAGGAAAAAGACAGTTCTGCCCCAGCAGGATGTGTGAGGTGGTGGGCGTGGCCAAAAATGAGTGAGAGGTGGGCGTGGTTATTACCGGAGGCTGATTTGAAGGCGGGTGGAGTCGAGTGACAGGTGAGCGGAGTCGAGACAATGGGTTGCCCGAGGCTGATGGACAGGTGGGTGGAGTCGAGACAATGAGTGCCGGAGGCTGATGGACAGGTGGGCGGAGTCGAGACAGGTGGGCATCTTCTCCGCCTGACGGTATCCTGTAAGAGAAGGGTTAGAACAAAGAAGCGATAATGAAAAGCGTACTATAAGAGAAGGGTTAGAACAAAAGAGATAATGAAAAGCATAGGTCATGAAGGAAGCTTACTGTTAGAGAAGGGTTAGAACAAAAGAGATAATGAAAAGCATAGGTCATGAAGGAAGTTGGCTGTAAGAGGAGGGTTAGAACAAAGGAAAAAAATAATGAATGATTAGGAATAATGAATGTATTGGAAGAGAAGGGTTTAGAAAAGATCGCATGCAAACCATTAAAAAATCTTACCACGGAGCAGCGTGCAGACACGTCCGACCTCTTTGAAATCCACGCGGCGACTGAGCTTGGGGGTGTCAGAAAACCGGTTAGATGGGGTCGACACAAGCGCCCTCTACTCTCCTGGGATTGGCTAAGAAGATGACAGGAGGTGGACTTGCCTGAGGGAATCGACACGAGCGCCCTCTACTCTCCTGGGATTGGTTTAGAAGATGGCAGGCGGTGGACTGCCTGAGGGGATGAACACGAGCGCCCTCTCTCGGTGGAATGTTCTACTCACCTGAGATGACGTCATCCCGGTTTGAAGAAGCTGTTGTCATTCACAGGTTAATACATTTTATTTATTAGTTTTAACAAAATAAGTTGTAATTAATGTTAGTCATTTGCTAATTTTCATTTAGCTTTACAAATAAAACTTTTAATTAATTAGTTAATTTTCATTTAGTCATTTATTAATTTTAAAAACAATTTTACTAATCAAAAACGCGAATAAGTTTTTTTTTTTTTTTTTTTTTTTTTTTTTTTTTTTTTTTTTTTTTTTTAAATACCTATAGATGTATTCAATGACTGTGTTGAAAATGTTATATATTTGAATGTTTCACACGGGATTCGAACTCATGTCAAAATAGTTTCATGACTTGATAATTGTTTAGTCGATTAACTAATCAAGCCATGAAACTATGTTTCATAGACCTTTTTTTAAGATGTGTTTTCTTAGAGTTGATTTATTTTTCAGTATATTTTTTTTCTTTCAATAAACAAGTTTAAAGTCTATTAAGTGAAATGATAGTGGTGTTTTTTATTTTTGTTTAATTATTGTAAACATTAAACCTAATAAATACGTTGTTTTCAAGCCATATCGAGGATACAAGTCTTCTTTTTATCTCACTGCATCTTATCATATTTTAGTAATTTGATTAAAAATCTTCTTTGTATTAATAACACATAATGTATATATGTTTAATAATATAAAATTTTAGAAAATCTGTTTTTTTTTTTTTTTTTTTTTTTTTTTTACTTAAATCAACTAAACTTTGTTCATTCTTTTTATAAGAAAATGTAATTACTAGAATGATTACTAGTCTACTGTTTATAATAAACCAAACAAAAAGTCTTTTATTTTTAAAAACAGAAAATAGTATGCTTTTTTCCCACTATTCCATCTATATATGTTGGATTTTGTCATATTAGAACTATTCAAGTTATTATTATTAGTTACTATTAATGTATAAATTCCATTACGGTTTCGAACCATAAACATATAACAAGATTTCACATTTTTAGCTCAGCACTGGGTCACGGTCCCCGTTGTTATATTTTGAATATGCTTTTATCTTACTATTTTTAACTACATATTTTGATATATATATATATATATATATATATATATATATATATTATCTAAAAGAATGCAAGTTAGTTTTATTACTAGTTTTTTCTTATACCTCCAACGAGACAAGATGTTTTATATATACTAAATGTTTGTTGTGACTGCAACCGTACACATATATTTCAACGATGCTTTTTGTTCATATTGCGTGAATTAGTATTTAAAAGTTGTTTTTTTGCTGAATCTGAAAACGACTTTTAATATTTTTTTTATCAATTACTAATGAAGGAATATATAATTATATATATATATATATATATATATATATATATATACTTTAAAGTAAACAGAAAATGTAGTTGAATCTTATGAATTTTCTGAAGAAGATTAAACTTAAACTATAGTTTTGAGAATTTAACCAAGAAAGCGCAAACTACTGAATTCCTTTTATATAGAATGAACGAGTTCTTTTACTAGTTTAGGATTTTTTAAAACATTTGTATACTTTAAAACCAATTTAAACTAAAAAATCAACAAGTTTGAAAAAATGTCTTTCTCACTTTTAATCTTAATAAATATTATTAACGAAAAAACACATTAACAAAATTATTTAAAAAACATCTTTTCTGTTTTTACGAAAAAATGTGAGATATAAAATCATAGTAAAAATATTTATCGAAAAAAATTATTTCAATTTTTTAAAAACATCTTTTCTGTTTTAAAATCTATATCACATTTAAAAAATCTTCATATTTTTTAAACGAAGAACAAAAACAAAATACTTTACTAGTTGAGGATTTTTGTTTCATATGTTTATATTTTTTTTAACGAATTTACACTAAAAATTCAACAATATTGAAAAATGTCTGTATAACTTTTTTAATTTCTTTTTCTTAATCATGGAAGACGGTAGTATTCCGAGTGACGCAGCCTTAAGCTTAAAATCGTATCGTATCGTATCGTAGAATTCGTAGATGGCGGAACTCATATATACAGCTAACTCGACATCAAAGAAAACGCGAAAAGCCGCCTTTTAATAACTCAGCAGATATAGGTCCTATTGTTCTGATTTTTCTAGAACAGTCTTATATCTGCAGTCTAATCGTATACTGAAATTATTACATTTCGACGTGCAGTATATTTTGAGATCTAAATAGCCATTTTTAAAGCGAAAGCGTTGGTACGGTATGTAAGAGATCCTAATTTCAAAATCTCAAAAACGGTACTAACGATTTTCTTTAAATTGATATATAATATAAATCTGATTAAGACGTGGTGAATAACACTTTTCTTTTTTCCGAGAAAACTCGTTTTATTTTTAAAAATCGCTTTTTTTACTTTTCTCGTCTGTGATTGGTGAATAGGTTTGACGTCACTTCGTATGTAGGAAGAGTCTTAATCCAACTAATTTGCAAAGTCATTTTAGGTATTCTAAGTTGAGTTAACAATCTAAATCTAGGCAGTAAATCTTTTTTTTTTAAATATTAAAATGGTAATTATTATGTGTTTTAGAATATTAAATATATTAAATGGAATTTCGATTCATATTCGATCTTTCTCTTTTGTTAGGAAGAAATTATTATTTCACATTTCTGCTTTTTGTCGAAAAAATATTTAGATTCATTTTTAAAAATGGGGAAAGTTTTTTTAATTATATGTATTCAATATAATTGTTATTTATAATTTTTTTTTTCAATTTTCAAAAAAATTATTTTCAATTTCTTGTTTATGAGCGTAGCTCGCGATTTGAATCGTTTATTGAATCCATAAGATTGAATCTTGTTGAACTGAATCCTAAACCACGTTTGTTTGTTTACTTGTTAACGGGCAGAAATTCGCTATAATGATGGATTTAGTGTTTAAATTCGTCGTTTCCTTATCGATTCGTCGGTGCGTAGTGACAGATATTTATTCGGGGGGGGGGGGGGATTAAAAAACTTCCCAACTTGAAACAAACTAATTTTCAACTCCGATGATATGTGCAATGGATGTCCAACTTACTTGATTGCTATTTGAGATCAAAATGAAGGGGAAAGAGACATCGTGGTTTTCTTTTGTAGTATTAGAATATAATGCTATTTTAAAAGAAAATTTTTGATATTTGCAGACTATGTCTGGCAGGAAACTACCTATTGCTATAACGCCAATCGGAAGACACGTGAATAATTTGTTCAGAGCACACGATTAGCTCAAATGACTCATATTATCCCGACTAGTTGTTTTGAGCTTCTAAAAGTAAAAATTTTCTTCATGTTCTTTTTGTTTATTTAGTAATTAAAGGTTATCGGTAAATAAGAGATATAATAGCTTTTTTTGCAAAGGTAAGATACTTGTTTTTATTTAATTCTAAATTTAATATTCTTAAAAGAAAGCTTTAAGTAATTTTCTTTTGATTTTTTTTCATATCCTGCTTCAAAGTTCGTTTTTTACAATCATGTTGTCAAAATGTATTTTTGCTAGCAAGGAATATGTAAACAACGCTCTCATAGGATTAACCTTAACTTGAATGTTAGGAATCTGCACTAGTCATGAGAAGAAACTGGAATTGCTGACGTTAAACCTATGGGAACGTACATTTAAAAATTTCTCCCTTGCATATTAATAGTTTTAAATGATTATTTTTCTTGCTTAGAAAAGCTGAGATTGAATTCTAACTGGGCTAGTGTTTACTTTTTCGATTTTGGTTGCAGATTTTTTTTTTAAAGTTACTTTCAATTTCACAAATTTGAAAAGAACGCTCCCATAAGTTTAACATGAGCTTGCGAGTATCTTGTTACTTCATATATACATACATCTTTGTATGAAACTATAAACAATCAATATCTTCATTTGGCACCAACCCCCCCCCCCCCCCTGAAGTATGTGCTGGGTTGCATTGTTTTGTTTATATGATATGTTTTATTCACTTTTACATAATAATATAAATTTTGCTTGAAATTTCATCAACATTCTATTTTTGGGTGTAATTCTACATCTGGGCTGCTCTGTCAAGCTTGTCGATAAATGTATAAGTAATTTGGCAAACACATATAATTTTTGGATTGACAACCTTGGCGTAGAAAGTGATTGCATGCCAAATCGGCACCGGCTGACCTAGATACAGAAGACGAGTTCGATTTTTTTTCATTATTTACCTGTAAAATTACATAATATTGGATTATACATGAAATTAAAAAGTATTGAATAAACCATAAACAAACCAAGTCTCTTAAAACTGAAGAACATTGTGTTTTCCATAACGGTTACATCGAAGAGAAACGTCATCTTTTGCTTTGTTGAAGAACCGGAGGGGGGGGGGGGGATATGACCTTCTAAAGATAAAGAAAGGGTCAGTACTTAAAAAATTAGTATGACTTGTAGAAACAGTGAAGTTTGGATGCATAGTACTGTAAATTCTTGTAGTAAAGCATAAATCTAAACTTTAAATGCATTTTTTGGAAAGTTATTTTCGGTAAAAATTCCATACCCAAAACATGATTTCTCAAAAAGTTATTGGAATATCATTATGAAATTTAACATGGGTTTAAATTTAGAAGAAATATTTTATGTCTTATGGGTGTTTTTGTGGAATGATATGAATGACATGGCGTAGAAAATGATCGTGTACCAAATCTCCATAGCAGAAACTGTGCAGCACGGCAGCAGCGCTGCAGATTATTTTAGACCTTGCAGATCAATCTACCAACTTAAAAATAAATATTGAGCTTAAAAAAAACATCACAAATTTACTTTGTTTTAGGAGTAATTGTGTTTGTTATTAATTTTCTTTGTAAAATGTAAATTTTGCTTATTTTATGGGTTACTGTGAGTATTTATTACAGTAGCTTGGTTCAGTATTGTTGGGTCGCAGATAAATTTTGGTTTGCTGCAGACTGATACTGAAAATTCTGCTTCTGGGTGCCAAATCATCACTATCTAGCCTAGATACAGAAGACGAACTCTGTTTTTTTTATTATTTACCTGTAAAATTGTATAATATTGAATTATACATGAAATTAAAAGGTATTGAATAAGCCACAAACAGTCCACGTCACTTAAAACTGAAGAATATGGTGTTTGTGATAACGGTCGCATCTTTGATGTGAAATGTCATGCTTTGCTTTGTTAAAAAACTGGGGGGGGGGGGGGGCAAAATATGGCCTTCTAGAGATTAAAAAAGGGTTAGTACTTTTAAAGAAATGAGTGACTTATAAAAACAGTGAAATTTAGATGTATAATTACTGAAATTCTTGTAGTAAAACAAAAATCTAAACTTAAAATGCATTTTTTGGATAATGTAATTTTCGGTGAAAATTCTATACGCAAAACATTATTCCTCAGAAAATTATTGGTATATCACTATGAAATTTAAAATATTATGTTGTTTACACTATTATGAAGGCAATGAACTGCAGATTTAAATTTAAAATAAATATTTTTTGTTTTATGGATGCTTTTGTGGAATGACATTGATGAATTTTATGAAAATTAACATGTAAACAAGTGCAATATGCTATAAGTTTTGAAACATTTAAAACATTTCTTAGATTTTAGTTCATTGCCTTCACCAATGTCATAAATATGAAATGTACAAAGGAAACTAACATACGGTAAAATTTTCGGTACTTTTCGGTTAGCCGGGCGCCAGTGTTATAAATACATAGATATACATACATATATATGTATATATACATATATTGTATATATACACATATATGCATGTGTATGCACATATTTGTATACGTATATAGATGTATATATATATACATATGTATATACATACCCATGTATATATAACACTGGCGCCGGCTAACCGAAAAGTACCAAATTTTCTTTGGAGCATTTTGGGCCAAATTTCACTAAATTTTACTATAAATTCCCCCCATTAACAAAAATTTTATCAATGAAGGAAATATTTTTTGCTTTTTTTCACATTTTCCAGTCATAATCTTAATAAAAATACGTTTAAAAAATAATTAAATAGCTCAATTGCTCTGTACATAGTCAGACACCTGAAATGTTGGACAAAAAAGTGTCTGTTAGCTAAGTTATTTCTATTATGTTTATGACCAGGGATGGAGAATTTCTAGAAAATCTTACCAGCCAAGGATTTATTTCAACAGCCAGTAAAATGCAATGTACAGTTAAAAAATTTTATGACAAATTTACGCAACTCAAAATAGTTGGTTACCATTACTGTCAGAGACCTGGTGCTGGAACCGTAGCCCGGAGCCGGAGCTGTATTTTCCCTGGAGCTAGAGCTCTAAAATTTACTCTGCTCCAGGGCTCCTTTAGTTTTTTAGTTTTTTTTTTTTAATCTTTTTTTTCAGTCTTTTAAATGTCCGGGTTTAAAATATTTTAATTATATCATTATTCAGTATTTTAATTATATCATTTTTTAAGGGTTTTTTTAAAAATTAAAGATGTAAAACTTCTCACAAAAATATGGTAACACTACTTCACTTCTACTTGAGCTAAGTGGCAACACTATTTGAAAACAAATATGACTGCCTGTTGTTTACACGTACAATTTTGGTTGCTTAAAAAGCGTAGAAGAAATTTAAGATTTTTGTGTTTAAAATTCCACCAAACTTTCTATTTTAAAAGCAAAAGCTAAAAGATGTCATATTTTCTGAACAAGCATTTCAAGTTTGTTGAGAAGAAAAATGCATTTTGTCAGATCTTTAATGAAGGTAAAGAAAGAAAGAATTTGTAAGCAAAAAATTGAACGTGTAAATTAAAATCTGCAACTCAGAAGTGCGACGTCGGCGCCGAGTTGGAGCAGTTCCCGGAGCCGGAGCCACAGTATTTTATCTCGGAGCGGAGCTGGAGCATCAAAAATTTTCCGGCTCCAGGTCACTGATTACTGTAATGCATTTTCATATATTTCTTTCCTATAAAATTGAGAAATATAAACAAGAGATTAAAGTTTAATATAAAATAGAATTTTGTACCATGTTTACATCGCAGTAATTAGAAAAGTTGAAAAATATAGCTATAACTACTTATTAAAAAAAACATTTTCGGCATACCTGTATAGTTTGCAATTTTCAATAACTACCTAAAAATTCACTTATCCTGTCAGAAAATTCACTCGCCAGTGGCTAGTAAAATGATGCATTTTCCTACCACTGAGCATAATATTGTTATTTAATTTTGATGTCATAAACACACTTCTCAGACTTATGGCAAATTATTTCACAAGATAATTCACTGATGATCTAGCAACCAATTTTTTTATCATTTGTACCTATTGAACAATGTAAAACCACTACATGAATCGTGATTCTTGTTAGTCCAGACATAATGCCTTAGAATAATCACATATATAGCATTCAAAAGTAGGTACAGGTACATTAGCAGAAATTTTACTAAAGGAAATATTCATGTGTATTTAAAAAAGACTAGAACTTTGTTGTGATATAATCAGTTATTGTTAAAGTTTTATCGGAGCTTGAGCAAAGCATAGGTTTGCATTAAGCCTAACCAAAGAAAAAAAGGTCAAGCTCAAATTGTTATTTTCGAGTGCTGGGTACAAAATGTATGAATTTTCTTAAATCTCAGTTTATTTCAAGGAAAAATTGTTATTTAGTGAAAATTAACACATCATTTAAATTTCTTCTATGAACTTAAATGATAAAATGAGTTTCATTACTTGTGTTCCACGTAGTGCAGATAATAGATGTTTGCAGATTATGCATTTTGCGAAGTTCACAGAGTTTACTGTATTTCACTTTATTATAAGCATTCATTATGATTTCTAGTCCATTATTACATTGTTGCTCAAGAAAATTTAAACATTTGTATCCCATTTATGTTTCTTTCTGCATTTGAATCACTTTCAGCATGATATTGCGTTATTTTATTTTCTTGTCATAAACACAGTGCTCAGATTTGTGTCAAATTATTTCACAAGAAAATTTGCTGGCTGTCTAGCATCAAATGTTTTGACCATTTTTACCATTTGAACAATTGAAAGCGCTACATGGATCATGATTTTTTTTATTCCAGACATAATTTCTTGGAATAATCACATATAGCATGCAGAATTAGGTATAAATACATTAGCAATAATTTTACTGAAGGAAATACTTCTGTGTATTGTAAAATATACAAAAACTTTATTGAGATAAAATAAGTTATTGTTAAAGTTTCATTGGTGCTTGAGCAAAGCATAGGTTTGCATTAAGCATAACCAAACAAACGTCAATGCTTAGCTGAAATTATTATTTTGAAATGCACTGTACAAAACTCATCAATTTCAATATATTTCATACAATGTTGAAAAAATTTAAGACTTTTTGTGTATTGCAATGCAAGAGATCAAACAATTAACAATATAAAGCAGAAATGAAATATCTTTATAATAACTGTGTGCTTTTCATAGAAACATGTAAAAAGGAAACGTGAAATCTTAAAAACATGGAACGCTTAAATTTACAAATATCGCTTGTTTTACACTTACTGATTGAAATTTTGGCTAAAACGGTTTCAGTTAGATAAATTATTTTTCTATTTTCACGGTTTAAAAAGTTCAAATTTTAAAAGATTTCTTTAACTCGATTTTAGTTAATGAAATCTTGGAATATGCACACACAAATTGTTTTCATAAATTCTTTTGACGCTTTGATTTGTTTTATTTATTTATGGTTGTTTAATAAACCAAAGGTGGATCTTAATGTGAAAAAGTTTTTACATGTATTTATAAAAAAAATAAGAATTTTTCCTATCAATTTCAACATATTTCATACAATGTCGAATGAAACGTTTTAAGACTTTTGGTGTATTACAGTGCAAGAATTCAAAACATTAAGAATATAAAGCAAAAATGAAATATCTTTATAAAAACGGCTTGCTTTTTTATAGAAACATGTAAAAAGGAAATATAAATTCTAAAAAATATGGAACGCTTAAATTTCGAAATATTGATTGTTTTACACTTGATTATTGAAATGTTGGCTAAAACAGTTTCAGTTAGATAACTTATTTCTATTTGAATCATGTTTATGAGTAACCTATAGTGTTAAATAGTTAAAATTTTAAAAGATTTCTTTAACTTGATTTTAGTTAATGGAATCTTGGAATAATGCACGCACATTGTTTTCATAAATTCTTGGACACTTTGATACGTTTTATTTATTTATAGCTGTATAATAAACCTAAGGTGGTTCATAATGTGAAAAAGTTTTATTTTACATGTATTTATACATAAAAAATATATATATATGTCGTCAATTTTAGCATATTTCATACCATGTTGAAAAATGTTAACACTTTTGATGTATTACAGTGCAAGAGTTCAAAACATTAAAAATATAAAGTAAAAATGAAATTCTTTTATAATAACTGTCTGCGTTTTCATAGAAACATGTGAAAAGGAAACGTAAAATCTTAACAACATGGAACGCTTAAATTTCCAAATATCGCTTATTTTACACTTGATAATAGAAATATTGGCTAAAACAGTTTCAGTTAGATAAATTATTTCTATTTGTATCACATTTATGAGTAATCAATAGTGTTAAAAAGTTCAAATTTTAAAAGATTTCTTTAACTCGATTTTAGTTAATGAAATCTTGGAATATGCACACACATATTATTTTCATAAATTCTTGTGACACTTTGATTCGTTTTAGATGGAGGATTGTAAAGGTCAATGGAAATCACGACTATGAATTTATTGCATTGGTCTTTAATTTTTTTTTTTTTTTTTGGTGGTTTTATCTTTTTATCGCTAACCTAAAAAAAGTAATGATATCAATATAAAAACCCTTAACGGGTTAAAAGTTTGTGACGCAGCACTTTATCTTTAGCTCTAAGAATTTTAAATTTGGAACTTAAAAATAATGATATCAAATTTTGAGTGACGCAATGCTATTAATTTACCTATACATATATATATCAAAACTTATTCATTGAAGCTTTATCATCTACATCTCATAAATTCGAATTATGAATTTTAAAAGATATGATATGAAAATTTAAGTGACGCCTTGATGTTGCTTAAAACGATTAGTTTTAAAATTCAATTTAAATTTTCTTTTGGCTAAATACATTTACAAATCTAAACAATACTTTTCATTTTCAAATGCACTGTTGAATATATTACTTTCACTGAATTTATATAATGCACTGAATTATATTCATTTAAATAAATTGATTTATCTTTTGTGCCACGCTATCCAAAAATCAAAAGTTAAATTTATGTAAATAGTTTTTTGCGTCATTGTATCCAAACTAAGTTAAATGTATGCAAATGGATAATATGTAAGTAATGTGATATGTGTAAGTAATAATATGTTTTTTACAACAAAGGTTTATAAATTCAAACTATGACATGTAATCCTTCACTCATTCGTCTAGAAATTAATTGAAAACTCGTTTCGTTAAAGAAACTTTTGTATAAATGTCTTATAGAATCATTTGAATATGATTTTAAAATCTATTATTTTTTCTTTGATTAAAAAATTATATATATTTTAAATGCATCGAATGTGAATAAATTTTTATTTAAAGATATTTTTTAATCTGTTAAATTTTTTATTGTATCACTTAAAGCAAATATTAAAAAATTTAATATGATTTTTTATTATGTTTTTTTTAAATTCTTACTTTCATATAATAATTCTGAATTATTTTCCACATTCAAACACTATATAATAATTCTGAATTATTTTCCACATTCAAACACTATAAAATAATTCTGAATTATTTTCCACATTCAAACACTATATTAATTTTCGAAAGTGTTTTTTTTATTATTTTAAATATAATAATTAATATTTTAGAGATGTAAACTTGTATTTATTTTTTTCTAGAATAATCTTATTTTCTTAATTTTTGAAAGAAATCCTCTGTTCAGATGCATTTAAAAAATGTACTGATTTTTAAAAATAATTTAGAACTTTTTGAAAAATTATTAATTTATAAACACAAAATTTCTTCAAAACCATTTAAAAAAAATTTTTAATTTATTAATTTTTTATAACTAATACATTATTTTTTCAAAGCAGCGTACTTTCCTAGCATATTTGATTATTGTTAAACATAACTGAACTTCTCTTTGAGAGCATTGGAACATAGTTAGACATATTCGAACTTCTCAAAAAAGTTTTGATGGAAAATTATGTAAAGAAAAAAAATAAAAGTAAAAAAAAGTAAAAAAAAAATATATATATGAAAAGTAAAAAAAAAATTATGTAAAGAAATAAAAATTTAAAAGTAAAAAAAAAATGAAAAGTTAAAAAAAATATGTAAAGAAAAAAGTAATATATATATATATATATATATATATATATATATATATATAAAGTTTTTTGAAAAAAAATTTTTAAAGTAAAAAAAAAATTAAGTTAAAAATACATGAAAAGTTTTATGAATAAAAAAAATTATGTAAAAAAAATTTAAAAGTAAAAAAAAAAAGTAAAAAAAAAATGAAAAGTTAAAAGAAAATTATGTAAAGAAATAAAAAATTTAAAAGTAAAAAAAAAATTATGAAAAGTTAAAAAAAATATGTAAAGAAAAGAGTAAAAAAAAATATATGAAAAGTTTAAAAAAAATTTTTTAAAGTAAAAAAAATTAAGTTAAAAAAATACATGAAAAGTTTTATGAATAAAAAAATTATGTAAAGAAAAAAAATTAAAAGTAAAAAAAAGTTAACAAAAAAAGTTTTAACAAAATTTTAAAAAGTAAAAAAAAGTAAAGTTTTATGAATAAAAAAATTATGTAAAGAAAAAAAATTTAAAAGTAAAAAAAGGTAACAAAAAAAGTCTGAACAAAGATTTAAAAAAGTAAAAAAAAAATAGTTTTAACAAAATTAAAAAAATTTACAAAGTAAAAAAAGTTTTACAAAATTTAAAAACTAAAAAACAAAAGCGAAAAATGTTTTTTAATAATTTTTGTTAATTTAATATATATATATTTAAAGATAGGATTCAGGGTTAGGTTTTTACAATCTATGATATTATTATTTAATATTTAGTAATTTTTATATTACTTTCTTAACCTTCGTGTTTTAAGTGCTACACTAATCTATCAAAAGATTTTGTCAGGTTTTATCGTTCTCATTTAGTAACTTTTCGAAAGAACAATTATGAATTTCTTTAATAATGTTAATAAAAAAGAACATATATTTTTCCAATCACTTGTTTGTTATAATCTTAGAAATGAGTTGAACACAATCTCTGAAACATATCTTTTTATTTTTCAAAATCACGCAGACTTATGATCACAAGTTAAAAGTTGAATACATGAACTGGTGATTGTATGAGCTGACGAACACACTCAATGTTAAATACTGGTTGAAATAATGCTAAATGCACAAGCTTTAGAATTTTAGATTAAGAAAAAAAGATTAGGTTCGAAGAAGCATTTCTGTATTTTAGTTTTAATAAATATTGTATTATACAAAAATCAATACATATCGTTTGGAATAGATATTTTCCGTTTTGTGAACAAAAAGTCTAGTTACCAGCTTTAAGAGTGAAATTAACAGATTTTTTATATACAAATATATATATATATTTAATTTTTGAAGAAAGCGCGAGCTAGTGAACAAATTCATTAAGAATATGCAAACTCATTATTTTTTTATCACAAGTCAGTCCCAACTGTTAAAAGTTACTGATTAACTTAATTTGGAAGAACTGTTATCAGATTTTTAACGCTTTGTTAGAAACTAACAAATAAGTTTTAAAAATTTTTTTCGTTAAAAATTTTTGAGAAGTTCGGATATGTCTAACTATGTTCGGATAGGTTCTGATGTATGCAATGGATGCGCTGTATGTAATGTATGTGATGTATATATTGAACATGTTTAACTATGTTCAGATATGTTGTAAGATAAGTTCGGATCTTGAAAAGAAGTACACGAATACGTTTTTATTAAATATACCCGATTGCCCATTGCACAATTGCGCCTGTTGCAGGTGAACTCTCCTTTACTATTAAAGTAAAATATTTATCGAAGAAAAAAATTTACTTAGATTTTAAAATCTGATATTTTTCAACAGAAAAAATGATCTGAGTGACCAATCATATTTGATCATGGTTGATAGGGGTCACGTGATGTGTTAACAGTAACCTTGATCTATTCAAAATGACCTTGAAAGGAGCGAGAAACACCACCTGTTCGAACATGTTTGGACAAGTTCAGATAAGTCGAAACATGTTCGAACAGGTGAAATATTTTACTTAGATACATTTTTAAATCTAATATTTTTTTTTTTTTAAAAAAAAGAAAAAAGATGATGCTAAAACATGACTAAATTCATCGGAACAATAAACCTGTTTAACAACTTGTGACAATTTAGATTTCTTAAGAAGTTATTTATAATTGTGATAATTTAGGTATGTTTAGACGATAAAAGAAACTCCTTAAAAGTTTTGTAGTAGTATGTTATTCGAGAAAGTTAACTTGTTATTTCAAAAAAATTAATTGGACTTTGAAACAAAGTGTCGTTATTTTTTTAATCTTTTAGAGATAAAAATACTATTAACAAAAAACTTAACATTTAAATAATACTACATACTGTGAAGTACTGCTTTCACGCATATGTTGAGGACAGAAGTTGAAGGAGAAATGGCGATTGATGATGTCCTTTTCAAGACGATGCGAGCGTCCCTACCATCTAATACTTGACTATGATTGGCTAGTAGGATCACCTGACATGTGTCAGGAGGAGGTGGGTGTCGTGTATGTCTTCAGATATTGCCATCTGATGTCGTCATACTTACAAGCTCCTCTCTGGTGGAGAGCATGTCACGTGATGTAGATGACGTTGTACCTGCAAGCTCGCTTCTGATTGGTTGTTAGCAGTCACGCGATCTGTTATCAATGACTTTGATCTCTCATCAGTGACCTTCATCAGCAGGTGTTAGACATCGCACGTGTCAATTAACCCTTGGATGTGGTTGAAGTAGGTCGCATGTTTCGGAGCTCTCGTTTACCGAACATATGCTTGTTTTTTCGCGGTACCTGGTCGTACCTTTTACGGCATGAAGTGTTTACTGTTCACCGGTAACTTTTCAGTTTTTTGCTACTTTTCAATGAGTCTGTTATTAAACTTAGCTTAAAATTTCGCGTTTTCTACACACTGTGAATTCATGGTTTCATTGAAAAACATGTTCTGACATTAAATGTATTCGCTCTATTATTCTTTTCAGAAATTTGTTAAACTTATTTGTTAGTTTCTAACAAAGCGTTTAAAAAAAACCTGATAACAGTACTTCCAAATTAAGTTAATCAGTCACTTTTAACAGTTGGGACTGACTTGTGATAAAAACATCATGAGTTTGCATATTCTTAATGAATCTGTTTACCAGCTCGCGCTTTCTTCAAAAATTAAATATATATATATATATATATATATATAAAATCTGTTAATTTCACTCTTAAAGCTGGTAACTCGACTTTTTGTTCACAAAACGGAAAATATCTATTTCAAACGATATGTATCGATTTTTGTAAATACAATATTTATTAAAACTAAAATACAGAAATGTTTCTTCGAACCTAATCTTTTTTTCTTAATTTAAAATTCTAAAGCTTGTGCATTTTGCATTATTTCAACCAATATTTAACATTGAGTGTGTTTGTCAGCTCATACATTCTCCAGTTCATGTATTCAACTTTTAACTTGTGATCATAAGTCTGCGTGATTTTGAAAAATAAAAAGATATGTTTCAGAGTTTGTGTTCAACTCATTTCTAAGATTATAACAAACAAGTGATTGGAAAAATATATGTTCTTTTTTATTAACATTGTTAAAGAAATTCATAATTGTTCTTTCGAAAAGTTACTAAATGAGAACGATAAAACTGGACAAAATCTTTTGATAGATTAGTGTAGCGCTTAAAACACGAAGGTTAAGAAAGTAATATAAAAATTACTGAATATTAAATAATAATATCATACATTGTAAAAACCTAACCCTGAATCCTATCTTTAAATATATACACACACACATATATATATATATATATAATTCTTGTAATTAGGTATACAGTACTTTATTTTACACATACAGTTCTATATTGTTGGTTTATGGCGTGTAGTCAATCATTCACAATATTGCAGTTTTTGATGATGGTCGGTAATGTTTAATTAATGGATATATATATATATATTAAATTAACAAAAATTATAAAAAAAAATTCGCTTTTGTTTTTTAGTTTTTAAATTTTGTAAAACTTTTTTTACTTTGTAAATTTTTTTAATTTTGTTAAAACTTTATTTTTTTTTTACTTTTTTAAATTTTTGTTCAAATTTTTTTGTTACCTTTTTTTTACCTTTAATTTTTTTTTCTTACATAATTTTTTTATTCATAAAACTTTATTTTTTTTTTTTTTTTTACTTTTTTAAATTTTGTTAAAACTTTTTTTTGTTAACTTTTTTTTTACTTTTAAATTTTTTTCTCTTTACATGATTTTTTTATTCATAAAACTTTTCATGTATTTTTTTAACTTAATTTTTTTTTACTTAAATTTTTTTTTTAAACTTTTCATATTTTTTTTTTACTTTTTTCTTTACATATTTTTTTTTAACTTTTCATAATTTTTTTTTACTTTTAAATTTTTTATTTCTTTACATAAATTTCTTTTAACTTTTCATTTTTTTTTTACTTTAAAATTTTTTTTCTTTATATAATTTTTTTTATTCATAAAACTTTTCATGTATTTAAAACTTAATTTTTTTTTACTTAAAATTTTTTTTTTTTCAAAAAACTTTTCATATATATATATATATATATATATATTTTTTTTTTTACTTTTTTCTTTACATATATTTTTTTAACTGTTCATATTTTTTTTTACTTTTAAATTTTTATTTCTTTACATAATTTTTTTTAACTTTTCATATATTTTTTTTCTTTACATAATTTTCCATCAAAACTTTTTTGAGAAGTTCGAATATGTCTAACTATGTTCCAATGTTCTCAAAGAGAAGTTCAGTTATGTTTAACAATAATCAAATATACTAGGAAAGTACGCTGCTTTGAAAAAATAATGTATTATAAAAAATTAATAAATTAAAAAAAAAACTTAAAAATGGTTTTGAAGAAATTCTGAGTTTATTAATTAATAATTTTTCAAAAAGTTCTAAATTATTTTTAAAAATCAGTACATTTTTTAAATGCATCTGAACAGAGGATTTCTTTAAAAAATTAAGAAAGTAAGATTATTCTAGAAAAAAATAAATACAAGTTTTCATCTCTAAAATATTAATTATTATATTTAAAATAATAAAAAAAAACACTTTCGAAAATTAATATATTGCTTGAATGTGGAAAATAATTCAGAATTATTATATAGTGTTTGAATGTGGAAAATAATTCAGAATTATTATATGAAAGTAAGAAGGTAAAAAAACATAATAAAAAATCATATTAATTTTTATAATATTTGCTATAAGTGATACAATAAAAAATTTAACAGATAAAAAAATCTTTTAAAATAAAAATTTATTCACATTCGATGCATTTAAAAAATATATAATTTTTTAATCAAAGAAAAAATAATAGATTTTAAAATCATATTCAAATGATTCTATAAGACATTTATACAAAAGTTTCTTTAATGAAACGAGTTTTCAATTAATTTCTAGACGAATGAGTGAAAGATTACATGTCATAGTTTGAATTTGTAAACCTTTGTTGTAAAAAAAATTTTATTACTTAAACTCTGAGTTAAAAGAACGGTTAAAATTTTTAACCTCTTAGACAACAAAAAGTGATTGTGCTATGAAAAACAAGTCTAATGTGACCTAAGTTCTATGTATAGCGACTTGGTGTCTACATTATAAAACATCTTTCGTTAACAACCATTAAGCTACGTTCTGACTTGTATTTTGCCTCCTTCTCTAGTATTCTTGGAAAATCTTTTATTCTGAAATCATCTGCGGTTTATTCACAAAAGTCCTTCCGGCCAGTGCCGGGAGGAAGAGGTAGCTTTCATAATCCTTATTTTAAAAAAGCCAACTTATATCATGCAAACACACGAAGCTCAATTTAGTGGAAACCGAATATAGGAGATTCAATACTAATTTTTATCAATATAATGAATGAGAATTTCACGAAATTAGTCAGCTTTAACCAAGCTGCTTTTCTTTAAAGTAACTTATATTTGGCTGCCAAATTCGGCAATTTCTTAAAGTGCCTGTCATTTTAAGACAACATAGTGGATGAGGCTAAGCAGTGAACTTGGTCGAGACCTTAGTAATTGCTGTGCACATGCTCACTCACATCGGAATCGGTTAATATATAGGAGTGCTGTCGCATGCAAAAAATCAAATTTTTCAAAATGTCACCCACAATAGAAATTGAAACTGCTATATCTGAGCCATTTTTTAAGGTAAAAACAAACAAAAAATGCTCCTGAATCCTTATATCAAGATCAAATAGTTAAGAAAGAAACCTTTTTCAATTTCTAATTTTTTTTGCACCTCACTTTAAATATATATATATTTTTTAATTTAATGGCCGCCATTTTGAAACAAGATGGCTGATGAATCTGGCCAGCGAACTTGGTCGAGGTGTTGATGTATACTATCCACATGCCTTCTTACATCGAAATAGGCGTATACGTGTGTTATCGCGTGACAAATACAAGATCGTTTCAAAATGTTAGCCATGCCAGAAATTTAAAGTGCTATAAATCAACCATTTTTTAAGATATCAACAAAAGAACAAATTTTCAGAAACAAAAACTGCTCCGGAATCTTTGTATCTAGGCCAAACACATAAAAAAAATCTTTTTCATTTTCCAATTTTTTAATACCTCATTTTGAATTTTAAATTTAATTTTTTTTTAAATGGCAACCCTTTTGAAACAAGATGGCGAATGAAGCTGCCCAACGAACTCGGTCGAGACATTGGTATGTACTATGTACAGACCAAGTTACATCCAAATAGGTTCATAAATACGCCTGTTATCGCGTGACAAAAATCAGGTCGTTTTAAAATGTCAGCCACAAGAGAAATTCAAAATGCTATTACCCAGCCATTTTTTTTTAGATATAGACGAAAGAAAAACTGTTCCGGAATCTTTGTATTAAGGTCAAACACATACAAAAAAAATCTTTTTCATTTTCCAATTTTTTGATATCTCATTTAATTTTTTTTTTAAATTTTTTTAAATGGACGCCATTTTGAAACAAGATGGCGGATGAAGCTGGCCAACGAACTCGGTCGAGATATTTGTATGTACTATGTACACACCAAGGTACATCCAAGTCGGTTCATAAATACGCCTGTTATTACGTGAGAAAAATCAGGACGTTTCAAAATGTCAGCCACGCTAGAAATTCAAAATGCTATAACTCAGCCATTTCTTAAGATATAGACGAAACAAAAACTGCTCCCGAATCTTTTTATCAAGGTCAAACACATAAGAAGAAAATATTTTTTCAATTTTCAATTTTTGGTACCACATTTCAAATTTAAATTTTTCTTAAAAATTTAAATGGCCGCCATTTTTAAACAAGATGGCGGGTGAAGCTGGCCAACGAACCCGGTCGAGACATTGGTATGTACTATGTATAAACGAAGTTACATCCAAATCGGTTCATAAATACGCCTTTTATCGCGTGACAAAATTCAGGACGTTTCAAAATGTCAGCCACGCTAGAAATTCAAAATGCTATAACTCAGCCATTTTTTAAGATATAGACGAAACAAAAACTGCTCCGAAATCTTTGTATAAAGGTCAAATACATAAGAAAAAAATATTTTTCCATTTTCAATTTTTTGGTACCACATTTCAAATTTTAAAATTTTAAAAAAATTTTAAATGGCCGCCATTTTGAAACAAAATGGCGGATGAAGCTGGCCAACGAACTCGGTCGAGAGATTGGTATGTACTATGTCCACACCGAACTACATCCAAATCGGTTCATAAATACGCCTTTTATCGCGTGACAAATTTCAGGACGTTTCAAAATGTCAGCCACGCTAGAAATTCAAAGTGCTATAACTCAGCCATTTTTTAAGATATAGACGAAACAAAAACTGCTCCGGAATCTTTGTATAAAGGTCAAATACATAAGAAAAAAATATTTTTTCATTTTTAATTTTTTGGTACCACATTTCAAGTTTTAAATTTTTTTAAAAATTTTAAATGGCCGCCATTTTGAAACCAAACGGCGGATGAAGCTGGCCAACGAACTCGGTCGAGACATTGCTATGTACTATGTACACACCGAATTACATCGAAATCGGTTCATAATTACGGGAGTTACAGTGTGACATATGTCAGATATATATATATATATATATATATATATATATATATATATATATATCAATTTTGAACGGAGGGTGGTTTCGGGGTCTGGGGGTCATGATCGATGAAAATATACCAAAATTTTTTGAAATCGCTTTCCTCCGAACGGCTGCAATAGGTAGCTTTTTTGTAAAGAAAGCTACCTAAAAGAATGAGGGGAATCAACAATGGGTCAGGAGATAAGGAGCTCGACTCTACTTGAAGGAAAGGTTCCTCTTTTGCCGGACATCAGTCCCTTTCCTGCTAAAGTCGTTAAAAATCAAAGACACCGAAAAGCCACAAAAAACGAAGCCGACACTGAAATCAGTTAGAAAGATAGTGGGTACGCAGCCTTAAGTTGACATGATGCTGGACTTATCCCCAGGGAATGACATTCATCTATTGTAAAGATGTGAGGCTTCGAAGTCTGGGAGAACACCCCACCAGAGAATGTGCAGCTTTGTTAATGCGGGATCTTTTTCCTCGTGGAAGGCTGTGGGCGCCGAACTGCCTATCTCCCAGGTGTTAAAAAGGGATAGGAAAAATACATTAAAAGCTTTTGTCCAAAAGAACCATTAAATACTCACCAGTTTGGAGAAGTATTGGCGTTATTCTCACAATCATTTGGTGTGATTTTAATCATTTGGCGATGAAAATATATAAAAAGTGATGTTTCGAGAAAAAAACTCTATTCAGTGATTGATTTTAAACGTATGGTTTGTCTTATTCGAATATGTTTTGTGAATTCAGCTTTGATAATGTAAGTACGAGAATATTTTTTAAAATGTTATACAAAATTGTTTCAGAATATTAATTTAATAAATTGAAAAATAAGGTGTCTGTTTTAAAGAGGGATAAAATAATATGAATTTTCTTTATTGTATTAAAAATATGTTCTATGTTTATATTTATTCAGTATTCTGCTAATACTTTAAAAGTTATTATATATTTTTAAAGATTTTCTTGTAACAAGCTTGTTTTTTAAATGTGATGTATACTTTAAAACAGAAAAGATGTTTTTTAAAATTTTGTTAATAATATTTATTAAGAAAAAGAAATTAAAAAAGTTATACAGACATTTTTCAATATTGTTGAATTTTTAGTGTAAATTCGTTTAAAAATATATATAAACATATGAAACAAAAATCCTTAACTAGTAAAGTATTTTGTTTTTGTTCTTCGTTTAAAAAATATGAAGATTTTTTAAATGTGATATAGATTTTAAAACAGAAAAGATGTTTTTAAAAAATTGAAATATTTTTTTTCGATAAATATTTTTACTATGATTTTATATCTCACGTTTTTTCGTAAAAACAGAAAAGATGTTTTTTAAATAATTTTGTTAATGTGTTTTTTCGTTAATAATATTTATTAAGATTAAAAGTGAGAAAGACATTTTTTCAAACTTGTTGATTTTTTAGTTAAAATTGGTTTTAAAGTATACAAATGTATTAAAAAATCCTAAACTAGTAAAAGAACTTGTTCATTCTATTTGAAAAGAATTCAGTAGCTTGCGTTTTCTTGGTTAAATTCTCAAAACTATATTTTAAGTTTAATCTTCTTCAGAAAATTCATAAGATTCAACTACATTTTCTGTTTACATTAAGGTATATATATATATATATATATATAAATAATTATATATTCCTTCATTAGTAATTTATGAAAAAAATATTAAAAGTCGTTTTCAGATTCAGCAAAAAAAAAAAAAAAAAAAAAAAAAACAACTTTTAAATACTAATTCACGCAATATGAACATAAATCATAGTTGAAATATATGTGTACGGTTACAATCACAGCAAACTTTTAGTATATATAAAACCACTTGTCTCGTTGGAGGTATAAGAGAAAACTAGTAATAAAACTAACTTGCATTCTTTTAGATAATATATATATATATATATATATATATATATATCAAAATAAGTAGTTAAAAATAGTAAGATAAAAGCATATTCAAAATATAACAACGGGGAACGTGACCCAGTGGTGAGCTAAAAATGTGAAATCTTGTTATATGTTTATGGTTCGAAACCGTAATGGAATTTATACATTAATAGTAACTAATAATAATAACTTGAATAGTTCTAATATGACAGAATCCAACGTATATAGATGAAATAGTGGGGAAAAAGCATAATATTTTCTGTTTTTAAAAATAAAAGAATTTTTGTTTGGTTTATTATAAACAGTAGACTATTAATCATTCTAATAATAACATTTTCTTATAAAAAGAATGAACAAAGTATAGTTGATTTAAGTAAAAAAAAAAAAAAAACATATTTTCTAAAATTTTATATTATTAAACATATATACATTATGTGTTATTAGTACAAAGAAGATTTTTAATCAAATTACTAAAATATGATAAAAGGCAGTGAGATAAAAAGAAGACTTGTATCTTCGATATGGCTTGAAAACAACGTATTTATTAGGTTTAATGTTTACAATAATTAAACAAAAATAAAAAACATCACTATCATTTCACTTATTAGACTTTAAACTTGTTTATTGAAAGAAAAAAAATATACTGAAAAATAAATCAACTCTAAGAAAACACATCTTAAAAAAAGGTCTATGAAACATAGTTTCATGGCTTGATTAGTTAATCGACTAAACAATTATCAAGTCATGAAACTATTTTGACATGAGTTCGAATCCCGTGTGAAACATTCAAATATATAACATTTTCAACACAGTCATTGAATACATCTATAGGTATTTAAAAAAAAAAAAAAAAAACTTATTCGCGTTTTTGATTAGTAAAATTGTTTTTAAAATTAATAAATGACTAAATGAAAATTAACTAATTTATTAAAAGCTTTATTTGTAAAGCTAAATGAAAATTAGCAAATGAGTAACATTAATTACAACTTATTTTGTTAAAACTAATAAATAAAATGTATTAACCTGTGAATGACAACAGCTTCTTCAAACCGGGATGACGTCATCTCAGGCCAGTCGAACATTCCACCGAGAGATGGCGCTCGTGTTCATCCCCTCAGGCAGTCCACCACCTGCCATCTTCTAAACCAATCCCAGGAGAGTAGAGGGCGCTCGTGTGCGATCCCCTCAGGCAAGTCCACCTCCTGTCATCTTCTTAGCCAATCCCAGGAGAGTAGAGGGCGCTCGTGTCGACCCCATCTAACCGGTTTTCTGACACCCCCAAGCTCAGTCGCCCCGTGGATTTCAAAGAGATCGGACGTGTTTGCACGCTGCTCCGTGGTAAGATTTTTAATGGTTTTCATGCGATCTTTTCTAAACCCTTCTCTTCCAATGCATTCATTATTCCTAATCATTCATTATTTTTTTCCTTTGTTCTAACCCTCCTCTTACAGTCAACTTCCTTCATGACCTATGCTTTTCATTATCTCTTTTGTTCTAACCCTTCTCTAACAGTAAACTTCCTTCATGACCTTTTCATTATCTTTAACATGATCTTTTCATTATCATAGCTTTTCATCATCTCTTTTGTTCTAACCCTTCTCTTATAGTACGCTTTTCATTATCGCTTCTTTGTTCTAACCCTTCTCTTACAGGATACCGTCAGTCGGAGAATATGCCCACCTGTCTCGACTCCGCCCACCTGTCCATCAGCCTCCGGCAACCATTGTCTCGACTCCACCCACCTGTCCATCAGCCTCGGGCAACCCATTGTCTCGACTCCGCCCACCTGCCAATCAGCCTCCGGCAACAACCACGCCCATCTGTCAATCCTTTTGGCCACGCCCACCACCTCACACCTCCTGCTGGGGCAGAACTGTCTTTTTCCTTCTACTTAGGTTGAATCAACTTTTGGTGCTGCAGTAGCGGCAAACATAAGATGGTGAAATCTCGCCCCAACATTTGGAGCTCCGGTTGAACATATCGTACATTGGAACACGTGTTCACCATTTGTGATTGCAGCTATTCCGGTACCAAAAATTGGTTCAACCCACCACAAAGTTTGTAACAGTGTACATAGAAGCAGTGCCACTTGTTTCATGTAAAAAGCATTGGGAACACTCAGGTGAATAATTCAGTTGAATGACTGGCAAACTGCTCATCATTGCTGTACGAAAATACAACAAGGCTTTGGTACTTCATTTTTGGTAATTTTTTTCGCGGAATTCTTTTCTCCACACCCTCAAAAGACTAGATATGAAATGCGGTGGCATCCCATTTATTAATTTTACTCACAGATGTTTCCAAACAGCAAAAATTCTTTTATAACCACCCTGCATGATGTTGAAACGACGTATTTCTTGAAGTGTAACTTTGAAGGAAATCGTGCATTGTATTTTATTATTATTATTATTTAAAAATTTTCACGTGACACTACTGGACTTTACATTTTATAGAATATGATGGATTCATATAAATGTCTGACATGTCCAACCGAACAAGGCGGACTACCAAAAGTACGTTAGCTTACATCCTTGTCGAGACAATTGTCTTACACAATAAAATTAGCTGTGTTCATTCACTGGATCTGATGTTTTAAGCGAGTGACAGTTTAAAGGGCCAACAGCAGTTGAGGAATGACATAAAACAATTGCACCATTTTTCTCGGGAACTATTGAAACGATTTCAGTTTTTTTTTTCTTTTAATATTTAGGGGAGGGTAGTACACAGTGAGACGAAAATTATTATTACTTAACAAATGGCAACGATTTTTATTCTTTTGAAAAAAAAAATTCTACAACTTTAAGCTACAGAAATACGCTACACATTAATGTATAAATGGTTTTAAAAGAGTTATTTATAAAAGCACAGAAGCAGCATAAAGGAGTATCGAAAATTGTCTCACTGTGTACCACAAGTGGTACACAGTGAGACAATGTATATATTTTCATAAATCATACATTTTTATACTCTATCAATAATTTTCTGCAGTTTATGACTTCTAATTAATCTTTCTAGATTAAAAAAAATTAAAAATATGAGCTTCGGTTGGACAATGGCAGACATTGGGCTACCTTCATGCAAACTTTGAGCCTCTTACGTTTAGTAGATTTCACTAACCATCACCCCCCCCCCCCTCCACCACACACAGAGATAGAGAGAGGAAAAAAAAACCTTCTTTTATTAATAAATAACCTTTTTTACGTCAGAACCGCATAGTAGATACACAATGAGGCACGTCTCACTGTGTACCACAACTGTGTGTCTCACTGTGTACTTTCGATACGTTGTAACAAAATGGATGCCATATCTGTTTCATCATCAGTTTCATAGCTTTGAATGCTTGTGTCGTTTTGTCGACATAGTCTATCATTAGATATAGCTACGTTTGGTTAAGTAAATATATGCCATAATGAAATAAATAAAGTCTAAAATGGACGTTTATGTAACTTTAACCCCTGTAAAATAAATAATTACTTACTATTTTGTTGGTCAAGTAACCGAAGTGCCGAAACTACATCCACGTGTTGCATAAGATGAGGTGGTTCAGTGTGTGTTCCGGCTAGGAGAAAAAATTATAACTATATGTCAAAATGGCTGCTGTATCTCTGTGTATCATGTCTCACTGTGTACTCCCCTACCATATTTGGCAGTAATAATTAGAGATCGACCGAAAATTTGGTTTCGTTTCCGTTTATCTGCTCAAAATATGATGTCGGAAATTTAGCTGGACCGAAACTATCTGTATTCCGAAAATCTCGTTTCTTCCTTCGGAAATTTTCACATTACTCAAAGATTTGAGCTGTATCGGCTGAAATTTGACACGCTTTATAATTATCAGTCATGACTGACTCAAGACGTAAGTGCAAAATATAAAGCAAGCAATGCATATATGACTAAATTTTGAAGACTCTTTTCAGGTGCTCATTAAAAGCTTCAGACTTAACAGTAATAGAATTTTTTTAGTTTAAAACCGCAGAAGTGTTTCGAATGCACTTTGAAAAAATTGTAGTATAACTGATGATCATTTACAAAAATCATTATGAAAGATAAATCGAGGTATGTATACCTAAAACATTGTTTAATTAGATAAAATTCGTATAATTAGAAAATAAAATTGATAATTAATAATTTCTAGATTTAAGTGTTGTCTTAATGCTCATGCTCCTGTTTTAGTCAAATTCAACAAGTTATTTTCGCTTTTGTGCATTTTACTTAATCTGACCTATAGAGGAAAAGGTCCAAATACCAGCTTACCACTTTTGTTTTCAATCTAGATCATACAATTTTCAAAATTAATAAAATAAAAAGTGACAGCAGGGTACCCTGGCACGTCTTACACCTGTTTAGAGGAAAAAAAATCAGTTTAAAAGGAGTTTTCTGTTTATAAGAAGCAAAATTCCGAAAGTGTTCAAATTTTGAGTTTTTAAAATGGGGTCTAAATACAGACTACCTAAGTTTTTTTTCCAAAAGATCACACAAATAGAGCTAATGACAATTATTAAGCAATAAGAATATTATTTTAATAAATTGTATTGATTAATAACATTTCTTATGTACAGAAAAATACGCAATTTTTAATAAATAAGTATTTTTGTCAAATTTCTAAAATTCTTTACGACTATCTCTCACATTCTTCTTCCCATTATGTTTCTAATTTTGTTTTTTAACGTGTAAAAGAAAAAAAGCTTACTGATTGAAATGAGAATTATTTTATCTAAAAAAATCAAAAGCATAATATCACTCTCTGCGTCGGTATAGTCCCTATCAGCCCACATATCGCATTCTTAACATTGAACACAGAATCCCCTCACCTATTCTTGTCCACAGAGAAAGCACCTATGCAGAAGACACAAATTTATCATATTCCTCAATTGGATATTTTCCTTTTTCACTTTTTTAGCCCTCTCGCTGCGTAATTGTTTTATCAAAATAGCTTCAAAAATTTCGTATTTAACCCATTCGCGACGAGCGTCTTTTAAGAATTTTTATTCTTTTTTCACCGGTTTTTCAAAACAAAAGTTTTTGTCTAATTTAACCAGGAAAATGCTCCGATTAAATAAGACATAATTTACAATAAAAAAATAACTGGTGGGGATAATCAAGGAGGGTTAATTAGACGGAAAAATGCATCCCCGAGGAAATTTCGGGTTGCGCAAATTTTGCTTCTTTTATGATGTCCAAGGAAATCTCGGGTTGAGCAGAGAGAAGGTTAAAATCATATTTCTGCCTCTTTCGCCTGGTTTACTCCGTCATTTTTTTTCTTTCTCTTCACATTTATTACAGGCAATTTTGTAGTGTCCAGCAGCTCTTTTTTGGAAAGTGATTCGGTAACCAGTGTCGGTCCTGAAGAATTACGTCCATGGTTGCTTTTTTCATATTGCGAAATGGGACGGGGACTATTTCTGAACCATTTAAATTAATTTATTAATTATGGAACTATTTAAATTAATTTATTTTCCTCCCCTTCAAGCAGAGCAACCGAGAGAGGTCCAAATACCGGATAGCCGGCATTTAGATCACTCTAGGTAGCCGGTATTCGGACCACTGCTATTTTTAAGTTAAAACCGGTATTACTCATTCATATAATAAAATACCAATACTGCGCGCGTGGTAATTGAGAGCTAAATATGTCTAGAAAATAACTTAATCAACAATTCAAGCCAATATACGATCAGTATATTTTAAAAAAATGAGAAACACACATCTGAAAAACTTTTGATGTAGCAGATTACATAGATTCGACACTTTTGCATTTACTATTTGTAAATGACACAGACTTCAGCGACGTACTTTTTGTAACTTTCTTCTCTCAATTAAAGTTACAAACTCTGCCTAGCACCGCTAGGCTGCGCTGCGCTCAGTTCTCAGAACACCTAGTAGCCGGTATTTGGACCTTCTCCTCTAATGACTGATACATCCTTTCATGACTCATACATATCACATTCTTTCAGGGGCAACTGCCCTCATCCCCACTGGCCTTCCCAAATGGCACTCCTGTTTGCAAAGAGTCACGCATATGTATTCGCATAAAGGGTCGTAAATCTAGAAGGTATTAATAATATTGATTAAATTCAATGTTTAATTCTTATAATTAATTGTTGACAAACGCTTATGATTATTGGTTGTTATAAAGTAATAAAATATAAAAGTTGTATTATTATTTATACTTTATTTTTGTTTGAAACTTATACCCAGGTAAAAAAATCAGAGAAAAACCTTTAAAAATTTTGAGATTTTGCAGCCATTTTGAAGGTTTCAACGGGTATCTTTAAGGCAAATGAAAACTAAAGGTTATCTTAAGAGAAATATACCTCTTTTTAAAAGATTTCATACAGGTTTATTTCTGTAAGTTATAACCTCCAAATTACCTTCAATGACGTAGAAGATTTTCGTGAAATCACATGAGGTATGTTGAAGGAAAATGAAAATTGTTTCTTTACCAGGTAACATGAAGGTTTTACTTAAAGGTTTTATTATTGCACATTATGGTATCTAAGATTTTGATATGCCCGCATTTCCTCATTAATATTTTTAATTTATTTCGAAATTAATATATTAGATAATTCCCGGAAATCTAACGTCTTCCTCCGGTTCAGTCAAAAATTCTTAACTCCCCCTCGTTAAAATTTCTAATTAATATTTAAAATTACCATTTTAAATAGCGATATAAAAATCCCATTCTAGAAATAAAAGTCCCCCTCGTTGAGATTTTTAATTACCATTTAAAACAGTATTTTTTAATTCCCTACAAATCCCTTCAAAAAGAAAGAAAAATCTCGAAATTATTTTGAAGAGTCTACTAGTTAAAATTTTTAATTACCCCATTTATGAAGTTATTACGAGCAACAATTTCACCTCTAACACGCTCAAAAATTTCAATCTCCGAAAATTCCCCTAAAAAGAAAAACAAATCACGAAATTTTTTCGAAGCCCTTTTTGACCTTAAATTTGCCACAATTTTTTCTAATATTATAACCAGTAACAATTTCACCTCTAACTCTAACAAGCTCAAAAATTTCAATCTCAAAATATTCCCCCTAAAACGAAAAAAAAATAATCACGAAAGTATTTCAAAGTCCCCTTTTTATCCTAAAATTTGTCATAAATTTCTCTTAAATTACCACCAGTAAAAATATAACCCTTCGAAGTCTAACACGTACAAAAAATGCACCCTAAAAAAAAAAAAAAAAAAAAAAAAAATATCTCCAAATTATTTCAAAGTCCCTTTCATTAATATTTAAAATCGTATTCAAACACGCACAAAAAATATTTTAGTTAAATTTCAAAATCTAACGAGGGCCCTCAATTTCCCTTCTCCCTTTTCTAAAAATATTTTATTTAGTTTTTCATTTTAAGTTTTTCGAAAAGAATATATTTTACTGTGCTCTTCTAAATCAGACAAAAAAAAGAAAGAAATTTTAGTTAATTAAATTTCAAAATGCAGGAAGGGATACAATGCACTCCGCTCCCCCCCCCCCCCCCACTTCCACCATGCCACTCCTGTCGTCCTAGCTCAAAATCCTTAGTTCCTCTTCAAAACCACCCCACCAGTGGCCGAGAGGTTCTGCTCTCAAAGCTGGTAGACGGGAGACGCTGGGTTCGAACCCAATCGCGCCCGTCGGCCTAGTCGTTCGGAGTTTTTTCGTGGTTTTCTTCGAACCTTGGATTTCTTTGCTTAAATACGGATTAGCTTCCCTTTGAAAGACCCCAGGCAACCCCCCTTCAGCCCAATATCCCAAGTGTAGACAATTGGCCATCATAAAACAACACAAACAGCACCTCTTTAAAAAAGAAACTAAGAATTTTGCACAACTGACATTAAAGAAAAGAGGCTCTTTTAATTTAGTTACTCGAAAATAATACATTTTATATTGTTTTTGAAAACATAACAAAAAGAAATATCTAGTTACTTAAATTTTAAAATCTAGGGAGGGGCAGGGTCCCTCCCCCCCCCCCCCCCCCTTTCCTCATTTTGGTAGCGTCCACGATTAAAGCTGAAAAATATAGGTGGGGTTATTACATGCATAATTTGCCCTTATCCTCTATCAGGCGTGAATTCCAGTCTTTAGAAAAGTTACTTCTTCAAAAACAAAGTTTTCGTTGCAACATTTGATTTTTGATCATGTAGCTGTAATTTAACATTTGAAGTCCACCGAGGTGGAGAATGCTTTGGGGCCTATAGCTACAATGGCTGTCGCCTCGAATGATCCTTATTATACATAGAAACAACAACAAGTCACAACAATTTTTATTTTTCATTACATATATTATATAACTACAATGGGACATACACAATTACATCCATGTCTTACCCAGGGACTCGAACCCGGGCCCTCGAAATGACAGCAGCCCTCATGTAGCTGTATTTCTGACTCCATGTCATGGGAGAATGAGAAGGAAGTTATCAACTCAACACACAGAAAGCATGTTTACTTTTCCGCCACTCGGAAAATAAGCGGGAGCAGTCGTTACGCTGTCGTTTTGTTATTCTATTTTTCGTTTTTGCAGGGCTCTTTTTATCTGTATATTAGTCACATTTTAATTAATTTTTAAATGGATATATATATAGCCGTAAGAGGGGTATAAGTGAACCTTGTATTATACTTATTTTAATATTATAGCTTGGTACTTTGTATTCAGCCATTCATGCGATACTAACCACTTTCGATAAACCAGATCGCCACGTATAGAAATACTGTGGTATGGAAATAATGTTTTACAAGAAATCTTCGTGTATGACTAAAGATGAATTTTTACTATTTTTTAAAATAATAGCGATACAAATCTCTCAGTTTTAAAAACGGCGTGACACTTCACTTTTCAAATACATCCTAGAGAGAACTATTTTATTTTTTGATATTTTCATTAATACGTCTTTTTATTTTTGGGAAAAATCTAGTCATAATTTTCTGAATTTAAAAGAATCGTTATGTGCAGTTTCTTGTTTATACTTTTAAGAAGATATATGCATATATTTCCATTATGCATAAAAGTGATAGAAGGATTAAATTACTTCTTGATAATTAAACTCGTAAAAAGCTCAGTTTGGAGGTGGAAACGTTTTGTGAAGGGCCCTTGTTTTGAGGGGAAAAAGTTTGTGAAGGGTCCTTTAAAGGACCTAAGTTCTTTCTAAGCAGATCACTGTATTGGAATATCATTTTATGAGTAAGTAATTTGGTTTCTTTAAAAATCAAGCAGCTATAATCTTTTTAGGAACATAGATGCTTGATTAATACTCAGTGGAGGTGTAATATCTCTGGCAAATCTTTTAGCGGGGTTTAATGTCACTAGCTGCAATATTCGACTCATAAAATTAATTAAAAAAAAATTATATATTGTAGAATAATTTATAATACAGAATATGAAATATGGGAAAAATAATTTTAAAATTCTTTACATGTGTATAATTATTTTAAATAAAGTAATTTTTTCACAAAAAAACATTTAAAGACAAATTTAGAGCAATAATATTGTTCTATAGTGCATAACATCATTAAAAATTATATATAGATTCTTGGGGCCTTTAACAAACAGGGGTCGATGCAGGTTTTTATTCTTGGGTTCCATTATGTGAAAATTAAAAGTTATTTTTGTGAAAAGTAATATTTTGTAACTATAGTTGAAATCCAGTAACTCAAATTCGGATCAAGAATTTATTAACAGAAACTTCTTTAAATTTCAGTTAAGGTTTTTGTTTCGCATTACCTGGTTTTATTTACTAATTACATATTTAAAATAGTTTATATGCAAAAGATGTTATGAAGTGGGCCTATTTTATTAAAAGGAATTTTGAGGATGGGCCCATTTTATTAAATTTATTTTTGTGAAGCGGCCCATTTTATTAAATTTATTTTTGTGAAGGGGCTCATTTTATAATATTTATTTTTGTGATGGGGCCTATTTTATTAAATAGACTTTTGTGAAAGGGCCCTAAAAAACCCTCAAATTTTGCCTGGATCGATCCCTGCGTTTACCTCCTGTGTGTACAAAACAATTATTAAAAAGGACTGTTCTGTAATGGGTGAGAATCTTCCATGTTTTGAGCAGATTCGCATGTTTTATTGTGTATGTAAATTTTATTTGTGTAATTTTTTCTTGTTTGCATTGTTACTTTTATCATTTACAGGCTTAAAAGAAATAACTGATTTCATTCTGTGCTTGTTCAGTTCATATTGCTTAATATGTTTTTGAGTAGTAAATATTTAAAAAGTCATATTATTCACTGTCAGTTCAGCATTCGATTTCCTTGGGGGTCCGCTGGGACTGTTCTGTACCACCAGAAATTCAATTGGACCACTAATTTGAAAAATTTTATAATCTGCAGGACCAGTAACTCCCCCCCCCCCTCTCTGACAGGTAAACATAAACTTTCCTCTCCCTGCCAAAACTGCAACTAAACACATATCGCATAACTTTATTTTATTTAAAAAAACAAAGAAAATTCGATTAAATCTTAGTCAGATGAAGTAATTAATTGTCACTCAAAGGGTTAAAGGGATGAAATAGAATTTTATGTAGCAGACCAGTGATGAATGTGGACAAATAAATTCTCATGCTTACTGTTCCTTGGGACCAGTGGCTTTTTTATGTCAATTCTACTACTGGTCAGTTGGTGCTTTTTATATTTGTTTTTAGATCTTTTTGTCAACTTGATTTAATCGTGTAAAAAGTGTGCATTTTTATTACGTGCCTCCTTCATTTTTTTAACATTAATATTACATTACATATGCAGTGTTGACTAGAAAAAAGGACTGCCGGGCGGGAATTTTTCAAAAAAGAAACACTAGGGGAGAGTTGGGAGGAATGGGACAGTGGGAGGAGTGGGACAGCAGCATTTATGTCCAAAATAACTGTTAGAATTAAGTTCTAGTTTGTCCACTAGATAAAGCATCTATAGCTTCATGTTTGATTCTAATTGTTACACCAGCTGTATTATTGTTTGTATTTAAAAGGGAAAATTTTATTTTCATACCTCAGAAGTAAGTACAAATTCTTATTCTTTCAATGATTTTTTTCAATTATATTATATTTAAAATAAAAATATTATAATTGTATAATAAACTTAAAGATATAGTGTTTGTAAACTAGCAGCCAAATAAAGCATAAATGTAGCATGATATATATAATAAGCCTTTTTAAAAAATATTCAGCAGAGGGAGGAATGGGACATGTTCTCAAACACATTTGAATCCTTCCGATATGCACCCTTATCCCAAAGCATTTCCACAAAAACGATAAAGAAAGACAGAAAAAAGGAAAGATAAAAAAATCATCACTGACACACCAGAAAAAGAAGAAATTGAAAAAACAGCCGCTAATAAAAATCAGAAGAGATTGTGTAAAAAGAAAACTCTTAAGGTGAAAAGGAAGAAACAGAAAAAAGCAAATGAATTATCTGATGATTCCATTGATGGGAAATTTTTGTTGCATGACTCTACAGATGAAGACTTTTGATTTGATTACTCACAATGATAATGAAATTGCTGAAGAATTTGATTGGTTAACTGATGATCCAAAATTAGGATAAATGACTTTGTAATTGTTAAAATTTTGACGAAGAAGACAGTTGTTTATTATATTGGCAGAGTTGAGGATATAGACAGTGATAAGGAGTTTATCACATTTGGTGTGGGACAAAAATGTTAACATTTTAAAACGTGCAAATAAAAGCCAGTTGTTTGTATTTCACAGCGTTTGTATTTTTTAAACATAGCTTAAGTAACATACTATTAGATTTTTATAAGCTATACTCTTGGTAAAACATAAGTAGTGAATTAAAAAATAAATTGTGAAATCTGTCCCACTCCTCCCAACTCTCCCCTATTCTAAAAAAGGGCACACTTGTACATTATTCACAAAAATATTTTGAACTGGTTTGTTTAGAGTCCCTAGAGTTTGCGATATTTTACCGCGATCAGTTGAATTGCCACAGGGAGCATAGGAAGTGTTAAAAAGAGCAGAAGGGTTTAAAAGAGCTTTGCCATGCACAAAAAAGAAAAAAAAAAGGCTGCCGGCGCTGCGCCCTGCTAAAGCGGCTTAGACTCAATGCTAATATACATGGATTCATATCATAAAAGGGTGAAAAACAAGATTTCTTTCTTTCTTTTTTTTTTTTTTTTTTTTTCCTATTTAAGAGGCAGATAATAAAAATGCACACCTGCATTCTTTTTTATATTGAAATCTTCTTTAAAAGAAATATCCATAAGCAAATGTAAATAAATAAAAAAAAAAAATACAAATTCACAATGATAACACTGTCTTAACAAATTAATTATTCAGAAACATATTAAGCAGTATGAATAACAATAGAGTAGTAATCACTTATTTCATTTTATTCTACAATTATATTAAAAATGCCTTCAACAGTGTGGATCTCTAGAAAAAAATTACTGCCAGCTGGACACTTAAAAAAAAAAAAAACACTCAAGAACCTTGTTCACTGAAAATATTTTGCATTTAGTCCTTTTTTATTTTGACCTTTTTAATTTTGTGATATTTTCCTGCAACTGATGAAATTTCTTGATTTTCTTCCCTGTTGACTGACGAATTATGTTTTTCTCCTGTAACTGTTTGACGAATTTCACATTTTTTTCTGCAGCCAACTGTAAAATTTCACGATTGTTTCTCATGATTGCCTGCTGAATTTCATGTTGTTTTCCTGTGACCAATTGACGAATTTCACAATATTTTAAAGCAATCGACTGAAGGGTTTCTAGATTTTTTTTTTCCCATTAATCGACGGTTGAATTTCTCAGTTTTTTTTCAGGTGATTCAATGAGAATTTTTGCAATTTTTTCCCCGCAACCAACTGATAAATTTTGTGATATTTTATTTCAGAACAAATGTTTTGTAATCCCACATCTGCCATCTTGGATTATTTTCTTGGCGTGAATTAAAAATGTTTTTTAATTAATAGTTTTAATGATTATATTTCAGTTTTTTCAATGTTATATTAATCTATCAACAATATTTAACCATTGGCGACATTTACTACTTGGCGAAAAAGGAGTTTTCATGCAAGAAAAAAATCAAAGATGGCAAATGCGGGATTATAATACATCTAAACCATACCGATTGGCGTATATTGCATTTTTCCTTGCGGCTGATTGGCAAAACTCGTGTGATTTTTTTCACATATCCGGTTTATGAATTTTGCCGATTTTCTTCTTAGCTAATCAACAAACTTCATTTTTTCCCATAAACAGTTGTTGAATTTTTTTTTTTCATATGGTCGCTGACTGAATTTCACAGATTTTCTCTGCGGCTGATCAAAGAATTTCATTCCCAAAGCTGAATACTTTGCAATGTTCTGCAATGTACTTCAGCTAATCAAATGTTCTGTGTGAATTAAAAAAAAAAAAGTCACAGGAAAATTTTCTTTATATATGAAGAAGTGCAATTGCATCTTTTATAGAAATGCAAAAGACATTTCATAAAACCCTGACATACTCACGCGAATGAAATTATTGGTGAATTTTGTGATTTCTTCCCCCCCCCCCCCTAATCGAATGGTAATTTAGCGGGGGTTTTTTCCAACAATCGATTGATGATTTTCGAATTATTTCAGATTTTTCCCTCTGTCAACTGGCGAATTTGGCCTTTTTTCTCTGACCAAATCGATGAATTTCACAATTTTTCTCTTGCGATTGGGTGAAGAATTTTGATATATTTTCCACAATTCATTGACGAATTTTGCATTTTTTAACCACGACAGGTGGGTGAATTTTGTGATATTTTTCATTAACTTTTTGGCGAAAATCGTAGTTATTTTTCACATGACCAATCCATGAATTTCATGTTTTTTTACCGAAGACTGATTGGCAAATGTTCCAATTTTTTCTTGCGACAGATGGAAACAATCGTTGGTTTTTTCCACGACTGATCGAAGAATTTCGTGAATTTTCTGACAACTTCAGAGTTTTTTTTACATGCGACTGATAAGCGAATTTCATTATATTTTCTTTTTACTGATTAGCAAATTTTTTCTCTTTTTCGTGTAAACGGTTGGTAAAAAATCCTTTTTTTCTGCAACCGATCGACGAATTTCGCATTCTACTGCGACAGATCGGTGAATATCGTGATTATTTTCTCACGGTCTACTGGTGAACTTTGTCGCTTTTCTGCGACTGATTGGCCAAATCTTCATGGGGTTTTTTTTGCACGACTGATCGACTAATTCTATTTTTTTTCGATAATACACCGACGAATTTCACTTTTTTTTTTTTTCCTGTAACCGATTTTAAAATTTTGCGATATTTCCCTTGAACCAGTAAGCAAGTCTTGACACAGATTGGAGAAAGTCGTGAGTTTTTTTCCGCTACTGATCTACGAATTTCGCAGATTCTTCTGACAATCTTCACGATTTTTTTTTTAACCGCAACCGATTGACAATTTTCACGAATTTTTCCTTTTAACATAGCAAATTTTGAGGCTTTTTCTTGCGAACGATTAGAGAAGATCGTAGTTTTTTTTTCGCTGTTTCTTCTAGAGGTGCACTGACAAATTTTGCGTTTTTTTACCTGCAACCGATTGGCGAAAATCGTGGATTTTTTTCTCGCAACTGTTCGTCGAATTTTGTATGTTTTTCCACAGCAAGCTAAAGGATTTCATTAATTGTTCTCCATGACTGACGAATTGAACGAGTTTTCTTGCGACCGATTGATGAATTTTGCAATCTTTTTAAATAAACGATTAAAGAGTTTGCCATTTTTTTTTTTTTTTTTTTCCTTGCCATTGAGTGACAAATTTTGCAATTTTTCCTACAATTGAATGGTGGATTTTCGTGAAAATGAAAATTTGAAATGTTCTGCAGTGAAGTCAATGTATGGCACATTTATAATCATATTCTGCTTTGGGGAATTTTATTATGTCTTACTTTTCAGATTTTTTTTTTATTGCAGTATTTTCATCATTTTAGATTGAATTTTTTTACGGAGCCTTTCGATAAATATTATTTGTAATATATAAAAATTTCAAGGGGGTTGGGGGCACAATACTAGTCCCAAAGAGGGGCACTTTTCTAACTTTTACCGACACCTGTCATATAACATACTGTTGGAAAGACGTGTGACCTCTTATTCATGTTATGTGCATCTGATGCCCCTCTGCCTACTTTGCTCCCTCTGAGGGGGCAGTTTTCTAAATTTTGCCGAAACCCCTCATGTAACATATTGTCGAAACGGCCTGTGACTACTTATTCATGTTATACACATCCGATGTCCCTGCCCCCACTTTGCTCCTCCTAAGGGGGCACTTTTCTAAATTTTGCTAACACCCCTCATGTAACATATTGTAGGAAAGGCCTGTGACCACTTATTCATGTTTAGTGATGGGCGATTCTCGAAAATTCGACAATCGAGAAAAATCGTCATCGTAAAAAATCACAATCGATACAGCCATCGATTAATTCCTAGAATCTACAATCGAGATGTTTTACAATCGATTATAACGAGAGAAGCTAAAAACAATTGTTGGAAAATTTAGCTATTATTCTGGCCGAAAATTTCATAGTAGTGATAGGGTTTGCCCGATAATTCTGCTATCGCAATTATTTGCTCCTGATTTATGCTGAAGGGGTTACTTCAGTCAAGTGAAAAGACCTGCTCGCTAATGCTAATCTTATGGAAGAAAAATGAATGGTAAAAAAACCAAACCATTGAATAAGAAAAAAAAAAAAAAGAACAAGTGAAGCGTGTGATTAGAGCCAGACAAATGAAGAGGGGCCCGATGGGCCACAGCTGGTCCAGAATGAGTGCCCAAGTAGTCAGAATGGATCAAGAACTTGGAGAATAGTATCTACAATGAAGAAAAACAATGAGACAAAATATTATGAAAAACAGATGAAAAATACCAATAGCCTGAGGCTAAAAGTAAAATGTCTCACTGGGCGGTGTCCCCTGGTGGTAGTAAAAATAAAATTGATACAAGAAGATAGGGAAGAGTGAAAAGACTTTATTTTGTGAATTTTATAATTTTTGGACAAACAGTATACTAAAGGTTTGAAGAAACAAAATGTTAAAGCTCCCTCTTGAGGCGAAGAAAGGAGTTAAAATTAAGAAACATATGTCCATATTTTTTATTCGATTTTAGACACAATTTGATGTTAGTCTTATAATTTCCCTATGAGTGGAAGATACCGTACCAGAGTACGGAAAAAAACCGCCGCTAAGTATATTCCTTTAGAGCATTTTAAGCGCAGGGGTCTAAAATTCGGTGGATTGACAAAAGAAAGGTAGATTTAGAAAGGTTATGAGATTACCCTTATTTTAATATGTTACATGAGTGGGGTAAAATAATTTTAAAAAATCCTCTTTCCTGAGGCGACACTTAAAATCTTGAAAACACATAATTTGCAGTGCAGTTTTGTTTTAACAATAGCATTTTAACATTAAGAGATATGGGACAGCTTAGGAGGGCTAAAATAAGAGAAACATTGAAAATCAAAAACAAACTGGCGCCAAATTCATTAGAAAACTTCTATATCAACAACTGAAACCCGAACTGATAACATAAACCACTATGCCTCCTAACCCATATTGCTTAATAACAATAGCGAATGGAAAAGAACGTGTACTCCTTTGGGAAATCATGACTTACACCAGAAGCGCGGTAAGTTTGACTCTTCTGAAAGCTTCCTTTCTCTCGAAGTGCGACGTTGCGAGAGCTCTCTCTCGCACTTCGAGATCTAATTTCTGGACGCAAACCGCTCGTTTATCTCGAGGAGACATTTTGCTCGAGGGCAAACCTTTCGCTTACTTCGAGGTATCTCACCGATTGTAACTCATTGCTTCCTTCGTCACTTCTCGTTTCTCGCTCTCGGTCTCTGTTCAACATTTCATATGACATTGTCGAGAATGAGAAATCAGTTTTCGTCCTTTCTCGAAATGTTACTCTCGATGGTTGTCATTTCACTCTTGGCCAAGAAGGGCCGAGAAGAGATATTGAGGGGCAAGCTGGAGAAAGAAATGGGCATGACAATGAGCTGTGAAATGAAGCTTTAATTTTCAATGCTTTTCTTATTTTAGCCCTACCAAGCTGTCACATACCTGGAGCCCTCCGATAAATATTATTTATTAAATATAAAAATTTCAAAGAGGAAGGTGGGTCGGGAGAATTCCGAGGACGTGAGAGTGGGCGGGGCGCAATTTAAAACATTTTACCGAACTCTTCCTGTGACATATTATCGAAAAGCCCTTTCACAACTCTTTCATATTATGAACCTTTCTTCTCCCGAAGGTGAAATTCGGGAGGTAGTGAGGGGGCGAACAAATTTTTAAAACCGTAGCCGATTTCTTTGATAAATTTAAATAACATTTTAGATGTGAGTTTTTTATGAAGTCTTCCAATAAATATTATTTACTGAAGATAAAAATTTTAAAGTGGGGGCTGCGTGAATTCCGTTGCGAAAGAGTGGGCCCAAGGGGGGAGGGGGAGCAATTTTCAAAGTTTTTTTGGACCGGTCATGTGATATGTTATCGGAAAGCTCTCGTATGACTCTTTCATATTATGAGACTTTCTTCCTCCCCTCCCCAATTTGGCCCCCACTGCGGGGGGTAGTTTTTTTGTTTTATCATTTTAGATCGGATTTTTTTTTATGGAGCCCTCCGATAAATATTCCTTAAAATATATGACATTTCAGGACACTTTTCTAAATTTAGCCAAGACCCCTCATGTGGCATATCGTTCGAAAGGTTTGTGACTACTTATTGATGTTATGCACTTCCGGTGGCCGTCCCCCACTTTGCCCCCTGGGGGACACTTTTCCAAATTTAGCCAAGACCCCTCATGTGAGGTATCATTGGAAAGGTCTGTGACTACTTATTGATGTTATGCACCTCCGGTGACAGTCCCCCACACTTTGCCCCCCCAGGGGGCATTTTTCCAAATTTAATCAAGACCCTTCATGTGAGATATAGTTGGAAAGGTCTGTGACTACTCATTGATGTTATGCCCCTATGGTGTTCGTCCCCACAACTTTGCCCCCCCTCCCCCCCCGGGGACACTTTTCCAAATTTAGCCAAGACCCCTCATGTAAGATATCGTTGGAAAGGTTTGTGACTACTTATTGATGTTATGCACCTATGATGTTCGTCCCCCCACTTCCCCCCCCCCGGGAGACACTTTTTGAAATTTAGCCAAGACCCCTCATGTGAGATATCGTTGGAAAGGTCTGTGACTACTTATTGATGTTATGCTCCTCCGGTGACACCCCCCCCCTCCCGGAGGACACTTTTTCAAATTTAGCCAAGACCCCACATGTGAGATATCGTTGGAAAGGTCTATGACTACTTATTGATGTTATGCTCCTCCGGTGTCTGTCCCCCCCACTTCCCCCCCGGGAGACACTTTTACAAATTTAGCCAAGACCCCACATGTGATATATCGTTGGAATGGTCTGTGACCACTTACTCATGTTATCCACCTCCCGCAACCCTCCCCACACTTTGCCCCCACGAAAAGGGCATTTTTATAAATTCAGATCCATACCCCTCGTGTGATGGTTCGAAAGGCCTGAAGACTTGTGACGACTTCGTATCATGCAGCTACTTTGCCCCTCCGCTCACTTTGACCCCTCCCCCCGAGATTCGTTCGTTTCGATAATATATATTTTTTACAAGATTTTGTAGAGCGTGCACACCACGCCTGCTATACGATGTCGTATATAGCGGGTAACCTGTTCGTGATTTCATATTACAAGATTACGTATAACTTAGGGGCCCCGATTAAAGGAGGGGCCCACTAGCGGGTGAAGTCACCTTGTCTTTATTAACACCGACTCATTCCAGTTTACTCGCAGACGATTCTTGATAAAATGTATGACGTATATAACATATGATGTATAAAAACTGGAGTCATCGAGTAAAAATGTACACAATCGAAAAATATCGAGATGTCCATACAATCGAGAAAAACATCTCGTTATCGCCCATCACTATTCATGTTATGCACATCTGATTCCCCCCGCCCACTTTGCTCCCCCCTCAGGGGGCAGTTTTCTAAATTTTGCCGAAACCCCTCATGTGACATATTGTCGGAAAGGCCTGGGGCTACTTATTCATGTTATGCACATCTGTTGCCCCTACGCCTACTTTGCTCCCCCCTGAGGGGGCAGTTTTCTAAATTTTGCCGAAACCCCTCATGTGACACATTGTCAGAACGGCCTGTGACTACTTATTCTTGTTATACACATCCAATGTCCCTGCCCCCACTTTGCTCCCCCTGAGGGGGCACTTTTCTAAATTTTGCTAACACCCCTCATGTGACATATTGTAGGAAAGGCCTCTGACCACTTATTCGTGTTATGCACATCTGATGCCCCCCGCCCACTTTGCTCCCCCCTCAGGGGGCAGTTTTCTAAATTTTGCCGAAACCCCTCACGTGACATATTGTCGGAAAGGCCTGGGGCTACTTATTCATGTTATGCACATCTGTTGCCCCTCCGCCTACTTTGCTCCCCCCTGAGGGGGCAGTTTTCTAAATTTTGCCGAAACCCCTCATGTGACACATTGTCGGAACGGCCTGTGACTACTTATTCATGCTATACACATCTGATGTCCCTGCCCCCACTTTGCTCCCCCTGAGGGGGCACTTTTCTAAATTTTGCTAACACCCCTCATGTGACATATTGTCGGAACGGCCTGTGAATACTTATTCATGTTATACACATCCGATGTCCCTGCCCCCACTTTGCTCCCCCTGAGGGGGCACTTTTCTAAATTTTGCTAACACCCCTCATGTGACATATTGTAGGAAAGGCCTGTGACCACTTATTCATGTTATGCACATCTGATGCCCCCCCGCCCACTTTGCTCCCCCCTCAGGGGGCAGTTTTCTAAATTTTGCCGAAACCCCTCATGTGACATATTGTCGGAAAGGCCTGGGACTACTTATTCATGTTATGCACATCTGTTGCCCCTCCGCCTACTTTGCTCCCCCCTGAGGGGGCAGTTTTCTAAATTTTGCCGAAACCCCTCATGTGACATATTGTCGGAACGGCCTGTGACTACTTATTCATGTTATACACATCCGATGTGCCTGCCCCCACTTTGCTCCCCCCGAGGGGGCTCTTTTCTAAATTTTGCTGACACCCCTCATGTGACATATTGTAGGAAAGACCTGTGAGCACTTATTCATGTTATGCACATCTGATGTCCCTCCGCCCACTTTGCTCCCCCCTGAGGGGGCTGTTTTCTAAATTTTGTCGAAACGCCTCATATGACATAGTGTTGGAATGGCCTATAACTAATTGTTCATGTTATACACATCTGATGTCCCTGACCCCTCTTTGCATCCCCCCCCTGAGGAGGCACTTTTATCAATTTTGCCAGCACACCTTGTGACATTGTTGGAACGGCCTGTGATCACTTATTTATTTTATGCACCTCCAGTGTTCCTTCTACCACTTCACTGGCTTATCTTTCAGGAAAACCACTGTTATTTAAGACAAAAGCAGGCTGTACAGTGATACTACATGATTTTATGTAAAGAGAAGACACGGGTTTTTTACTTAAAGGGAAACTTCAGGTATTTCGGACAACATGGTTAGGGAATGCGCAGGTTTGTTTACCTAAAGGAAAGCTGAAGGTATTTCGGACAAAAAAAGTGGGGGGGTTAATTCAGGTTTTTTGCCTAAAGGAAACCCGCAGATTTTTTTGTCCGAAATACCTTCAGTTTTCCTGAATGTTTTTTTTAAAGGTTTTTTGCTGACTTTTTTACCTGGGTACACACACATACATATATATGTGGGTCAATATCTGAAAAGTGGACAATTTACGTCCACTGCCAATAACATTTCATTATTTATACTAAAACGAAAACTGAAAAATGTAATATATTGTAACATTTGTTATAACAATTACCAATGATAAATGGACATATAATGATTTATAAATAATTAATTTTATGCTTTAAACAAAATAAATTATCCTTTCAGTCCCTGTCCCCAGGTACAAATATCCAATATTATTTGTATGCTATAAACATAAATAAATAAATAGAGGTGAAGGTTAAAATACCGGCTACTAGGTGTTCTGAGAACTGAGCGCAGCGCAGCCTAGCGGTGATAGACAGAGTTTGTAACTTTAATTGAGAGAAGAAAGTTACGAAAAGTACGTCGCTGAAGTCTGTGTGATTTACAAATAGTAAATGCAAAAGTGTCGAATCTATGTAATCTGGTACATCAAAAGTTCTTCAGATGTATGTTTCTCATTTTTTTAATACATACTGATCGTATATTGGCTTGACTTGTTCATTAAGTTATTTTCTAGACATATTTAGCTCTCAATTGCCACGCGCGCAGTATTGGTATTTTATTATATGAATGAGTAATACCGGTATTAACTTAAACATAGCAGTGGTCCGAATACCGGCTACCTAGAGTGGTCTAAATACCAGCTAGCCGGTATTTGGACCTCTCTCGGTTGCTCTGTTTGAAGGGGAGGAAAATAAATTAATTTAAATAGTTCCATAATTAATAAATTAATTTAAATGGTTCAGAAATAGTCCCCGTCCCATTTCACAATATGAAAAAAGCAACCATGGACGTAATTCTTCAGGACCGACACTGGTTACCGGATCACTTTCCAAAAAAGAGCTGCTGGACACTACAAAATTGCCTGTAATAAATGTGAAGAGAAAGAAAAAAAAATGACGGAGTAAACCAGGTGAAAGAGGCAGAAATTTGATTTTAACCTTCTCTCTGCTCAACCCGAGATTTCCTTGGGCATCATAAAAGAAGCAGAATTTGCGCAACCCGAGATTTCTCGGGGATGCATTTTTCCCGTCTAATTAACCCTCCTTGATTATCCCCACCAGTTATCTTTTTATTGTAAATTATGTTTTTTTTAATCGGAGCATTTTCCCGGTTAAATTATACAAAAACTTTTGTTTTGAAAAACTGGTGACAAAAGAATAAAAATTCTTAAAAGACGCTCGTCGCGAAGGGGTTAAATACGCAATTTTTGAAGCTATTTTGATAAAACAATTACGCAGCGAGAGGGCTAAAAAAGTGAAAAAGGAAAGTATCCAACAGAGGAATATGATAAATTTGTGTCTTCTGCATGCGTGCTTTCTCTGTGGACAAGAATAGGGGAGGGGATTCTGGGTTCAATGTTAAGAATGCGATATGTGGGCTGATAGGGACTATACCGACGCAGAGAGTGATATTATGCTTTTGATTTTTTCAGATAAAATAATTCTCATTTCAACCAGCAAGCTTTTTTTTTTTTTTTTTTTTTTTTTTTTTTTTTTTTTTTTTTTACACGTTAAAAAACAAAATTAGAAACATAATGGGAAGAAGACTGTGAGAGATAGTCGTAAAGAATTTTAGAAATTTGACAAAAATACTTATTTATTAAAAATTGCGTATTTTTCTGTATTTAAGAAATGTTATTAATCAATACAATTTATTAAAATAATATTCTTATTGCTTAATAAATGTCATTAGCTCTATTTGTGTGATCTTTTGGAAAAAAAACTTAGGTAGCTGGTATTTAGACCCCATTTTAAAAACTCAAAATTTGAAGACTTTCGGAATTATTGCTTCTTATTTTTGAGAATGCCAACTTGGCGATGCTTGCCATTTTCAGTCTGTCGGCTTCTGTGGCAACCCCCTTTTATTGTTTTCCGATTTTCTTTTCAGCGTAGATGTAAAGTTTGTTTTGAACCGTGTGACGGTAAAAATAGAACTCTCAAAATGAGAGTAATAATAATATTAATATATCTATATATCTGTAAATAAATGTAAATATAAGTTTTTTTTTTTTTTTATAAAGAAGGAAGTTGTTTAATTCGAGCTGTAGAGTGTGTTTATTTATTGAAGTTACGAATTTGATATATTAGAACTAATTTATGAATACGTTCTTATTCTTCGACGCACTATGGAATAATTTGAATTTACCGAACCTGCAATCTGATCGACGACGTATCATTTTTCTGGCGTCAAAGCTCCAGGATGTCTGGATTTCATCATCGATTGAGGTAAGTACCTCAAATTAAATTATATTGAATAAATTGAATTATGAATATATGTATTAACTGAACTGTATCGAATAAATTGAATTCTTTATTTTATGATGGATTTCGAATATCTGAAGAAAAAAGAGCTACGATTCGTAGTCAAACTACGAAAATATTTGATAAAATAAAAGATTTATTAGATAATACACAAGCATTAGAGCTTGAGAATAGAAAATCACAGCTGGATCTTTTTAAACAGCAATTGAATGATAAAATGAAAACTTTAAAATCATTAAATTCAGAAATTGAACCACTGGTTCCAAGTACTGAATTTGAAAAAGAAATCGAGAAATCGGAATCTTATAATGAGAATATTATTGAATGGAAATATAAAATTTCCAAATTTTTAAATGATAACACAGTTACTACTGAAACTAAACAAGATTCTTCAGACATTGAAAGTTATAGTAGTATCAACAATAGTTCTCTACTAAAAAGTCAGAAAATTCTGAATCAAAATTTGATAAAACTTCCTAAACATAATATATCTAAATATTATGGTGATTCGTGTTTATGGCTCGAATTTTGGAGTCGATTTTTGAATGCGATTGATAATAATAAACATTTAACTCCTATTGATAAATTTTCCTACTTAAAGTCATTTTTGGGCGGAAGTGCTGCAAATACTATAGCAGGCTTTTCGCTGACTAAGGAAAATTATGCTCATGCTATAGAATTATTGAAAAATCGTTTTGGTCGTAATGACCTGGTAATAAATAGTCACATGACTAAACTACTAAATTTGAAACCAGTACGAAATTCTAGTAACATTAAAGTTCTTAGAGATTTATGTGATGAATGCGAAATTCAAATAAGAAATCTTAATTCTTTAGGTGTTCCCTCAAGTTCATATGGGTACTTGTTATGTCCGATTCTTCTGAAACTTATTCCATCAGATATTGCGCTGGAATTTAATAGAAATCGAATTAAACATAATGACTGGGATGTTAATGAGCTGATAAATTTCATTAAAGACGAAATTGAATCTCGCGAAGCCACTGTCCAATTAAACTATTTTGAAAAAATCCCTGAGAAGCAGGAAAATTATAAGAAAAATTATAAAAAATTCGTTCCATCAGCTTCTGCCTTAACGACAAATATTAAAAATAACTGCATATTTTGTAACCAGACTGATCACAATACTGAAAAGTGTAAGTCTTTCACCATTCCGGAAATGCGAGAAAAATTGAAAAGGGAAGGAAGGTGCTTTAAATGCTTCCGTAAATTTCACATCGCAAATTTTTGTAAAATTTCGAATGAAAACTGCAAAGTTTGTAGCAAAACATATCATAATACTATACTTTGTAATTCTAATAAAAAAACAGAAGTATCAAAAAATTCAGATAGTATTATTTCCTCCGTATCTCATTGTAAAAGCAATATAAATAATATCAGTAGAGAAGTAATATAGCAAACAATTCATGTAAAAGTGGAAGCGGGTGAAAATTCAGAAACTACACTGTGTTTATTTGACTCTGCTAGTCACCGAACTTTTATTACAGAAAATTTAGTTTCAAAATTAAAACCTGAGGTCATTAGAAAGGAAAAATTAATTGTCTATACTTTCGGTTCGAGAAAATTTGAAGAACGATGTTATGATGTCGTTAAGCTAAAGCTAATTCACTTGACGGACAGAAAACGTAGTATAATAATTGAAGCATTAGTCACACCGTTAATAGCCAATTCTTTGATACAAATCCCTCCTCTTCCAATCAAAATTAAGAGAAAACTTTCCAAATTTCGTCTTGACAGATGGGAACATTTGGAAAATAGTGATGTTGATATATTAATAGGAGCTAACTATTTATATCAAATTAATGAAAGAACACATCCCATAAATAAATCATTGTTCGTCTGTGAAAATTTATTTGGGCATTCCCTCTGCGGGACAATTGACGTAAATAAAAATAGTGAGAGTAAAGAAGCTGGTGTCTTATCTACTCAGGTTATGAAACCTATTAAAAAGGATTTGAAAACATTGTGGGAGTTAGAAACTTTAGGGATGAATACAAAAGAAAATATTTCTGAATTAGATAAAGAGATAATCGAAAAATTCGAAAACAATTTGCATTTTCTTGAGCACCGTTACGAAGCTAAATTATTATGGAAAGATGATAAAAGTGATTTAGGAAGTAATTATAGCAATGCTAGAATCCGATTTATTAACTTAAATCGAAAATTGCTTAAAGATAAGGAATTATTGCAGACATATAAAGAAATTGTGATTGAACAGGAATTAAATAACATAGTGGAAGAATGTTCTAATAAAACTGTAAATAGCGGTTATTTTATGCCCCACCGACCTGTCTTGCGAGATGATAAACCCACAACTAAAGTTAGAATGGTATTTGATGCTTCCTCAAAAGAAAACAGCAAATCATTAAATGATTGTTTGTACGGTGGCCCAAATTTAAACCCAGATTTATTAGAAATTATTATTAATTTCAGAAAATTCAATACTGCGTTTTGTGCAGATATTGTAAAGGCCTTTCTTCAAATTTCTGTAGCTGAAGAAGACCGAGATTACCTTAAATTTCTTTGGTTCGATAATGACGCAAACAACCTTTTCAAAATTTTAAGATTTAGACGTGTACTATTTGGCGTTACATGCTCACCATTTATTTTGGCTTCCACAATTAAACATCATATACAGAAATATCGAGATCAACATCCAAGTGTTGTAGATGTGTTAGATAATTCCCTATACGTCGATGATTTAATGTTCGGATCAGATTTAGATATTTATCAGCTACAGCTTCTGAAATTCTTAAAGAAGCTGGGATGAATTTGAGAAAATTTAAAACAAATTCTATTAAACTTAGGGAAATGTGGGAATCTGGTAACTTAGGTATAAGTGAGGAAAACACAGGTAGTATCTTAAAAGTGCTTGGACTGATATGGAATACTGAATCTGATGTTTTGATGTTAGATACGCAGCCCTTTGAAGAGTGTTATGTCGATGATCCCACGAAGCGAACAGTTCTTAAAAGGTTACTGAAAATTTATGATCCATTAGGATTTGTGAATCCATTTGTAATACGTATTAAAGCCTTGTTGCAAGAAACATGGCAAAGAGGTTTAGAGTGGGACAATAAATTACCCGAAGATTTGAAATGCGAGTGGAACACTTGGTGTTCAGAAGTTGTACATTTACGCACATTTGAAATACCCCGAAAATATTTTCCTAATATGATAAACATTTCTGAAAATTCACAAATTCACATATTCTGTGATGCTAGTCCCAAAGGGTATGGAGCAGTTGCTTATTTGCGTTCTATTTCATTAACTGGCGAAATTCAAACAAGTTTTGTTTGGAGTAAATGTAGAATAGCCCCCCTCAAGAGGTTAACTATTCCACGGCTGGAATTGATCAGTGCAGTAGTCGCCGCTAGAATGTGGAAATATTTAAAACAAAAATTACATATTTCGAATTTAAATATAAAGTTATGGTCGGACTCAGAAATAACTCTTTGTTGGATTAGGGGTTCTACTACAAACTGGAAACCCTTTATTTCCAATCGTGTAACCGAAATTCAATCATTGACAGATCCAAACGACTGGAATTATTGTCCCGGGAAAGAAAACCCTGCAGATCTGCTTACGCGAGGGGAAAACTTATCGAAGTTAATGGGTAATAATAATAATGTATGGTGGTGCGGTCCAACTTTGTTATCACTATCAGAAGATATGTGGCCTTCAAAAAGGGCTATAGACATGGATTCCGAAGCTTTTAATGAAATGAAAGCAAAACCAACTTTAACATTATTGTGTAACGAATCAAACTCTACTCCTAAGCCAGTATTTGATATGGCAAAGTTCAGTAGTTTAAATCGCGTGTATAATATTACTGCTTGGATAATGCGTTTTATTCATAATGCTAATTCGAAAAACCCTAAAATTTTAGGACCTTTAACTACCTCAGAAATAGAAATAGCAGAAAAATACAGGATTAAACAAACTCAGGAAACTTCATTTAAAGTTGAAATAGAAGCACTTAAGCAAAAAAAAACCACTTAATAAAGATTCTTCTTTATACAACCTTAATCCACAATTGGATGAAAATAACTTGCTTGTTTTATCCGGAAGACTTCAATTTTCTGATGTTACAGAGCAGGAAAAACATCCGTGGATACTTCCTAATAAATCTTATTTTGTAAAATTACTAATTAAGGATGCTCATGAAAGAATGTACCATTTTGGTGTAGCTGTCACTTTAGCTCACCTTCGTGAAAGGTATTTTATATTAAAGGGAAGAAGATTTGTAAAATCCGTCTTAAGATCGTGTATGGTATGTCGAAAACTTAATGCTATTCCTGGAAAGCTGGAAATAGCATCTTTACCTAAAGACAGAATCGTCAAAACACCAGTTTTTGAAACCTTTGGTGTTGATTTTGCCGGTCCGATTTATTATAAAACTTCTGAAGGTACTGGGAAGGCTTATATTGTCGTATTCACATGTGCTGTAACGAGAGCGATACATCTAGAGTTAGTGACCAATCTAAGTACTGAAACCTTTATCTTAGCACTACGAAGATTTTTCTCTAGGAGAGGTTTCTGCAAAATAATGTACAGTGACAATGCTAAGACGTTTTCTAAGGCTGATTTGGTGTTAAAAGATGCTTGGAAAAGAATTTCTAAGCAAGAAATTTTTGATTATTTGAGAAAGAATGAGCTAATATGGAAGTTTATAATTCCCAGGGCTTCCTGGTGGGGCGGCTTCTGGGAAAGAATGGTCAGATCAGTTAAAACCCCTTTAAAAAGGGTTCTAGGCAAAATTTGTCTCAGTTATGAAGAGCTAGAAACAATACTTACAGAAATTGAAGCTGTGATTAATTCACGTCCTTTATGTTATCTCAACGAAGAAAATGCTGAACCATCACCTTTAACGCCATCTCATTTTTTAGTTGGTAAACGATTAATGTCCTTACCTTCATATGGATTACCAGTTTGTACGCAAGAGAAATCCAATAAGATTTTGTTGACGAGAAAATATAAATATAAGCAACAAATTACTGACCACTTTTGGAAAAGGTGGAGAAATGAATATTTGTTAGAACTTAGATCTGCTTTTCAAGTGAAAAACATAAATTCATCGCCTCAGTTCAAAGTAACGATATAGTGATAATTCATGATGAAAAGCTCCCAAAACATATGTGGAAATATGGTCGTGTTAAAGAACTCATATTTGGTCGTGACTCTAAAATCAGATCATGTGTATTACAGACTGCAAAAGGCGATCTTAAACGACATGCTCAATTGCTATATAATCTTGAACTGAACTTAGTGGACTAAAAGACACTAAAATCTCTCACACTAAAAATAAGAACTATTATCAAACATTTAATTTGCTACTCATATTTACCCTTATTATTGTTTAATTTTCATACAATTCATGTATTTTATTTTCTTTTGTAGATTGCAGCATTCTTATTATTTTTTCTTTTATATCTGTAGCTGTATGTAAGTATGTATCTGAAAATTTGTCATGTATGTAAGTATATTCTTATGTTTATTAAATTGTTTAATGTAGATGCTGAACTAAGTGTTCAGCCGGGGGCAGGATGTTGAGAATGCCAACTTGGCGATGCTTGTCATTTTCAGTCAGTCGGCTTCTGTGGCAACCCCCTTTTATTGTTTTCCGATTTTCTTTTCAGCGTAGATGTAAAGTTTGTTTTGAACCGTGTGACGGTAAAAATAGAACTCTCAAAATGAGAGTAATAATAATATTAATATATCTATATATCTGTAAATAAATGTAAATATAAGGTTTTTTTTTAAAGAAGGAAGTTGTTTAATTCGAGCTGTAGAGTGTGTTTATTTATTGAAGTTACGAATTTGATATATTAGAACTAATTTATGAATTCGTTCTTATTTTTCGACGCACCATGGAATAATTTGAATTTACCGAACCTGCAATCTGATCGACGACGTATCACTTATAATCAGAAAACTCCTTTTAAACTGATTTTTTTTTCTCTAAACAGGTGTAAGACGTGTCAGGGTACCCTGCTGTCACTTTTTATTTTATTAATTTTGAAAATTGTATGATCTAGATTGAAAACAAAAGTGGTAGCCGGTATTTGGGCCTTTTCGTCTATTATTAACTTTTGCTATTATATATTTATACATATATGTATACAGTATGGGAAAATATAATTATCCTTTATTAGTATATATTGTATAGTAAAATATTGTAGTAAATATCTTTATTTCAGTCTCTCTAAACACACATTTAGGTTAACAGATACTAGCTGGCGCTGCAGAATTATTTCCATTGCAACAGCAACTGAAGTTCAACTAGCCACCATGGATGAAGATAAGTTATTCTTCTCTTTGTTTCATAGTTAGAAATATTTAGTTTTTGTTCTGAATAGGGATGAGTATTTTTTTATAGCATCATCCACGTCCGCGTATTTAACTTTTTATTAAAACAACAACAACAAAAAAAAAGACTATTGCAACTTTATTTATGTAACATACAAATGTCACATGGCATATTTAATAATTTACACGTGTGCAAAATGATTCAACAAAATGGCTGTGCAACCGTTAAGACAAAAACGTCACCTCAGTCCCCATCATCTCAGTCCCACTTTTTAGATATTGATAATGATGTTAACAGACACCTTCTTTGATAAAAGTTTATTCTACGCATAAAATATACATCATTGATCACAAAACACTACAACACACACACACAAAAAAAATAAATAAAAATTTTGGAATGAAATTGTCCGGTTTTCAGATATCGACCCATGTATGCTTGTTTGTTAGTTAGAAATGTGTTTCTACACACGTATCATTAATTAATAATTACGTATATTTATGTATGTATTAATTAATTAATTTTTCTTATATTTTTTCGTTTTCATTTTAAAAACGAAAATAAGAAGATTGCCGAAATTCGGCTTCGGTTTAAAAAACAGAACTAAACTTTCTTCAGTAGTTTTCGAGAAAAAGTACATCAATGTCAGCTGTTTTACACGTTTTGTATTTTTTTAATCACGTAATTATTGTTTCCCAATTTTTATTTCTTCCTGATTGGAATTAAATTTCTTTACAATTATAGTATATCCCCTGCTAAAACTTAAAATAAGTTCGAAATTGCACGTCAAACGTGGCAAATGAGGTGCGTTCGTACTATAACTCAGTTTTATAAGTATTTATTGCACCGCATATTGTACTGAATGAAAATTTTCGTGCACGTCATAAGCGCATATCAATTTCATTCTGTTCGAAAGGCTGTAACATCATTAAAATGCACTTGAAATATTTTTTTTCCATTGGCCGTAATGTAACGGAAAAGTTTTGACTGTCCCTGTAATTAAGTCTGTTCTCAAATCTAAAACGGAAACTTTATGGCATAAGTTTTAATTTATTTTTGTTCGGCAATGCATGAAACTAGCAGTTGCTGTTGTTCAGAAACTATGTAATCGAGCTGTTATTTATTTATTTATTTATTTTATTTATTTATTTATTTATTTATTTATTTTTTTGCAAACGCAATAGATCTTTCAGAAAATAGTGTCAAAGTGGGCGTTTTGAACTGAATTTGCGCGCGAAAGGAGAAAACCCACACAAGAAAGGATGAAAAACGTGTTTGTCATGTGATTAAAATCGCTTCTAACTCAACAGGTAATTTATGGATCAAAAATGGAAAACACAGTTCGATCCCAAATCACTTCCCTGGTCAGGCTTTTCAATTTTATATATTTCCGTTAAAAAATGAATTTGTTAATGTGTCAAAACGTTTTGCGCTTGTTGAGCAGAGCAGTTGAGATTAATAACGATTAATACCTTAAACGATTTTCATAAAATTTGGAATGATTAGACAAAATTTTGCAACAATTATATATATTTAAAATTTCAGACCATTCGGTTAGGTAGTTTTCTCTCTGTTATATGCGGACGGAAGGACTGATAGACAGACAGACGAACCGAACGACGACTATAGGTGCTACGTATTTATATAATTACGAACGCACCTAAAAAGGAACAGAATTCAAATCTCTTCAGTCGTTTCCGAGAAAAAATTACATCAAGCTGTTTGATATGTAACTTTGCATCTGTTGTTACACCCTTAACCCCTTGAGGGGCAAGTGATTGTGTTCCTGTAATGTTGAGCTCACACCGGAATCTTTGAAAAATTCTATTTCAAAATAAGTAAAAGCAATTTTGCGGCTTTTTTCCACCAAAATTAGAAAAGTAAAATTTTATAAAATTTTCCTGGTGTAAAACTTCATTAATCGTAGGTGGTATATAATATATATACCGGTGCCCCTCAAGGAGTTAATAATGTCTTACTGTAATAATTTGATACGGCGCGGAGCTTGACAAGTACTAGTTTTCAACTCAATGAAGCATCGAAAATTCGCGAGCAAATATTTTAAAATGAAGGTATTCAATGACAATGAAATATTAATCTTTTTTTCTTCTAAATAATTTATCAACACTCGAAGAAGAGTTTCAACAATATAGAAGTCCAAGCTCGTGCTTTCAAATAGGATGATTCACTCTTACAGGGGGAGAGAAAATTCAATATACCTTTATTTCTTTGAACGGATGGTATCGGCATTATTTAATATCTAACAATGTCCATAAAGGCAGGAAGCTCTCGAAAGGAAGTGAATTGTAAGGAACGCAAAAACCAGCCTACACCAGGGTGTGCCGTAGATAGAAGACCATTATTTATCTGATTTAAAGAGGTGATCTCCTGCATCTACCTACCAACACGATGGAGTATAAAATATTGCATTAAAAACGGAATGCAAGATATTCCATAAACAAAGCTCTAATGAAAGATCTCGATAAATCTTTTTTTTTCTTTTGTAATTTTGATTGATATCCATATGCAGATTGCACAAGCAAAAAATCCATAAACTTGAAGGGAAAAACTATCAGCTGGAATAGCAGTAAGAAATTGTTTATTTTACCAAAAAAAAAAAAAAAAAAAATCTGTTTTCAACTGCAAAAGCAGTTTTTCACTGTTAATCCCTCAACTGTTTTGCCCGAGTGCCGCTCGGATGAAAAGAGTTTGCTATCTTCTATACTAAAAGCTTTTCGATACCACTTAATTTTAACTGTAATCTTTCGTTTGTTAAATGGCATACCTTTTTCGATTGTACAAAGCCAAATATTTTAGTAAAAAAAAGTGGTGCCGAGGCGTTATTTTTAATTTACTGTGTCAAAAAAAAAAAGAAAAGAAAAGAAAAAAGAAACAGTTAAGGGTTAAGGCTGCTAGTCACTCAGCTTCCGAGTTCCCCTCGATAATGCTAAGTCTATGGGCGTTTGTTGCATTCGTATATTTAAAATATCTCCTCGGGAAATTAATATTTATAAATTCCCTTTTTATGTGTATTCTTCTTAAAGGATCACTCTTTTTTTCTTAGTTGTCAAAATATTTCTAAAATATACGCTTAATTTAATATTTTATGTGTTAAAAGCGGACGAACTGTGAGTAAGATTTTAACACTTCATACAAAATTAACTATATATTTTAGAAATATTTTGAGAACTAAGTAAAAATGAGACCTCCTTTAACCCCTTAATTTTCGCTCCCGTCAATATCACGGGCTGAGGTGTCGTTCGTTATTTCTCGTGCCCGTCATATTTCCGGGCTGGAGATTTAATTGCTGGAAAAACTTCTGAAACCAGAAAAATGTAACTGGCATTTCCGTGTGAAGTCTTTGAATATTGCCGTTTGGATTTGGTTGTTGGCGCTGATTGTGGTGTTGGGCTTTGTATTGCATGTTTTGAAATATATCAGACTCAAAAAAATGATTAATAATCAAAATTTAATGTATATATATTATTTCAAATAATATTTGTAAAATTTGTGTGATAATGATAAATAAAGATCAAGCATGTAAAAAATAAAGGTCTTATTCGCATTAATTTGTATGGTGTAAAATAAACATTAAGACACACAATTCTCGCATGATGGCTTTTCTACAAATATAATTTGTTCTATAACATCTTTTCTTTTCGCCTTAGAAAAAAACTAATTGCATATTTTATTTTAAAAACTTATAATCATTCAATTTCTGTAATAAAAATATAGGTAATTTTTTGATGGTTTTTCCAAATGTTAAGCGATCCTAAGGGGTTAAGCAGAGTACACAGAAAAAATGAGTTAAAAATATTAATTTCCCGAGGAGATATTTTAAATATACGAATGCCTCAAACGCCCATAGACTTAGCATTATCGAGAACTCGGAAGCTGAGTGACTAGCAGCCTTAACCCTTAACTGTTTCTTTTTTCTTTCTTTTTTCTTTTATACCGTTTTTTTTTCAGTTACAAATGTTCGATGTGTGACCCTCTTGTTACACGACATACGTCCAATCTGTAATCCAGTTCGTTCCAAACACCAAACGCCTCATCCACCGGTGTTGAAGTGCCTCGTTCAAGTAACTACGTACCTGCAAAGACCAATGAGGTGGGGCTCCATCCTGCTGAAACACAAAATCTGCGCTGTCCTTAAGCGGGTGATGGTATTTACCCTTAATCACATGGCCACCAAAATCGCCAGATCTAATACCATGTGATTTCTTTTTATGGGGTTACGTCAAAGATATTATTTGTGTACCACCGATGCCAAAAACACTGCCAGAACAGAACCATTGACAGAATGGTGCTACAAAATGTTTGGAACGAACTGGATTCCAGATTGGACGTATGCCGTGTAACAAGAGGATGACACATCGAACATTTCTAACTGAAAAAAAAAAATATGGTATATTTCTCTTTAAATTCATGTATCACTTATTGTAGTATGTGCAGTAGTTTCTAAAATATGATTTTTAAAATCGGATCCACCATTTGTACTCACCCTGTATTTTAATGATGTAAAACTATTTCAAAGCTAACAAAACTATGATATACATTACTGGGGTGAACTACAAGTTTTCTATAGCTTATTGAGTAATTAGAATTTATCGTTTATTTACAGAGACACTCAAAAAATTCGGTTACAAGACTGGTAAGAGCCATGACTGGTAATTGTGCGTTTTAAGCTGTGATATGTATTTTAAAACTTATTAGTAGTGATGGGCGATAACGAGATGTTTTTCTCGATTTTCTCGATTGTATGGACATCTCGATATTTTTCGATTGTATAAATTTTTTCTCGATGACTACAGTTTGCAAATTTCTTTTATAAATCATATAATATGTATTATATACGTCATACATTTATCAAGAATAGTCTGCGGGTGAACTGGAATGAGTCGATGTTAATAAAGACTAGGTGACTTCGACCGCTAGCGGGCCCCTCCTTTAATTGGGGCCCCTAATTTATACGTAATCTTGTAATATGAAATCACGAACAGGTTACCCGCTATATACGGCACTGATATATGATAGCAGGCGGGTGTGGTGTGCACGCACTACAAAATCTTGTAAAAAATATAATATCGAAACGAATGAACGTCGGACCAGATCTCTTGGGGGAAAGGTCAAAGCGAGCGGAGGGGCACAGCAGCTGCATAATATGATTAAGTCGTCACAGGTCTTTAGGCCTTTCCAACCATATGCCACATGAGAAGTCTGGATCTGAATTTATAAAAATGCCCTCCCCGTGGGGGGAAAGGGGGGAGGGGTGCGGGAGGTGGATAACATGAGTAAGTGGTCATAAGCCTTTCCAAAAATATGTCACATGAGGGGTCTCGGCTAAATTTAGAAAAACACCCCTGTGGGGGAAAAGTGGGGGGGGGGCGGTCACCGGAGGTGCATTACATCAGTAAGTAGTCACAGACCTTTCCAACGATATCTCACATGTGGGGTCTTGGCTAAATTTGGAAAAGTGTCCCCCGGGGGGGGGTTCAAAATGGGGGGGATGGACACCGGAGGAGCATAATATCAGTAAGTAGTCACAGACCTTTCCAACGATATCTCACAAGAGGGGTCTTGGCTAAATTTGAAAAAGTGTCCCCCGGGAGGGGCAAATTGGGGAGACTGTCACCGGAGGTGCATAACATCAATAAATAGTCACAGACCTTTCCAACGATATCTCATATGAGGGGTCTTGGCTAAATTTGGAAAAGTGCCCCCGGGGGGGGCAAAGTGGTGGTGAGGACACCGTAGGTACATAACATCAATAAGTAGTCACAGACCTTTCCAACGATATCTCACACGAGGGGTCTTGACTAAATTTGAAAAGTGGCCCCAAAAGGGGGCAAAGAGTGGGGGGGACTATCACCGGAAGTGCATAACATCAATAAGTAGTCACAGACCTTTTCAACGATATCTCATAAGAGGGGTTCTGGCTAAATTTGGAAAAGTGTCCTCCGGGGGGCAAAGTGGGGGGAGCGGCCACCGGAAGTGCATAGCACTAATAAGTAGTCACAAACCTTTCTAACGATATGTCACATGAGGGGTCTTGGCTAAATTGGGAAAAGTGTCCTGAAATTTCATATATTATAAATAATATTTAGCGGAGGGCTCCATAAAAAAATCCGATCTAAAATGATAAAAGCGGAAAAAACTACCCTCGCAGTGGGGGCCAAATTGGGGAGGGGAGGAAAAAAGTCTCATAATATGAAAGAGTCATCCGAGAGCTTACCGATGACATACCACATGACTGGTCCAAAAAAAGTTTGAAAATTGCTCCCCCTCTCTCCCCCCGTGGGCCCACTCTTTCACCCCGGAATTCACACAGCCGCCACTTTAAAATTTTTATGTTCAATAAATAATATTTACCGGAAGACTGCATAAAAAACCCATATTTAAAGTGATATTTAAATTTATTATAGAAATCGGCTACAGTTTTAAAAATTTGTTCGCCCCTTCCCCACCCCCCCCCCCCCCCTTTGGGCGAAGAAAGGTTCATAGTATGAAAGAGTGGTCAAAGGGCTTTTCGATTATATGCCACAGGAAGGGTTCGGTAAAATTTTTAAAATTGCACCCCATGAGTCCACTCTCACGTCCTCCTCCCTCGAAATCACCCGACCCACCTTCCTCTTTGAAAATTTTATATTTAATAAATAATTTTTATCGGAGAGTTCCAGGTATGTGACATCTTGGTAGGGCTAAAATAAGAGAAACTTTGAAAATTAGGGCTTCATTTCACAGCTCATTGTCATGCCTTTTTCTCTATCTCGTCCCTTGGCACTCTCGATAAATTTTCTTACTTTTCTTCTCTGCCGAGGACGAGAGAAATCCTCGAAAAGCTTCTCATAGCGAAATGTTGAAAAGCGCCAGAGAAATCCTCGAAAGGCTTTTCATTGGGAGATTTCGAAAAGGACGAGAGTAACAAGCGAGAGGCTTCCCATCGGGAAAGGTTGAAAAGGACGAGAGGAAACTCTCGAGAGACTTCCCATCCCGAAAGGTTTAAAACCGCGAGAGAACCAACCATCGAGCAGATTCCCATCTGGAAGCGTCGAAATGCTGGAAAAATCATCGAGATGAGATTTGCCGAAATGCGAGATGAAAATGAAGCTTTCAGAGTCAAACTTACCGCATTTCTGGTTTAAGTCATAATTTCTCAAAGGAGTCCATCTGCTTATCCAATCTCTTTTTAGCTCACAGGCTATCTAAGCCTGAGAGCTAATATACCCGTCGGTTCTGTGTGTATGCATGGACTGTACGTACGTATGTATGTACGTAACGCGATAACTCTTGATTAAAATGTACGATTTGCTTCAATTTTTTTTTATGTTCATTCTGATAAGGCGTTCCGCTGTTTAGTTTTGACGGTTCATTGGTTAAGGATAAAGGGAGAGAAGGGGGGCTGGTCCCCCCCCCCTCCTTAATTTAGATAAATAGGTTTTTCATGCAGAATTCTTCGATTTGCTCCAAATTTCGTATACCGGTTTATTGTGTTAAGGAGCTTCCCTGATTAAACTTGGAGGTTCATTAGTTAAGTATGAAGGGGGGAAAGGGGGGTAGACCCCCTCCTTAATTTAGATAAATGGGTTTTTCATGCAGAATTATTCGATTTGCTCCAAATTTGGTATACCGGTTCATTATGTTAAGAAGTTGCCTTGATTAGATTTGGAGGTTTACGGGTTAAGTATAAAGGGGGAGAAGGGGGCTAGACCCCCCTTAATTTAGATAAATGGGCTTTTCATGCAGAATTATTTGATTTGCTCATAATTTGGTATACCGGTTTATTATGTTAAGGAGCTTCCCTGATTAAACTTGGAAGTTCATAGGTTAAGGATAAAGGGGGAGAAGGGCGGGCTGGTCCGCCCCCCCCTTAATTTAGATAAATGGGTTTTTCATGCAGAATTATTCGATTTGTTCCAAATTTGGTATACCGGTTTATTACGTTAAGAAGTTGCCTTGATTAGATTTGGAGGTTTACGGGTTAAGTATAAAGGGGGGGAGAAGGGGGGCTAGTCCCCCCTTAATTTAGATAAATGGGCTTTTCATGCAGAATTATTTGATTTGCTCATAATTTTGTATACCGGTTTATTATGTTAAGGAGCTTCCCTGATTAAACTTGGAAGTTCATTGGTTAAGGATAACGGGGGAGAAAGGGGGCTGGTCCCCCACTTAATTTAGATAAATGGGTGTTTCATGCAGAATTACTCGATTTGTTCCAAATTTGGTATACCGGTTTATTATGTTAAGGAGTTTCCCTGATTAGATTTGGAGGTTCATTGGTTAAGTATAAAAGGGGCAAACGGGGGGATATTTCCCTTCATTTATTTTTTGAGGGACTTTATTCTTTGAAATAAGAGTATAATATACAGTTAGTGTTAATAACCTGTGAGCTCAATGCCATCAGTTTAACTGGCACGTATCATTTTATTGCTATTAACCGATGTGGGTTATGAAGCATAGTGGTTTATGTATTCAGTTCTGTATAGTCCTAGTTTCAAACTTTACTGTTAAATTTAGTGTCATTTTGCCCCGAATTTTCAATGTTTCTCTTATTTTAGCTCTGCCAAGCTGCCCCATACCTGGAGACTCAGATAAATACTATTTATTAAATATAAAAAGTTCAAAGAGGAAGGTGAGTGAATTCTGGGGTGCGCGAGAGTGCACAAAGGGAGGGGGGGCGGGTAATTTTCAAACTTTTACCAAACCTCTCCTTGACATATCATCGGAAAGTCCTTTCACCACTCTTTCATATTAAGAACCTTTCTCCTCCCAGAGTTGAATTCCGGAAGGGGTTCGGGGGGGGGGGGGGGGGAGCGGTGCGGGGGTGACTTTTTTTTTTAATTGTAGAGATTTCTACAATAAATATCATTAAATGATGTTTTTTAATGGAACTCTCCGATAAATATTATTTATTAAATATAAAATTTTAAAAGTGGGGCTGCGTGATTTCCGGGTATATTCTAGGATAAAAGATTGAACCCACGTGGGAGGGGTAGATTTCAAACTTTTTTTGGACCAGTCATTTGATCTATCATCGGAAAGTTTTCGGTTATCATCGCAAAGTTACTCTTTCATATTATGAACCTTTCTTCTTCCTTCCTTAGTTTGGCGCCCCGAAAGAGGCACTTTTCGAACTTTTTTGAAATCGTAGCGTTTTTAAACATTTTAGATCGGATTTTTTTTACGGAGCCCTCCGATAAATAATTTTTAATATATGAAAATTTCAAAGAGAAGGATGGGCAGGGTATATTTCGGGGGGGGGGGGGGCACGATAATTGGAATCCTGGGAGTTGGGACTCTTTTCTATCTTTTGCTGACACCCCTCATGTGATATATCATTGGAAAGCTCTGTGACTACTATTTCATTTTATATATCGCCCGCGCCCCTACCCTTACTTTGCCCCCGAGCGGGGGCACTTTACTAAATTTAGCCGACACCCCTCATGTGCCATATCGTTGGAAAGTCCTGTGACAACTTATTCATATTATGCACTTTCCTTGCCCCTCCCTCCTACTTTGCTCCCCGCGGGAGTTCGTTTAATGTATTCCAGTCGAAGACTTTATAAAAATGGGGAAATTAAAGATCCAATCTCAAATGACGTAGAAAAATCAATAAAAAAATTTGATCCCTTTTATCATCCTTTAGTTCATATTTCTGCCACTAGGGGGTGCTTTTGATTCTTATTTCTTTGGCCATTTTGGTGCTAATTGCCGAAAAATTCTAATTTTTGATACTTAAACTCCCCTTACCGCTTCATAGCTACTCGCGTTTTTTCAGCTTTTTTCAACCAGGGGGCACCCTTACAAGACTTTTCCAGTCTTATGGCTCCTTTATAGTTTCCCTTTGGTTTGTTGTTTTTTTATTCCATCTGTTTTCAGTTACCCTATATTTAATAAAATCTGCCTTATATATATGTAAAAACAATGATTTCAATAATCGATTCTAGAACATCTCCTTTGTAGGTTCTGGAAAGTAATCGATGACTGTATCGATTGTGTATTTTACGATAACGATTTTTTTCGATTGGTAAATTTTCGAGAATCGCCCATCACTAAGCCCTATCACTACTATTAAATTGTCGGCCAGAATAATAGCTAAGTTTTCCAATAACTGTTTTTAGCTTTTCTCGTTATAATCGATTGTAAAACATCTCGATTGTAGATTCTAGGAATTAATCGATGGCTGTATCGATTGCGATTTTTTACGATGACGATTTTTCTCGATTGTCGAATTCTCGAGAATCGCCCATCACTACTTATTAGTAGTGTAAACATAGGCGTAGAGTTATATGGGCCCGTGGAGATCGGGCCCCTCCAATAATTTTTCAGATGGGCTAAATTTTTTCACGCCAACTGACATAGAAAAAACTCAGATTTCGGAATTTCATATAATTTACAAAAGTTTTTAGCGTATGTTTTCGATGGATAATTGTTCTTTCTCTAAATTCGTTGTTTTCTTTTATTCTTTGTAAACAAGTAAAACAACTGGAAAATTTTATCGTGGCATATGAGAAAAAACAAAGCACTCTCCATGGTGGGTTTTTCTTCCTTCTTTGGACACTGGGCACACTTCCTGGGAAGAAATGCTTTTTCTAATTCGGCGTCATAGACATAGAACAATAAATTCACGTTTTTAACGGACAACATATTGTGTCCGATATGATCTGATTAGAGCACAGGTGATTCGCTGTTTTCCGAAGCTACAAAGAAAGTGACTCAAGCTTTGAAGAACTCGGGGGAGGGGAAGGGGATGAGGCTTTAAGGTTTGCTGCAAATGAAGAAACTAGAAGCCAGGAAGAATCACCCGTGTCTCCAAAGCATAGAACATGAAGGAAGAAATTATTTGTCTCTAAATCATGCATAAAGGTCATATTTATTAAAATAGTCCAAATCAATCAAGCGGTCTCTCCATAGAAAAGGACGATTCACCAGGATCTGGTAACAATAAACAATACATATTCAGTTGTTCTTATTCGGGCCGAGCAAGAAACCCTTTCTCAGGCCCATTTTCTATTTTCTTTCATTATTATCAGGCTGAGTAGGGACCGGGTCTAAATTTTTTCAGTAAACCTGGGCCAGTCCTAAACTTCATTTTCCCCCGTGCCGTTTCGGACTGACATTTGATTCGATTTTCGTGTTATTTTCAAACTTTTCGATGTTCATATAAAAGTATCTATCTGTACATGCGCATTCATGGCAAACACAGCAGGGCCGCTTTTTCGTGCGCAACCCTGTATTATTTATAGTATGCATTTATACAGTAACTAGCTGGCATGCCCGGCGTCATCCGGTCAGTTGAAAAATAGTACAAAACACGAAAATTCAAAAAATCGTAATAAAAAATCGCGAAAAATTAAAAAAAAAAGCTGCACGAATTCCAAATAAATTTAAATGAAAAGAAAACAAAATTTACTATTGTGGGATAGAAGATAACCGGATTCATTTTGCTAATTTGGAAAAATTGTAGCGAATCGCGAAAAAACTCTAAAAATCGCTAAAGATTCAAAAATCGCAGGTGACAAAATTTTCTTATTATGGGATTTTTTTGATATATTAAAACATGATTCCTTTTACGAATGCAGAGAAATCACCGCGGAATGCGAAAAATCTCTAAACAATGCATAAAAATTCGCAAAAAATTCAAAAATCGCTGTACGAATTTCGAATAAACTTTAGTGAAAATGTAACAAAATTTATTATATTGGGCTAAAAGTTTGACACCCAATTCCTTTTACGGATGTCAAAAGATAGCAGCGGAACGCTAAACATCGCATTAAAAATCGATAAAAAATCAAAAATCGCAGAGGAAAAATTTTACTACAGTGTGTTACAAGGTTGACACGAATTTCTTTTATAAATGTAAAAAAAGGCACGGAACACGCAAAAACGCTAAAAATCGCGTTGAAATGCGAATTTTTTTTTTTCAGAATTTGCGGAAGAGAAACTTTGTTATATTAGGCTGAAAGTTTGAAACTGAAAAATTATTATGCTAAAAAATTATTAATGCTAAAAAATCGCTACGGAATACGAAAAAAACGCAAACAAACGCAAAAAGGAGCATTAAATATTCAATAATCGCTGAGAACACAATTCATTATAGTAGACTAAAATCATTAACCGGAATTTTTTCACGAATGTCAAAAAATCTCCACGGAATGCAAAAAATCACTGTCACTGCGGAACTCGAAAAACCGCTGAAAATTGCATTAAAAAACACTAAAAATTCTAAAAGTCGCAAAGACCAAAAATTACTACAAGTGTTCTAAAACATTTTAAACGTAATTCTTTCACGAGTGTCAAAACTCGTTGCAAAAACTCGCATTAAAAATCGAATTCAAAAATTTCAAAGGACAAAATTTACTATATAATGCTAAAAAATTGAAACCGAATTTCTTTTATATAAAAAAATTGCTGCGAAACACGAAATCGCATGCAAATATTTGCGAAAAATTCAAAAATCGCTGTACGAATTCCGAATAAACTTTTTTGAAAAGAGGACAAAATTAACTATATTATGCGCTAAAAGATTGAAATCGGATTTATTTTAATAATAAGAAAAAAAAAAAGAATCGCCTCGAACTCTGTAAAAGCGTTAGAAATAGCATTAAAAAGTATATTGAAAAAGTCTAATCAAAAACTCCGAAATCGGGCTAAATACATAGAGGTACCTTCATACCAAATTTTGTAGCTCTGCGAGCAACGATTTTTTCAGAACATGGCCGACAGACAGACAAACTTCTTTCCTTATTATTATAGACTAGCTGACCCGCTCGGTGTTGCCCGGGCCCGTGTTAATAACCTTTAATAAAGCACAAATTTGTATGATTTTATACCTTTAATCCGATTTTGCCGCATTTATATTTTTAAACGAAAAATTCTCCAAAAAATGTTGACTAGGCTAATGTCAGACGAAATGCTAGCGGCATTATGTAGGGATGATATGTAGGGGAAAAAAGCGTGCAAAAAGACGTTCGTCTGACATTAATGGTTAAAGCGCTTGTAAGGAGTTATTTTCTGTTTTTCACGTACGGTCGTTTCATAATTTTTTTTAAAAATAGTTTCTTTTGGAACTCTTTAAAATTTTTATCGTTATAAATATAACCGTTTCTGAGCCTCTGTAAAAGTTTCGTGAAAAAAATATTGATTCTAAAAGACATATGTTTTCTTCTTCCTTTTTACTTTCTATCTTTGCAAGAAGAAAGTATTGGATTCAAGAGAATTTTCGAATTCCAGTTTTCGACGGATTTACACTTTTTTAGCGGTCACAGATCCCGAAAAACATGTTTTTACAAAATGTCTATCTGTGAATCGTCTGTGAGTTTGCCTGTATGTGTGACATAAATTTTTTGGGAGCTCTATCTATTGTACGGAATTTAATAAAACTTTAGGCTTGATTAGTCCCTGATATATCCTCTTGAGACCCAAGCAAAATATAATGCATGTATTTTTTTTTTTTTAAATATGAGGTTTTTTCAACAAATAGGCATAAAAATGATGTTTTTAAAGAAATTAATAAATTTCGATTTTTTAATTTTGTTTTACAGCACCATCCATCTAAATGGATGTTCAGGCCATAACTCGCTTTAAAATAATTTAAAAAATGCTAAAAGTATGAGAAAGAATAGAATTCATTATAAAGAACATAAGGCAAGTATTAACATCTGCTATTAAAATTGCAAAAAAAAAATAGTTTAAACAAATTAAAATAACATAAAAACGAAACTTACCAGCAGAGCGTAGAATTCCAATTTGACTCATTTTACGCCATTTTGTAAACAAAGTAGTAACTGTTGCCAAAATCCAAAAGCTGAATGTTGATTTTTGATTCATACATTACCATGCCAAACTGGTTTTAGATTGCTACAATGAAATTTAACGAAATAGAAGGCGAAAGCAAAACATCCATTTAAATGGATGCCAGGTCTCAGGAGGATAAAGTGGTGCTTAATAGTTGTTGGTGCAAATTGCCCTATATCTCAAGAAGTAATGCACGGATTTTCATAAAACATCAGATTCTGTTAGTTCTTGATATTGTTTGGTGCTGATTAATTTTTGTTGTAAATTGCTCAATAGGTGGCGCTGCTATGATGCATTATTCAAGATTTTCGCAATAGCTACATCTCAAAAACTAATGATCAGATTTTCATTAACCTTCAGATTCATTTATATCTTGATATTATTTCGTGCTGATTGCGTTTTCGTGTAAATCGTCCAACAAGTTTCGCTGCTATGCTGCATTTTTCACGATTTCCTCAATAGCTCATTCTCAAGAACTAATGTACGTATTTTCATCAGTCTTCATATTAGGTTAGCCCGTGATATTAAATGGTGCTGATTACTTTTTGTTGTAAATTGGCCAACAGGTGGCACTGCAATACAGAATTTTTCATGATTTTTGTAATAGCTCTATCTTAAAAACTAATACACACATTTTCATCAAACTTCAAATTCAGTTAGACGTTGATATATGTTGTTCTTTTTACGTTTTGGTGTAAATCGCGCAATAGGTGGCGCTGCTATGCTCCGTTTTTCACGATTCCCGCAATTGTTCTGTCTCAAAAACTAATACACGGAATTTAACCAGACTTCATATTCTGTTACACTTTCACATAGATCTTTTTTTTAGCTTGGGTGTATACAGCGCGACAGGTCGCTCTTTGAGCTGAGAATTTTGCTTGCAGACATCTAAGAGGGTGGATGCCAAAATTCAGTTGTTTGTTTCAAAGATCTCCTTTTAAAATGCACACAATTTAATGAACCTATATCTTTAGAATCCTTATGATGGAGATGAGCACAGATTGTTATTTAATTTTGGCACTGTGATAACGATTTTTAAAGTTTTAACATGTATGAGATAGAAGAAAGTTTTAGGATTGTCACATCCGACTAGTTTTTCTTGTTTTCGCGTCGGGTTCTTTAATATAACAAACAAAAGATACTTTTCGTTGTCCGAACTGTCTGAAATGTTAATATGCTATAAATTTAACTGTACCCGAGTACTCTATAAAATTTCATGAAAAACACGCATCTTTAATAGTGAAAACGTGTGCCGAAGCCAAGCGAAACCGCGCCGAGACCGTTTTTGAGCGTTTTCGTCTAATTTTCTAAGATTTTATTTTTATTTTAAATACTTCTACTCGTTTGAACAGTACGAAATTTTTGTAATAGATGTAAAATCCAGTCTGTGGAAATGCTCTAAAAAGATTGTGGAGAAAAGTTAGTCTCGTCACAGTGAGGCACGAAGTGACCTACGGACGCGAATTTGTTTAAAGAATTAAAATTAGTCTTTTAGTAAACCGATTGCACCACCGACGAGAAGAAGATCTTAGCTTTAAAAACAATGTAAAAAAAATTTCCGTTAAAATACGTAAATTGTACTGGCAATCGAGACGCCAGTTCCATTTCCACATTTTAACGGAATTTTGTTTCCGTAAATTTTGTGAAAAAAACGAAATTTTTTCTGGAATTTACGGGAAAAAAATTCCGTTAAAATACGGAAATAGTACTGGCGTCTCGATTGCCAGTGCAATTTACGTATTTTAATGGAAATTTTTTTTAACAGTGTACGTGTATTTTGTGAATCGGTACCCCTAAAATTGTGCCCTGAGTAAGCGATGGCGAAAGGGACAAAAAGTCGACTGAGAAATCCCTGTTTGAAATTTTTTTTCAAAGAGTTAAGAACCATATTTTTTTAACTGATTGAGGCGTTTGAGACGTAAAAATACGAACTGTAAGAATATGTCGTTCGTTTTTCCGTATTTTAAACGGCATGGCTGATGTATTTAGTTTTTCCTTCCTTTCCTCTCGAAAAGCAGGTTCTGGCCATGCACGAACGCTCCTCCGCCAATTTAAAAAAAAATCTCTTTATTTTATGAGTTTTTAATTACTATCTCGGCCAATTATCAAAAAATTAAAAATGTGAGCCTCAGGGGCATCCATACCACATTGAACTATTCTCATATAAATTTTCAGACCTCTGCGGGCAGTAGATTTTCCTAGCCATCGGCAATAAACACACACAAGCAGCGTTTTTGTCTTTTATTATTAGATATATAGATATTTATGATATACGTAGAGTAAAACCTGTCAAAACGGAACCTATCTAAGGCATAATCCAGTCTTAAATGGAAACTTTTCATGCTCCAGAAGGAAAGATTACCGTGCAATTTTACTTAATTAGCCAGAAACCTGTCTTAAACGGAATAGTGTTTCAGTCGCTTGCGATTGCTTGTACAAAGGTATTACTGTATGGATATGGATATAAGGTTAGACCGTGTAATCAAAACGTATCTATAAAGAAATCTTGTCTCATGGCAAACATTTCATGACCCCATCGAAAGGAACACTTCGAATTTTTACCTGCCATGGTAGACGGAAACCTGTATAAAACGGAAACTTTCAGCGGTTATTTGTAATTTTGTCTTAGCAGGTTTTACTATTTTTGTATCCATTACTTCGTAAATTAAATCCCTGATAAAGGGGGGTGTAGACACCCCCCCCTTGTCTGCGCCACTGGCTGAGCCCCTCCAATAATTTTGAAAACTCTACGCCTATGAGTGTAAATATATAACAAATTATAACACCTTGTCTTTCTTTCAGTTGCTAAAGGGTGTAAAATAAAAACTTTAGCAACAGCATATAAAAAAATGTTTTATTAGACTATTTTCATGTTTCGGCTCCATCGAAGCCATTAGCAAAACAAATACGAATATTCTAAAATTAAACGACCTACGATGTAATGATTTAGAACGCCATCATTCAGTTTTTTACTTACTCTTCAGATGATGCACGTTATTTTTTATTTTTACATTGATGTTTATTTCCATATTCGTAACTAAGGAGTCACTCAAGCCATAATTTTGGCAAGTTAAATGATGCTATACCTCGTTACATATTGTAGTTTTACGTGTTATAATCTCTGTGGTTTCTCTTGTAATGGATGGACAGAATAGACTAGAGGGGAAAACAATCTTACTTTCATTGAAATTTATTTGGATGTTTTCTTCTTCTTTTGATAATGGCTTCGATGAAGCCGAAGCCTTTAAACAGTTTTATAAATTTTTTTTATTGTTTTTAAAGTTTTCATTTTACACCTTTTAGCAATTAAAAGCGATATTATTTATAGAGTATTACGAAATGTGTAGATCATATACAGGGCGACACGAAATAATTATACACATTACCGGCTATGGGCAGCCTTTGCTGAAAATAAATTTTTACTGTTTTTTTTTTTTTTTTTCTTTTTCGACCGTTTGGGAAAATGGTTATTGTCCTCGTCAGGGTAGGAAATCAAAAGCATATCTGAAGGTTTTTATTGGTTTAATCATCATTTTATTCGTTTTCTGATTGATCTATACACTAACCTCTACTTTCAACAGAGATGGATACCTTCTGTTGCCACTATGACAAAAAAGTAATAAAAACTACAAAAAAAATTAATAACTCAGAAACAAATTGAGATACAGCTGTCAAACAAATTGCATTTAAAAGTACATTTTTTTTTCTCTATACGACGGTGTAAAAAGTAATATTGTGGGATGTTTAGAAGTTTAAGAATGAAATTTCATTTAAAATGGGTCGTCAGATTTCTTGGAAATCTGAAGATGGAAAAGCCTTTTCCCGAACAGCCAATGAAATGCTTGGATAATACATAAGTTTCAGGTGGATAATACGTACGAGTCACAAGCGATTTTTGTCGCTTGGAATTATTACGGGTAATAACACTATTAATGTTTAATTCATGGCGTACGTAATGTATGATCAACTCCGTGCGATTTTTTTGTATCTTAAATTTTAGTCTTTGAAAAAATCATTTTCCAAATGGTCGTTGTAATTTGTTAAATTGCTTTTTTTTTTTTTTTTTTTTTTTTTTTTTTTAGTAATGTTTATTTAGATATCCCATGTCATTGTATGATCAAACGTGAAATTTCAGAATAATATTCTGAATAGTGTTGGAAAGTGTTTCATAACCTATGTCATGGTGCACGATTTTTCGTTCTTGCTAGTCTTAGACTCATAAAATCATCAGGTGCCTTTATTCAGGAAATATTAATTCAAGTAGCCATGGGCTATTCCATTGTGTGTATATGAAAGGGGGGGGGGGTCAGAATTTTAAACATACTGAAACTGGTACACAGTATTGGGATGCACTTATACATACAAGATGTTTATTGTAGCATACGCGTAGCATTTATCGTTCATTTACAGGGACACACGAAAGAAATCTATTACAGTACTATCTATCAGTGAGCGGCAGGTGTGCGTTTTCAGTTGTGGTATAAGTTTTTAAATTTAACTAATTTTTTTGCATATAGCTTAATGTGCATTAATTCTACAGAACATATACAGGGCTGCACAAAGAATTCGCGGGCATTCCCTTTTATTGGCGAAAATTGCTGGGGGCGAATTTTCAACTGTGCTATGCGTTTCCTAACTGAACTAAATTTTTGCATACTATGCATTTTATTTACAAATCTGTAGATCACATACAGGGCTGCACAAAAGAATTCGAATACTCTTCCGATTGCTGATGGTAATTGCTGAAATTGGGTTTTGAAATGTGTTACGCATTTTTCCAAATTGTTTACTTAGTTATCATCTTTCACCTTACAGTTCTGTTACACTTATCATCTTTCAGTTATGTTACAGTATTCTGAATGTGTTGGAAAGTGTTTTATACTCGATGCTCAACGCATGATTTTTCTTTCTTGTTAAGAAACTACTTCACTCACCCGAAAACACCTGTTTGCTAATGTTAATCCTAATGAAGAAATTTTTAAAGATATCTCGTTTGAATTTCAATATTTTTAAACGTTTTTTTTTTTTTTTTTTTTTTTTTTTTTTTTTTTTTTTTTTTTTTGCATTGGCTAGCTGAGACTGATCTCTACAAAGGCCGTTTTTTTTACTTTTTTCAATTTTGTTTACAGGTTTTTTTTTTATTAGGATATTTTTAATTTCGCAACCGTTTTCGAAAGTGAAAGTATCCTCATTAAAAAAACCTGCAAAGACAATTAAAAAAGTAAAAAAAAAGGCCTTTGCAGAGATCGAATCGACCTCAGCTATTCAATTAAAAAAAAAATTGTTTAAAGTATTGGAATGCAAACGAGATATCTTAAAAAATTTCTGCCATAGGATTAACATTAGCGAACGGGTGTTTTCGCGTGAGTGAAGTAACACACAGCTCTGATTAAGCTCTGATTTCGAGAAGTGGCCAGATTTTATTTACATCTTACGCTTTTTTGTACCACAAAAATTTTATAGTAAATTTTAAAATCGCCGTAATCTGACGATTAAATAAGGCAAAAATTTCTATTAAAATTTTATGGTACAAAAAAGCGGAAGAGTTGGCAGCTATGTTATAAATTAATTTGCCACTTAAAATAAATAATCATTGTTTAACTTCTGATATACGATTTAAAAATAAAAAAATACATTACAATTCATCAGACAGACAAGTAAAAATTACATAAATACATTTAATACAATTAAAAAGCAAACGCTTCGAGCTAAATTTTAGCCCCTCATCAGACCGTCCTATCAGATCCGGTTGCAATAATATTAAAAGTAGAGTTTTTCTGGAAGGTGTGTTCACTCGTAAGCCAACTTCACCAATTAATGAATCATGTGCACTTCCACCTGAATACACAGCATTGCTTTGATATTTTTTTATACTTTCTTTAATTTTAACTGCTAATAATTTTTAACTGTAAACATGATGTATAGTTTTCTGGTCATTTGAATGTTATTTATTGCACTGGGGCTAAAATTTAGCTCGAAACGTTTGCTTTTTAATTGTATTAAATGTATTTATGCAATGTTTACTTGTCTGTCTGATGAATTGTAATATATTTTTTATTTTAATTTGTCACTGTTTGTTTATTTATTATTTATTTTTAAGCATATGCTTCCAAGAAGTTTTTTAGCCATGTTTGATCAAAAGATATTTATCCGTTCTTAGACATAATTGGTTAGATGTTTGCCGAAATATTCAGCTTTATTCAATATTTTTTATTTTAGGATTTAAAACATAAAATTCAGATGATAAAGTTGTTAGATATAATTTGAAAAAATAACTCAATAACTTTAGCTCTTTTTTAAAAAGGAAATTTGATCAATAGTTTCCAATTAATTGACAATTTGTCCCTTCTTTCACAAATATGATGCTTTCTCTCAAGTGCATATTTCTTGAAGGTTAATAGTCATGCATTTGCTCAAAATCTCATAAGCATGTATAAGAGGTGGGAAGGGGTTGGAAGGAATCAAGAAAGAATGCTTGCTCTCCCTAGGAATTTGAATTAACTTTTTACTTTCTTCTATCTTTACTGGTATTGGATTCATGAAAATTTTCGAATTCCGGTTTTCGACGGATTTACACGTTTCAGGGGTCAGAGATCCCCCAAAACATGTTTTTACAAAATTTCTGTCTGTCTGTATGTGGCAAAAACTTTGTGGGCGCTCTATATCAAGAACTAATGCACGGAATTTAATAAAAATTTATATTCAGTTAGTCTCTAATACAACTTGATGTTGATTAGTTTTTGATGTAAATCGCTCAACAGGTGGCTCTGCTATGCTGCATTTTTCACGATTTCCACAATAGGTCTATCTCAAGAACTAATGCACGGATTTTCATTAAACTTCAAATTCAGTTAGTCCTTGATATGAATTGATGCTGATTACATTTTGGTGTAAATCTCCCAACAGGTGGCGCTTTTATGCTGAATTTTGCAGGATTTACACGATTTTCCCAATAGCTCTATCTCAAGAACTAATGCACGGATTTTCAAACTTCAGATTCAGTTAGTCCTTGATATGACTTGGTGCTGATTACGTGTTGGTGTAAATCGCCCAAAAGGTGGCGCTTCTGTGCTGCCTTTTTCACGATTCCCGCAATATCTCTATCTATAGAACTAATGGACGAATTTTCCTCTAACTTCAGATTTAGTTATACGTTGACACAAGTTGTTGCTAATTAGGTTTTGGTGTTAATCGCCCAATAAGTGGCGTTGCTATGCTGGAATTTTCACGATTTTTGCAATAGCTCTATCCCAAAAACTAATGCACGGATTTTCTCCAAGCTTCAGATTCAGTCAGACGTTGACATAAGTTGTTGCTGATTAGGATTTGATATAAATCAACCGATAGGTGGCGCTACTAGGCTGCATTTTGCTGGATTTAGACGATTTCAGCGATAGTCATATCTCAAGAACTAATGCACTGAATTTCATATCTTTAGAATCCTCATGAGATGCATAGATTGCCATTTAATTTTGCAGTGTGACAGCGAATTTTAAAGTATTAGCATATGTATGAGATAGAAGAAAGTTTTGGGATTGGTACATCCGACTAGTTTTTGTTGTTATTAAAATGAGATTCAGCAAAGAAAATTTCTTTATCCTGAACGTGGCTTGATCCTTAAAATTTTGGGCCCTGGCCACAGGAAATATTTTGAGCCTTAATCTTATATTATCACGTTTTTACAAATACTGTGAATAAGAAGTGTATGAGTATAACTATGCATTACAAAATGCAAACATGTAAATGAAAAGCAGTTTCGAAAACCATATCAGAAAAGGAAAGTATCCTATTTAAAAAAAAAAAATCCTATAAACAAAATCGAAAAAGTAAAAAAACAGCCATGGTAGAGATAGACTACGGATATCCAATGAAAAAAAATCATTTAAAAATATTGAAATACAAAAGAGATATTTAAAAGAAATTCTCTGATAGGATTAAGAAAAGCGAGCGAGTGATTTCGTGTGAGTGGAGTAGCCTTTTAAGACAGGAAGGTGCTTAATAGTAGAAGGAAGGGTTTATGAGTGGAAGGTTAGGTCAGAGGTTAGCGAGTCAGCTGTGATGTGATGGACTACCCTTCAAAATGAGAGAAAAACCCCACAGATTTGAATAGACAGGCGAAATGCGGGATACAGAAAAATTGGGAAGAGGAGATCGGTTTGTACCTGGAAGGTGTTGGTTGTGTTGCGTGCACGCTGCGTTTCTTCTCGGAGTGTCTTGTACGAGAAGCCTGAGTCCGGGCTGATATTTTGAATAGACCTGTGCGGTTGTAGTATTGGATGAGCCTTGCTGTTTACATCTAAGAGAGGCGGAGATAGTGTGTTTTAACATAGTACGTATATAGTGTTCTAAAATGTAGTTTAATATAGTGCAGGGTCTGCTATATCCTTGCCTTTAAAATTGAAATAGTGTATTTCACGTAATTGTTGTAAATGTTAAAGTGTTCAGTCAATAAATGTTTACCCTAATATTCTATTTTAGGTGTGTGAGTGAAGTGATTTTCGGATATATATATCGTGCACGGTATCACACATGTATACTGGTGGTGGCAGCATATCGAACAACGATATAAACATATATATCTTCACGTGTGGCGAACTGAAGTTACAGGAATATATATATGTCACAATTTTTAAATGATTTTTTTTCTGCATACCATAGCTGATGTTATTATCTAACCGAACCCTTTGTTAATTTTTTTTATTTTGGTTGCAGACTTTTTTTTATGAAAGTACTATCACTTTCGAAACTGGTTCCGAAATAGAAAAGGACCTCATTAAAAAAAAAAAAAAAAAAAAAAAAAAAAAACGCAGCCAGAATCGAAAAAGTAAAAAGGGGCCTAGTTAGAGATCGATCATTGCATTATCCTGTGAAAAAAAATAAATAAATAAATAAAAATAAAAATCCTTAAAAATACGGAAAAGCAAACGAGAAACTCGAAAAGAAAACTAACATCGTACACGTTTAACTGACTTATAGGTTCTAGCGTGCGAGTGTCTGCGCGTGGCTAGGAACAACTTCTTGATTCATAATTTTGGGTATAAATATAATTAACAGATTCTTTGTGGATTCATATGTGGAGGCACACAACATAACATTTCTGGTTATGGATCTAAATACTGTTAAATCAAAAAGGTCAGTTCAACAAAGTACCGTATTTTATGGCAGAAATGCCGCGGCGTTTACGAATTTGAAAGTCAATTTTTTTTTCAAGTGCGGCGTTTACGATTATTTTTTCTTAGCACGCATAAAATTGGGATAAAATAAAAATTCCTTAAGACTGTTCTCAAGTCCCGTGCTCAACAACTCGAAACTATCTTACACATTTTCTAATTCATTTTTAAACGTAACGGCGTAAATTTGGAAGGCCTGACTATTGAAGCGATTTGAAATCGCTATACATTTTTCCTTTTTTGATAACTAAATTACGTATAGAGTTATAAGCGATTATGGTCACGTGACGACAAGTTTTTCGCCGTTCTCGGGCTGCCGGGACAGGAATTCGGTTCAAATCACCCACTTTGATAGTATTTACTGAAAGATCTCCTGTCTTGGAAAAAGTCTTGCGATTACATAGTTTCTGAATAAAGTCTGCGAATTACATGCATTTCCGAACAAAAGTGAATTTAGAAATGTTTCATATTCACCTTCATAAAGACGTGGCAAAATGGATATCACGGGCTTCGAAAGATGCGCCTGTTTCTTCAATATAATCCAGTTTTTCACAGGCTGGAATTATTACATCACTTGCCGATAATGAAAACTGCGACATTTCCAATGATGATAATGATGATACTGATCCACACAGCGTGGACGAAAAAAAATTTACAACTCTTCCACTATATTGACAACTCAGATTTTGAAGGCTTCGAATAACTAAAAAAGGCCTAAAGTGGGTGCGACGCATCATTAAAAGCATACCAAAGTAGCGCCGACCACTTAAAAAAACGTGGAGCGCCTAAGAAGAGGGTCCACGTAATGCGCTCTGGATTGTTTAAGTACCAAATGACGTCTGCTTAATTACATTACATTTAGAAATTACACAAAAATATTTAAAACCTGATTTAAATATTTTAAATAAAATACTATTAAATAAAAATGAAACACCCTACACTGTCCAGAAAAATTTGATTAAAGTTAGGTCAATGTGACAGTGTCCACAAAAGTAGCGTTTTCACGGGTGCGGCGATTACGATATTCTTTTGCTTATTGCGGCCAATTTGAGGAGTGCGGCGCTTACGACGACGCGGAGTTTCTTCCATAAAATACAGTAATAAATACGTAAATAATTCAAAGATTATTTTACAAAATTCTGAACTATTTTCAACTAAAGAATCTTAATCAGAAAAAATAGCTATTTTAGTTATTTTCAATTCTTTCGTATTTCTAAGCATAATCATCGGCTCTCATTACAATTAATATTTACTTTAAAGAGCCGTTCTTCTTTTATATAACTATAAATATATCGCAATTTCCGAATAAAATAAGTTACTAATTTTTCACATACTGCCTAGCTGCAAAACATTCAAGCAAACAATGTTCTTAACGCGTTACTTTTCCTATTAAAAAAAAAAAAAAAAAAAACTCTGAAAAATATAGATATCATAAACGCCCTTCTAAGCAATTAACTTACCATGCTTTGAATGACTGATGCCTTGTCGAGGGCCAAGCATACGAATGGCACCAGGCTGTCCTTTCTTGAAGTCCTACTTCCGTCAGAAAACAGATAAGAAGATATGTGTCATATCAAAATTGGGATCTCTGTTAAAGAAAGGTCAGTGAAGCAAACATTTCTCTGTATCAGTGTACCACAAATAATAAAGTATCCTGAATTCTAGAATGCCTTCCTGATCATTGATTTAGATTTCCCTTTTTGACATTTGTATCCAGATGGAAATCCTCCCCAAAAAATTAGTACCTATTTGGAATAGATTTTGAAGATCGAAATATTAGGTTAGATTAGAGAGTGATTACAATGGAGTTTTACAGCTCCTGTGTCTAAAATGAACATAAGTGTAGTGTAGTGACTACACTGTAAAAAAAAAAAAAAAAAAAAAAAAAAAAAAGATGTAATTCTAGCGATCTAAAGTCACAGAAATCTGTATACTTACTAAAATTTTATCTGTACACTCTACAAAAAAAGATATAAATCTAAAAAGCTAGTTTTTGTAAAGCTACAGATTTCTGTAGCTTTACAAAAGAATCTACTAAAATTACAGTAATCTTATACTAAAATTTTATCTGTAACCCGGGTTGCAGTTACATAAAAAGTTCTAAGCATCCCAGTTTCCTAAAAAATTCTTAGAACAGGGTTCATACGGGTCCTTGAATTTTCAGACTAAGAAATTCTTTGGTACCAACATTTTCTTATAGAAAATCTCTCCTTAAATAATGCGAAATTTCGCGCGTTTAAACTAGATTTATTTTTATATAAAAAAATACGGATATTTTGCTTTGAAAATAACGGTACACTGTAAAAAAAAAAACGGACTGAAAAACGGAGATTCTACTGGCAATCTAGACGCCAGTACTATTTCCGTATTTTTACGGAAAAATTTCCCCGTAAATTACAGAAAAATTTCCGTTTTTCTGATTAAAAATCTGATTAATCTCCGTTTTTCTAATCCGTTTTTTTACAGTGTACCCGTACGAACCCTGTTAGAAACCTTACAGATTTTTTTTATTTACAGTGCAAAAGTGTATCTGTTACATGAATTTTTGTTGTTGCCATTACATAAAAAGTTCTAGGAATCCCAGTTTCTCAGAAAATTCTTAGTAACTTTACAGATTTTTTTTTAAATGTACATTAGAGACGAAATAGAAAAGCTAAAATATCTGAGGTTTTTCACAAAAATTCTGAGCCCCCTTTTTTTCATGAAGTAAAATAATTTTACTTAGTTTCCTGCGATACTGAGTACCGCGTTCAAAAGGTTCTAAATTGTTTAGAAAAACTATTCCCAAGATGTTTTGGTGGGCCGAGGAATTATCGATTATTTCTTTAAAGTTATATTATAAATTTTATCTGCAGTAAAAATATGAGGAACATATGCACGCTATGTTACATCTTTAAATTAAAAAAAAATTGTGACAATGTACAGGTAATCAACTTCGTGAAAAGATAGCATTTTATTAAACTATGTGCAGAGGGCGATTTGAGGTTAAAATTTTAGCACTGATATAAACCCTCATTGGTTCAAAACGATGTTATAAAAAAAATTTACTTTAAAACAGAATTTTATTAATAAAGCATTCGTTAACAGACTTATATTTTCATGCGTAGTAGTAAATGAAATGTTTTATTACTATATAAAATTATCAATAGTTACGATTATTCACATTAAGGCGATTCTCAAAAAATATTGTATTCAGCCTACAATCGCGAAACTTTTTGACTCATTTTTAAACATAAAAGCATCATACTTCTGGACAAGATTTTTGAAATGATTTGTAATCGCACAAATTTGCGTTTTCAGTTATAAGCAAATATTATCTTAGAATGGCAGTTTTCCCCTTTCCTGCACTGTCACTTCCAAAAATTCGGTTCAAATCGCCAACCTTTGACAGCATTTTATAAAAAATCTTCTGATCTAACAGAAGAAGGGGAGAAAACAGTTCGATTACGTAATTTCTGAATAAGATTATCAGCCAATAAAAATGTGTCAGAATGTAGCCAGTTTCGATTTGATTTAAGAATAGCCTTAAGAATGTCTATAAATGTTTTCAAAAATCCTTGTATATCTACATGTGGGCCGCGAAAGTTTTTGCTAACTTTATGGTGGATCGCATATGAATAAATTTTCGGAATCGCTGGGCTTAAAATTTACGGTTCTTGATGGGATCATACTTATTGCTTTCCCTGACAATGTATAAAATCAGAAATGTCAAATAAATATTTTATAACATTTTGTGCAAAGATGATGAAAAATAGATGTACAAGGTGGCCATAATTAAACTGACGGTACCCAGGGTGTTCTGTAGCGCGATCTAATCGCGATAATGGTGCCAAATTTTGTAGGAAGATTAAACAAGACGGGGGACGAAGGATTCCGCGACAAAAAATTAGTTCAAAAATCACCGCCAGGGGAAAATGTGGCGCTGTGTATTCGAAAAAGAGAGTTTCAAAAAATGAAGAATCAATACTGAAATAAAATTACCGTTTATTTAACGAATTTAGCAATTTAATATAAGCTCAAAATGGTAACAGTTTATAAAAAGCTACAAATTTACATAAACACTGCTAAAGTTTCTTTATCTGCAATTTTACTTACAGAGCCCCAAAGAAAGCAACAGCAGAAGAAGAAGTTCTTTACTCAAATTTCACGTTACATCTTTTGGCCCAGTGCCAGCTTGTTCGGCTTTAAAAGGTAACTAGCTGGCTTCGCCCGATAGCGGGCCCCTCCTTTTTTATAAAATCTCGAAAGAACGAACCCCTCCTTTTATCGGAGCCTCTAACATATCGGAGCCCCTCCTTTTTATGAACCTCTAATAATAGGAAATCTCGAAGTGAACGAATCTCGAACCGGGTCCCCGCTGCCTACGGCACCGTATAGCAGACGTGCTGCACTGCAAACTCTTTTATAAAAGTATATCGCGCTCGAACGAAAGTCGAACCGGGTCCCCGCTGCCTTCGGCACCGTATAGCAGGCGTGCTGCGCACGCACTGCAAACTCTCTTAAAAAAGCCTTTCACTATAACGGAAGTCGAACCTGGTTCTCGCTGTCTACAGCACCGTATAGTAGGCGTGCTGCGCACGCACTGCAAACTCTTTTTAAAAAGCCTATCGCGCTCGTACGAAAGTCGAACCGGGTCCCCGCTGCCTACGGCACCGTATAGCAGACGTGCTGCGCACGCACTGCAAAATATTGTGATAAAGGCAATCTCGCTCGAAAGAACCTTGAACCGGGTCCCCGCTACCTACGGCACCGTATAGCAGGCGTGCTACGCACGCATTGCAAAAACTTGTATTTCGTCAGAGGGGTGCTGGATTTTTTTTTAAATTAGCGTTTCTGATCTTTTTAGATGCCGTTTTGTAACCCGGTTCGACTTTCGTTCGAGCGCGATTTCCTTTTTTACAAGATTTTGCAGTGCGTGCGCAGCACGGCTGCTATACGGTACCGTAGTCAGCGGTGACACGATTTCGAGGTTCTTTCGAGCGAGATTGCCTTTTTTACAAGATTTTGCTGGCGCGGACCCCGTTCGAGGTTTCAAACAGATCGCATTGTTAGATTTCCTACTGTAAATGAAATGGAGTTACGTTAGTTCCATATTCCACAACCAAGGTGCTCACTCTATTCATAACAAAAGTGTATCTGACGAAACTCCGTTAAACAACCTATCAGTAGATATGTTACTCGAGGTGGTGGCGGTCTTAAGCAATAATTTAAGATATATGCTGAAATTACTATTCGGAAATAGTGGTAACTAAACTTTTGACATTTTTATATTTAATATTTAGCTTAAATTCCCTCAGAATAAATTCCCTCAGGAGGGAATCCCTCAGGATTCCCTCAAAAAACGGCGTCTAAAACTGTAAGAAACGCAAAGTTTTAAAAAAGAAATCTAGCGCCCCTTCCTTCCCACCCTCCCGTAATTCCACGCTAAATTTTTTCTATACTTTTTCTTATGTGTTATAAACTATCTTAAACTTTCAAACAGATCGCCTTGTTAAATTTCTTAATTTAAAAGGAATCGCGGTCTGTTAGTTCCACATTCCAACACCAGGGAGCGCAGTGTATTCTTAGCAAAACTGTATCTGACTAAACAACTTATCAGTAGATATGTTATTCGAAGTGTTTGCGGTCTTAAGCAAGAATTTAGTATATTTGCTGAAATTGCTATTCGGAAATAGTGGTAACTTAACTTTAGACATTTTTATATCTAATAAGTAGCAGATATCTGAAGACTCCGTCAGAAAACCGAACCTGAAAAGGTCAGAAACGCAAAGGTAAAATAAAGATGTATTTCGCTCCTCCCCCTCCCCCCACCTGCCTGAAATTTCACGCGCCATTTTTTATAAACTTTTTCTTATGTGTTATAAACTATCATGAAGTTTCAAACAGATCGCCTTGTTAGATTTCCTTCTTTAAATGAAATCGCGGTATGTTAGTTCCACATTCCACCACCACGGAGCGCACTCAAGATAACTGCTAATTTCAATTAGCTAATAACTTCGGTAATTACAGCGTGATTTTCTCGAAACCTCAAAGTCGGTGTTCCCCGGAAAGAGTCAGCCCGAATCGACATATTACGCAACCCTCTGCATGCCCTGTGAAAAAAGTAGTTCCGGCTTCAAGGGCGAATGTTACCAACATACATACAGACGTTTATGGACATTAATAGTAGTAGAGATGTGCTGCTGTTAGAAGCAATTTCATTGAAAGTTATCTTTCATAATGCCGTCGTTCTTTAGTCGAGCGAGCTCTACTAGTCAAATTCTTTTACCTCAACCAGTGCAATGCGCTAGCCACTCTTCGTGCTTTTAGAAATCACAAAAAAATGCGTAAAGGTAACGGTCCTTTGTCAGTTAATGGTTTAAAAGGAATGGTTGAGAAGTTTGAGAAAACAGGCCCACAAAAACGGCGGCCACATCGAACCTGAGTTGGATGTGCTAAATAAACCGTAATTTTATTTCAGAATTGATTCTTTTTTTTAACTCTCTTTTTCGAATACACAGCGCCACATATTCCCCTGGCGGTGATTTTTGGAACTAAATTTTTTTTCCGCGGAATCCATCGTCCCCCGTCTTGTTTAATCTTCCTACAAAATTTAGCGTCATTCTCGCAATTAGATCGCGCTACAGAACACTGTGAGTACCGTCAGTTTAATTATGGCCATCCCTCTATTATTTTATTTTCATTCAGCATTTGATTTCTTCAATTGTCTTCATTATAAATAGTTTGAGTGTGTGCGTATTTACGCAATGAAATACTCATTACATACAGGGTGACCAGAAATAAACGCCCCAATCTGAAAATTCAATAATTCATTAACTATTATAAATATGAATTTGAAAGGAGTGACATTTACATCTGGCGACTCTTAAAATTTCATATACTGTAATTCTAAAAATAGTTTAAGTTTTCGTTAATAGATGTCGCTGAACCGCCTGCCGTATTCGCCCGGAGATGGATGTCATTTTTTTTTTTTTTTTTTTTTTTTTTTTGAGGATTTTAAATTTCTTTATTTGTATTTATTTATTTTTGTTGTTTTTATTTTTAATGCTTAATCTCATATTCTTTTTTGGCTGTAATTTCCGAATATATATTTTTCAAAATGAATATTTGCTTTACTCTACTGTTTTAAAATTTATGTATTTACTGTTTGCTTATTACGAGTTTCCCCTCCTCTTCCCCTAATTTGTTTTCTTTTTTACAAATAATGTTTGGAGTGCTGATTTTCTATTTAAATTTGTTTGTTGTTGTTTATGTTTAGTTTTCAAAAATTAAGCATAAAGTGGTTATAAATGACCAACAAAGAAACAAGATGGCGGACTCCGGGCGAATACGGCAGCTGTTCCGAATGTTCAAATAAATTAAAATAATTCAATATTCGTTTCTTTTTCAATCGCTAAATAGAATAAATAATACAACTAGAGATTTTTTTATACAGTTATACATACAGCATTATTGTAGTTTGAGAAGGCTCAGCGCCATCTATTGACGAAAATGTAAACTGCTTTAAAAATTACAGTATGCAAAATTTAAGAACAACCATATATAAATGTCGCTTTTTTTATTTTCAAATTTTTTATAGTTAATGAATTATTGAATTTTCAAATGGAGGCGTTTATTTCTGGTCACTCTATTTTTTGTGAAGTTTTAACACAAGCTTAATCTCTTGGAGGCTATTAGTATCCATTTTTGTTTATATTTATACATATACGCTTTTATGAACGATTGATTTGACACAAAGAAAAGGGTTCAAAATTAATTATGGTGCCCCTTTAAAATCCTTATAATGATTGTTTCTTAGATAAAAAATTATTTTATAGGCATTAAAAGGAAATATTTTATATGGTTTACTTTCAAAATAACGATTCCAAAGTTTCTTTTCCCTATTCTTAATGTTGTTTCTCGTTTTATATGGTAGATGTCTGCTCGGGTCGGAATTTCCAGGCCCGGCTCGGTCCGTTGCAAAAACTAAAAATTCAGCCCATGCCCGGCTCGCTTGTACTTTCGCGGTTCACGGCCCGGCCCGTGCAAAAATCAATGAAATCAGACACGACTCAATTTCCACAGAAAAAGCCAATTTTTCTTAACATACGATTAAGATGTTTTTCTAGAATACTGCACACATATTTATGGGGAAATTTAACATTATAGGTTACTATATGTTTTAGATTACTTTATGCTCGCAAGCCGCAAGCCATAGAATGCAGACTATAGCATCAGTATCGGCCCGTCGTGTAGGGCCTGTATGTATAAAGAAAATGTAAACCTGATCCTGGCCGAGTTCAAATCTGCTGAAATAATTGAGCCCTAGTTCAGACACGATGCAACTGTCAATGCCGATCTCTATGCTGGATATGCTATATTCAGGGCTGCGGAGGCGGAGTCGAAGTCAGGTCCATTTTTGAGCAAAAGGGTCGGAGTCAGTGTCGCTAAAAAACAAGCCAACTCCGACTCCAGCTTTTTTTGTTAGACAGTTTGAAGTGAAATTAAAACTTGAAATAAAACTTGAAAAACTTGAAACTGTGAAATTATATGTAAATTTAAATCTATAAAATGAATGATTATTGTTATTTTTAGACTATATCAGCCTACCCAAGTTAAAGATGTCCAAGATACTGCCCGGTGTACGGAGTAGATAAAAACCGTTTTTAATTGAAAACTGTAGTGGATATTTTACATTTAGTATATAAGTACTTTACCTCTGATTTTTTGGGTTTGCGGAATACGAAGTTGTGAAAGGGCCCTCTATCCCAATGCCCGTAAAATGAAGGCAATTTTTCAAACGGGCCAGGCCAGCGAATAAAGACAATTTTTGTTAATGGGCTGATAAAAAATTAAGCAGGCTGACCGGCTCAATATAACAATTTTAAAGAAACAAACTAAGCCAATAAAATAGGAACAATTTTCGATGGAAATGTCTGGCGTGAGAATAAATACCCTATGTGTTGCCTGAGCTGATGCTAGTTTGACCAATACAGAAACGTAATAGGTCCAACCTAGAAATCGGTATCGGACATTTAGATTGCGTCCGAGTCAGAGTTCAATTTTTTTCAGCAGTCACGGTAATAGAAAACTTTACCTTTTTTCCCTCAAGATTCTTCGGATCTGTAGGACCAGAAGTAACGCGAAAATTGTAAATCCCCCAACCCCTCTTTATTTTCTTGCGCATAGGCCTCAAGATAAGGTGAAATTGTATTTTTTATTTTATTATTTTTTTTTTTTTTTAATCGGCGGTACCCAAAATAACGATAAAATAGTGAAATTTCGTTATCTTTCTCCTTTTGATTTTCGGATTATTTTCAGGTCTGCAGAACCTGAAATAAAGCCAAAATTGTAAAATTAATGCAGGAAATGTAAAAATTTTACTTTTTCTTTAGTATGCACAGAATCTGAATTATTTCCGAAATAGTAAAATTTTCATCTTTATTTTTCTTCCTTTCCATCGCAATTTTTCGTGTCTTGAGGACATGAAATTACAAACTGTAACGATTTCGCCTTTTCTTTTCAGACTCTGCGGATCCTAAATAGTAAAGTTTCCGTTTTGTTTTCTTCTTTAGATTTCGATAGTTGTATTTTTCGTGTTTGTGAGACAAAAAATTCTAAAATTAATAAAGAGGAAAATATAATTTTCCCCCTTTTTCTTTAGAAGTCCTAGGAACAGGATTAATGTCGAAATAGGGAAAATTTCGCTTTCTTTTTCTAGCGTTCCGTCATAATTTTAATCAACAGGCAACACTAGTATATTAGTCAGCCCGCAGTTGGAGTCAGAGTCGTTAAAATTCCCGGAGTCGGAGTCCTCCACTTTCGCACCGACTCCGCAGCCCTGGCTATATTTCTGTACTGATGTTGTCAATCTAGCATCGACTAGTGCAGCATATTTATACTTACCCTCGCCTCAGTCACGTCCATTCAAAACTGTTCACATATTATTGCCTTAGTTTAATCCTTTTAAATTTTCATGTCGGACCGAATTTTTTCATCCGCACGGCCCAGCCCATTAAAAAAATTGTCTTTAATCCGCCTTCCCGGCCCGTTGGAAAATTTTCTTTCATTTTGCCAGCTCGGCCGGGTGCAGGCCTCAGACCAAGCCCGGGCCCGTGCCTCTATAGCATGGTATCAAGTTGAAATTTTTTCAAACTCAGTGAAAATGTGTCCATGCGGAGACCTGATCCAAGACCATCGCTCTACCATCTAAGCTATCTTGGACAAATACAGCAGACACAATTCGCTCAGACACCCTTTAAGCATTAGCATCTGGTCTGCGATAAAGATGCAGCTCAACAGATTAAACCTCAATTCATGGAACTCCATATTAAATCAGTGGCCCTCAACCGGTGTGCTGCGGCACATTGGTGTAGCGTGAGAAAGCTTCAGGTGGTAAAATGTTTTGGTTATATCAAGACTTTAAAAATTAGCACAGGTACCATTACATCAAAATGTAACATTCCAAAATCTATTGTACTGAGATTTAGTATCATAAAAATGAATTTTTGAAAAATTGTAGAGTATACAGAGGAAATATGAAAATCAGTTGAAATATTAAAATAATATTTACAGAAAAAAATTATCCGTTCTGAAAAAAATAATAATAATAAAATAAAAAATAAAGAGTTAGAATGTATAAAAATAGTCGAACTAATGATAAAATTGGTACACAAATGTTAAAGAATACATCCAAACATCAATGACTGGCACATTTTCGCTAAACGAAAGCGAAATGACTTTGTTTTGAAGTACCATGCCCGTGTACATGCGAGTCAGTGAAATTCAATTTTACACACGAAAATTTCACATAAATAAGAAAGAACAGCAGTGAAAATGGTTAGACAAGCGCTTATTACAATCTACTGTTTTTTACCCCTTACTATCTTTACCCCTTTCTTAATGCCTGGACACTTTTTTAGTACGTTTAGATTGATTTTAGGTTTTATTTAGATAGCGATATATGCAGCTGTGAGGAGGGTGTTGGAATTTGTATTTTTAAATCATTAATAAACAGAAGATCCAAAATCTTTTGGACGGAAGTATATCTTGATTTGATCACCTCCTGAAATCACTAACCGTGATTTCCCGGTGTGATAAAATCAATCCCCTCCGGAAGATTTTGGATTTACTGATTAATGATTCTACTAAAGCACACCCATAGATTTTTTTTTTCCCCATACAAGAAGTTGTTTACAAAATAACAAGAAGTGAGATGAATTAGTAGAATCCTGCTTATAGTTGTTGAGTGCATTTAGAAACATTATATAAAAATATTTAGGCATAAACTTTAGAAATTTAGTTTTCAAGAGGAATATGTACATTAAGAGCTGCTAAGACGGAATCGCAAAAGACTGGAGAAAATTTCCGTTTCATAAAGGTTTCTGTCTTAGCAGGCATATTGGTATGGTATATAGTATTGGTTTATGTTATTCTTTTTGGAGGGACCTTTATTTCCTCCTATAGAGCAGAGATTACGTTACAGACAGGGTTTATTTTGACAGGTTTTGCAGTCTTTCATAACCGTTGATTATGTTGCGCTACGATGTAACAGATTCCTACTCACAAAAGTCGAATGCTTTTATATGAGTGCCTAATAAAGCTAAAGACATAAAAGAAATTGAATGACTTTTTAATATAATCACTTAATTGTTTAAGGGGAAGTTCTACTTCTTTATAGCTACGTAATTTATATTCACGTGAGTTTTTAAGATTTTTCTTTTTTTCAGTTACAAAGAAAACAGGCAAATCCTTCGGACTTTTTCATTATATTAATTAATATTTCACTGATATATTTGTGCCGTGTGGTTACTGGCATTAAAGAATAGTCCCAATGTAACCCGTGCATGTCGTAAGAGGCGACTAAAAGAGGTTGGGCGAAAGGCTGACAACCTTTCCCTGGAAAAAAAAACCTTGTTGCGAAGCCCTTAAATACAGATGTTAGACGGACTGATCTCATGGTAAAACGGACTGGAACTGGAAAACGGCGAAGCAACTACAGAGTCAAATAGATAGTTATAGACTGGACATATTGGCCATACAGGAAGTAAGATGGAAGGAGAGTGGGATAAGATATACTGGTAATTTTACAATTTTTAATAGTGCAAGCACAAGAAGAAACACGCATGGGACTGGATTTATGATCAGAAAATGCCTTAGAGAAAATATTATTGATTTTCACAATGTAAATGAAAGAATATGTATCTTGAGATTGAGAGCAAAGTTTTTTAACATTTCAATAGTATGTGTCCATGCACCAACGGAAGATACCGAGGACGAACAAAAAGATACTTTTTATGAAACACTACAGATTGAATTTGATAAGATACCAAGACATGATGTTAAAATGGTAATAGGTGATTTTAATGCTAAAATTGGAAAAGAATACACTTTTGTACCAACAATTGGAAAATCTAGTTTACATGATTTGAGTAATGAAAATGGAATAAGAGCTGTGGACTTCGCTGCTTCTAACAACTTAATCATAAGTAGCACATGTTTTTAGCATAAGAACATACATAAAGAAACTTGGATTTCCCCTGATGGAAAGACAAAAAACCAAATTGACCACATTATGATCAACAGAAGACATGCTAGTGATGTTATGGATGTACGAAGTTATAGAGGTGCGGATTTAGATACTGATCATTTCCTTGTTATTATGAAATACAGACAAAGAGTTACAAGATTTCGAGATGCAAAAGGAACTATGCAAGTAAAATTTAAAACAAAAGATTTACTAAACATGCAGAGAAGAAAGGTTTATCAAAGTAAATTAACAGAAAGAATTGCTAGTGAATATGCTGAATTTAATGAGGAAGATATAATCAATAGTAAATGGGCTAAATGCAAAAATATCATATTAAAAACTGCTGAGGAAGTAGTCGGAAAGGAAGAAAGGAGGGAAATTAATGAATGGTTTGATGATGAGTGTTGGCAACTGATTAAGAAAAAGAATAAAGCAAGAGAAAAAATGCTGAAGCATAGAACAAGACAGAGTGAAAATCGCTTTAAAACAATTAGAAGAAATACCCAAAAGTTGTTACGTATGAAAAAACGAGCTTTGGAGCAGAGTAAAATTCAAGAAATTGAAGACCTATCAGTATTAGGTGATATAAGCCAAATGTATTCAAAATAAAGGAATAAAAAAGGGCTATCAACCACGCACCCTTTTTTGTAAAGACAGAAATGATAAACTTATTGGAGGGCACGCAAATGTAACAGATAGATGGGCAGAATATTTTGAAGAATTGTTAAAGAGACAGTCAAATGATGAAAGAGAAATACAATCTAATCATAATGATTATGACATGAATGAAGAAAACTGTGAACCACCAACTGTAGAAGAAGTAAGGGATGCTATTGCAAAATTAAGAAATGGAAGAGCACCTGGTGAAGATTTGATAAGTGCTGAGCTTTTGAAATATGGTGGAGAGAAGTTGGTACAAATGTTACATGATCTAATAGTAGAGATTTGGCAGAATGAATATATACAAATGAATGGAATGGTGCTATTATTATCCCAATTCATAAAAAGGGAAATATCTTAAATTGCCAGAATTATAGAGGCATAGCTTTATTAAATGTTACATATAAAGTGTTGGCAAAGATAATTGCAAAGCGATTAGAACCGTATGCTGAAGTGGTGATAGGTGATTATCAGTGTGGTTTTAGGAAAGCAAGATCAACAGTGGATCAAATCTTTAGTATCAGGAACATCCTTGAAAAATTCTATGAACAAAATATTAATTTGCACCAATTGTTTGTTGATTTTAAACAGGCCTATGACAGTATAAGCAGAAATAAGTTATTTGAAATATTAAAGGAATTTAAAATACCTGATAAAATAGTTAAGCTTATAAAATTAACACTGGAAAATACAAAAGCTAAAGTTAAGGTACAGGGAAGACTTTCAAGAGAATTTGCAGTGAATTCAGGTCTAAAGCAAGGTGATGTTCTCTCGACAATTCTTTTTAATGTATGCCTGGAGAAAATAATTAGAAGCATTTACAACAACAGGGGTGGTACTATTATGAGTCGCTCCCTCCAAATCCTTGCATTTGCAGATGATGTTGATATAATTGCTAGGAATAAGAAAGTCTTGATTGAAACATACAATAAATTAGACACTGAAGGAAGAAAACTGGGCCTTGTGGTTAATAAAGAAAAAACAAAATACATGAAAATGGACCGAATGAAATCACAGGCAACAGCAACTTTAACAATAAATAATGAATTACAATTTGATGAAGTAACAGAATTTAAATATTTAGGATCTACGATCACCTGTGATAATATGGTGGAAGCAGAGATTAAAACCCGACTTGCAGCAGGAAATAGATGCTATTTTTCTCTTCGAAACATTCTAAAATCATCTCTAATATCTCGAACATCTAAACTTAAAATTTATAAAACTGTTATAAAACCAATAGTAATTTATGGTAGTGAGACCTGGACCACTACACAAAAAGATGAAAAGCTACTTATCACTTGGGAAAGGAAGATCTTAAGGCAAATTTTTGGACCTATTAAAGAAGACAATACATGGCGTATAAGGACAAATATGGAGTTAGAACTGTTATATAATGAAAAAGATATAATAAATACTATAAAAATAAGAAGATTGCAATGGTTAGGCCATCTAATCAGAATGAGGGATGAGCGAAGCACGAAGAAGATTTATAGTGGTAATTTAATTGGGAAAAGAAGTATTGGTAGACCCAGGAAGAGTTGGATAAAAGAGATAGAGAAAGATCTTGCAGAAAATCAAATTATAAATTATAAAGTAAAGGCCAGAGATCGGAAGGTCTGGAGAAGTATATTGAGGGAGGTCAAAATCCTACATGGATTGTAGCACCATTGTGTAAGTGTAGTGTACTAATATATTTAATTTTTTTGTGTAAAAATAAATAAATAAATAATAATACGCCTTTTCGACGAAGAGTACCTGCAGGTGAAAGTACTTCCAATCGGGCGACCATTTTTCCCCGATCACAAACATCTGAAACAAATTATAAAAAATCATTAAATTCTCTAAACAACAATTAGTTTAAAAAGATGATTTTTGACAAAATGACGGTATTTTGAACAAAAGTGGCCATTTTGTCGCCTCTTTTTTTACCTTTTGATAGCTCGAAAAAATAATTAATCAATGAAAATTATACTTTGCGGTGGTACAAGATCTAGAAAAAAAATGATAAGCTTTCTTTTAAATAAAAATGAAGGAATTCGGTCGAATAGTTCTCGAGAAAAAGGGTCGCCCAGTTTCAAAAACATGGTAAGAAAAACAAGTTTAACACTAAAAAGACCGGTGAGGGATCATTTTGACCCCTACCATATGAATATATTTCGGTTCGAACCAGAAATTTCTTTGTAAAATAAGTTTAAAAGAAACAAAGAAGAAAAAGGGTAAATAAATATGTAAAACAGATTTAAATAAAAATTCCGGTGTAAAATATTTTTTATAAAACTTGAGTAAAATTTCCGGCCGTTTTAGTGTTAAATATTTACAATGGTGTTGCATTCAAAGAGCGGTTTTGCCGCCAATGAGCAAAAAATACTGTAAAATATTGGAATATCGCGAAACCGCTTTAGGGAATCGATCTACACACTTGAGGGATGCAAAAAAAGAAAAAAGAAAAAAAATTTTTTGACCTAAGGAAGTAGAATTTCCTCTTGAAGAAAGAATGACATTCAAACTGATACAATTTGAAACTTCAGGCTACTCGCAGATCGGCAAAAACCACAAAAGCAAACAAGATACGTGTATTTATGCCGTTTAGATTATATATATCGTTTAATAACTTAAGATAAGATTACGAAAATGGACTGAAATTTAACATAAAGTAAAGATATTATTAAGGGGGGAGATATTACTATTTCGTTAAATTAAGATAATATTTGTAGGGGTGGGGGAGAGGGGGTGGAATTGAAAATCTATATTCAACCGGAAATTACCATTGGTTGATCAAACTTTAATCAACAAATCCTATAAAAAATAAAAATAATCTGATCACCCAGGAAGCTCAGAACAAGAGAATGTTCGTAGTCTCCATCTTCATCACAGCATCCTTTTGACTGCATGGTAATGGTCATTCTGAAAGAAAAGAAAAAAATAATAGACATTTTAATCTGAATCTAGAAATCTGGCAAAGCAAGCATAAAAATATAAATGTACGCAAAATATATATATATTTATATGTATAATATTCCCCCCCCCCTTTTGTTTTAAATTGAAATTTTGGAACTTAATGCAAAATATTTTCTTAGAAGTGATGTTTGCCCCCCCCCCCCCCCAAAAAAAAGAGACAGAAGAGAATGAAAAGGCAATTATAACGAGAAATTTAACGGTTCACTGGATTTGTCTCATATCTCACTCCAGATTTGAAATCGATAGAGTAATTACTGACATTCCCACAGTGCCTACCGATTCAAAAAATACCATTATGAGAAAAACGCATTTAAATGTTTTCAAACACGTATTGGCATTCCAGTAGACGTCACAAACAAAAGCCTGTAAAAGTGTTTTTTCTTCATCATCTTCTTCTTCTGTTTTAATTGATTGCTGAAAGAGACAGAAATTTTTAAGCAAAGAATAAAAAAGAGAGAGAGATTTTTTTTAAAGTTTTACAAAGGCATCCATCCTTTAGATGCACAATAAGATCTTTTTGAAAATAGCAGATTGATTTATGTGGCTACTTTGTTTTATCTTTTTAAAATTTAACTTATTCATTTCATTGTAAACTTTTTATATATTATGTTCCAGCACGTGAGGAAATTACAAAAAAAAAAAAAAAAAGAGAAAACCCATTATGTCCCGAATTATAAACCAAAAAATTTCCTCAATAATTATCTTCGTTAATGTCTGAAGATATCCAAAACAACTTATATAACAACAATTTGATTTTTAGATAGATTTTTAAATAAAACTGATTTAATAAATCGGTAGTTAGAGATTTTTTTGTAAAATATTTACAAGACTAATTAGATTAATTAACAAAAAATACTGTTATGGAAACCTCACAATTCTTACAAGAACAATGTAAATCAATGTATTGTGATCCTATCTGTAACTGAGAAGTGTTTTGTAGTTGGCAATTTTTCGTAAAACATTTTTTAATAGGAGAAAAGCTAAATCCATGTAAATGGTTGAGAAAATAACCGCATTAAAAGTATTTAGCTTCGACTGTTTCGCTGTGCCTGCTGAGCGAGATCCAGCAAAGTATTTTGTATGAAAAGTACCGTATACTTTTATTAGCAGATGAATTAAATAAATTTTATATTGCATTTTCTTTAACGGGACTTAAAAGTCTCGTCAGAGCATAAAGAGTTAAAGTAATTATGATCATGATATATTTACTTAAGACTGTTCTCAACTGCTCTGCTCAACAAGCGCAAAACGTTTTGACACAATTACAAATTCATTTTTTAACTGAAAGATATAAAATTGGAAAGCCTGACCATGGAAGCGATTTGGAATCGAACTGTGTTTACCATTTTCTGATCAATAAATTACGTATTGGGTTAGAAGCGATTTTGATCACGTGACACGGCATTTTTCTCCCCTTACTGACTGGATTTTCTTCTTTTGTTCGGAAGTTCGGGTCAAAAGGCCAGCTTTGACAGTATTTTCTGAAAGATCTATTGCGTTTACAAGAAAACGGAAAAAACAATTCGATGACATAGTTTTTGAATAACAACACCTTCTAGTTTCATGCGTTTCCGAACAAAAATGAATTAAAACTTGTGTCAGAAAGTTGACCCTTTGGATCTGAGAGCAGCCTTAAAATAAATATAAAAATACGAAGATTATTTCTAAATTTTATTAAAAAATTAAATATTTTCTATTGCTATTGATATTTAATTTGTTCATTTACTGAAAAAAATCGGGCTACATAAAATCCGTGCTAAATTAACAACGCATTCAAAATATAATATGAACTTTCGGTAAATTACAAGGCAAACTCTGCTTTTTAATGTCATTCTAAAAGAATGCATGACTTATTCTGTTGTATATTGATTGATTACTTTTCTATTGATAGTTGTATTTTTTGTTTTGCTTGATTTTTTTTTATGTTGAAATATATCACATTTAATGAATAATGTGCAATTTTGAAGCCCTGAAAAAGTTTTCCCTTCCCTGTAGAAAATGCCAAAGTTCAAGGTTGTGACCGTCATTTTTCATGAAAAGTGAAATGTGAGTATGCTTGCAGTGCTAAAGCTTGGGAAAAACAACATCCCAAAATCTTTTGTGATGAAATATTAGTATAACACTACCTGCTTAGTAGACTGTATTCGTTTCTTTGGGGCATTGTTATTTTACATTGTTGTGTTGCCTCAAAATGCAATGAAAATGACGTTTTTGTCCGTTTTCCGCACGTATTTTCTTATTTAAGCAATAGTACTCCAAACTTTTTCTTATAGAATATCAAAGTGTACTACTAGGACAAGCTAAATAATATAAAACTTTACCGGAATATTGCTGCTGTTAGCAGGAATAGTCTGTTAAATATTCAAAAATTTCAAAATAGGCAGCATTTCAATTAGTCTATTCTCAAAACAACATCACGGTTCAATAAAACAAAATATATCACGTAGCAGTTGGAAGTATGTACAAACACATGGAAAAGAAAAAAAGTGGGGTCTCGTCATATTTTTATAAAAATAAAATGTCAAAAGTCACAAAAAAGACTGTCATTTATCATACTTTTTCCCTATCAGAAAATCAAACATCCAGTTTCTCTTTCCGCTAGCTATGTTTTTTCCCTATGAGAAAATGGAATATCCCCTTTTCTTTCCCCTTCCTTGTTCTAAATGGAAAAAAGGGAAATTTAAACGGGATATTTTGACTGTGAATTTTTGTAAATTTTGTTATTTTTAAAAAAAAAAAATATGACGAGGCCCCACTTTTTTTTCTTTTCCATGTGTTTGTACATACTTCCAACTACTACGTGATATATTTTGTTTTATTGAACCGTGATGCAGTTTTGAGAAAAGACTAATTGAAATGCTGCCTATTTTGAAATATTTGAATATTTAACAGACTATTCCTGCTAACAGCAGCAATATTCCGGTAAAGTTTTATATTATTTAGCTTGTCCTAGTAGTACACTTTGATATTCTATAAGAAAAAGTTTGGGGTAGTATTGCTTAAATAAGAAAATACGTGCGGAAAACGGACAAAAACGTCATTTTCATTGCATTTTGAGGCAACATAACAATGTAAAATAACAATGCCCCATGGAAACGAATACAGTCTACTAAGCAGGTAGTGTTATACTAATATTTCATCACAAAAGAATTTTGGGATGTCGTTGCTTTCCCAAGCTTTAGCACTGCAAACATACTCGCATTTCACTTTTCATGAAAAATGACGGTCACAACCTTGAACTTTGACATTTTCTACAGGGAAGGGAAAAATTTTTCAGGGTTTCAAAATTGCACTTCATTCATTAAATGTGATCTACTTCAACATAAAAAAGAAAAAAAAAAAAAAAAAAAAAAAAAAAAATCAAGCAAAACAAAAAATACAACTATCACACTTGTCTGATTTTCAAAATAATGGCTCTTAAACCAAATCGCGCCATAAGCTCCAGATAATTTAATGCCATTTCAGAATAGGGTGACGAAATTTGTTTGAGATGTTTGCAACACGGGAGAAAAACGGTCGCTCGATTGGAAGCGGATTTCGCGCATCTGCAACCGTACATGAAATGTTTTTCTTTTTTACACAAAAAATTTAAATATATACAGTAGTGCCTGTCGGGACAGGCACTAGTTCGGATAAGGAAAAGTTCAGATAATTGGACAGGCAATTTTTGTGATATTTCTCACAATGCCAAAATGATTTAAATACATTTTTTACGTGCAACAAGGTACAAGGTTGTTTTTTTAATGGAACAAATGTATGTTTTTAGAAACATAGTAGATAGGTAGATTAAAAAAATTCTTTTGTGTGTACATAATTTTCCTTCGCATTTTAATCAGGCTAATGTTTGGAAGCTGTTAGTGCTTGCATGTATATGATTTTCTTTCTTTGTCATTTTTATCTTTATTTTATTTATTTATTTATTGTATTTTTTATCATTTCCCGAACTGCAAAATTTGAAATTTAAACAAAAAAGCCTTGGATTGATTTTTGCTTTAAAGGAGATATTATTTTCAATACTACCACGTTACGATTACGAATTCTTCCCAAATACATAAGTTGGATAAGATCAGCATTCTCCTGATGTTGTTCCAACCATTTCATAGCTGTTTGCAAATATTCTTCAAATGCTACATTATGTGATATGTCTGGATTATTATGATAACATTCTTTTTCATTTTCCTCGGAATTTTGCGCAATTCTAAATTGCATGAAAATAGCCAGTCTTTTTCGGACAGACGTGAAAAAAATTGAGATAGATTCGAGTGGAAAGTTGCGCGAAAGTTGTGCTCACTCCCACCGATCCAGAAAATGTTTTCGGTTTCAAGGGCAGTCCTGAAAAAAATTTTAGACAAAAAAAGGAGTGTTCGGATGATTGAACAGTTGGGTTAACGGGAATTCGGGTAATCGGCGTTGTATTGTAATTAAAATGTCAATAAATATAATGCAAAAAGTCCAAAGGTGATATCTCTTTTCTTTGTAACCAAATATATAAAAATAAATCGTAAAAATTACGTAAATACAATCTAAGAAGTAGAACCTATACTTAAAGATTATGCAAAAATTATTCAGTTTGATCAGTGGTTCTCAAACTATCTGCCGCGGCACAGTAGTGCGACGTGAAAAGATCTCAGGTGTGCCACAAAACTTTTAAGCAAATTGCATCAAATTTTTAAAAATTCGAACTGTAATGTCATACATTTCATATTATACGATTTACTTTGAAATTAAGTTTGGTGTCCCAGATTTGCTTAATTTGGGAGGGTTTTTTTCTGTTACTCATTAACCCCTTAATTCTCGCTCCCGTCAATATCACGGGCTGAAGTGCCGTTCGTTATTTCTCGTGCCCGTCATATTTCCGGGCTAGAGATTTATTGCTGGAAAAAACTTCTGAAACCAGAAAAATTTAACTGCCATTTCCGTGTGAAGTCTTTGAATATTAGCGTCTGGGTTTAGTTTTTGGCGCTGATTGTGATGTTGGACTTTGCTTTGCACTTTTCGAAATATATCAAACCCCCAAAAAATATTAATAATCAAAATGTAATGTATATTATAATATTTCAAATATTATTTGTAAAAATTTGTTTCATGATGGTAAATAAAGATCTAAGATGCGAAAAATAAAGGTCTTATTTGCATTAATTTGTATGGTGTAAAACAAACATTAAAATACAGAATTCTCGCATGATGGCTTTTCCACAAATGTGAATTTCTTCTATAACATCTTTTTTTTTCGCCTTTAAAAAAAGAAAAAAAAAAAAAAGAAAAAAAAACTAATTGCATATTTTATATAGAAACCTTATAATTATTCAATTTCTGTAATAAAAAAAAAAAAAATGTTGCTTTTTTGATGGTTTTTCCAAATATTTAGCGACCGTTAAAGGGCTAAAAGAGTATACGAGGAAACACTAAAAATAGACTTACGTCTCTTGAGATAAATTCTTTCAAAAAAAAAAAAAATGTCTCCCGGAGCAAAAAGATTACAATTAAAAATGCACCAGAAATGATCGTTGAAAAATGGTTTAAGAGTATGCCTATCCGAAGATTTTATCTTGCACAGAAAGTCTTCTAATTTTTAAAAATTCAAACTCAGATATCTCTTTAAATGCTAATGTGACAAACTAAGATATTTTTCCACATTACCAGTTCATTTCACTATACAAATTGCTATATGTTGTTTCCTGTTTTCCTCCACTGCTATATCAGTAAACCAATACCTCGAATCCGCTTCTTCTCCATATATATAGGAAAATTCCATGAATCTTTGCACTGATGACGGTATTCTGAATGATACTAGTGTTAAAAAGGTGCTTATCATAATTTTAATGTGCCGCACAACTTTAATTCAAGGTTTAAGTGCGCGTGAAGTAAAAAAGGTTGAGAAACACTGAGTTAGATTATGATATATTATGCCTAACAACATCACAGTTTTTTAAATATGTTAATATGCTAATAATAAATTAAGGGGGCATGTATATGATCGGTTAAGAGCGCTTCCTATCGAAAAAAAAAAAAAAATCAAATCTATATTATAAAGCAAAAACATGTCCATGAGTAACGCTAACGTCATATTGATGGGTGCGATTACTGGCCAATACTTTTCGCATTTTTCTGCTATTTTTTTAGCATCTAAACATCGTACAATTTCTACATTTATATCGTCGAATAGAGAAAGAAATGTTCTTTCAAATGCAATTCGTTTTAAAACTGTATCTCGATTTACTGATTTTTTAAGTTTTTAAAAATAACTTTTAAGGTTAAAGTTTTAAAAAACTATGTCTATCACGTGTAGCCCGATTACGAAAGAATAACCAGTTTTCACCTAAATCAATATAAATAGTTCAGCGTTTGTTTTCTGCTGATATTCCACAACGAAATTAAAACTTCACCAATAAATTAATAAAATAATATAAATAAAACACAAATTTAACAAACATGTAATCAAACTACGCGTTTAAATCCTTGAAATTATCAGAAGCAAAAGTCTGCTGTAAGTACCGAAATCCTTAGCGATTTCTTTGGCTATTACCTCTTGGCATGCGGCTAATGTATAGCTTTTAATAAATTTTAAAACTTTATTTCTATACATAATTGATATTTTTCTCATAAAAATGCTTTTTGGCGGACAATCTAAAAAATATATTAAGTGTGAAAAATCTATTAGAATTTTATATTAAGACATAAAGTTTTCATCTCATTCTGTAACCTGGGACGTCCGGGTTGGATTTCCTAGTTGATATAATTGAAATACATTAAAGTTTGCTTAAGGCTGTTCATAACTGCTCTGCTCAACAAACGCAAAACGTTCTGACACATTTACAAATTAATTTTTTAACGGGAAGATATAAAACTGGAAAGCCTGGCCATGGAAACGATTTGGAATTGAACTGTTTTTTCCATTTTTTGATCAATCAATTACCCATTGAGTTATAAGCGATTTCGATCACGTGACAAACCCGTTTTTCACCCGCTCTTGAGTGATTTTTCTACTTTCGCGCGGGAATTCGGTTCAATACGTCCACTTTGACACTATTTTATGAAAGATCTATTGCGATTGCAAAAGAATGGAAAAACAGCTCGAGGACATAGTTTCTGAACAACAACACCACCTAGTTTCATGCATTTTCGAACAAAAATAAATTAAAACATATGTCAGGAAGTTGCCCTTTTGGATTTGAGAACAGCCTTAAGAAAAAGCACTATTTTAAAACCACAGCTTATAACAGAAAAGGGTGAAAAAAGTTTATTTTCTGAACTATTTTCTGAAAGATCTATTGCGTTTGCAAAAAAAAAAAAATTGGAAAAAACAGCTCGATGACATAGTTTCTAAACAACAATACCACCTAGTTTCATGCATTTTCGAACAAAAATAAATTAAAACTTATGTCCCGAAGTTGCCCTTTTTGATTTGAGAACGGCCTTAATAAATCGGTGTTTCAGATCTTGTATAACACAATTGAACAATCTCCAAACTAAAATTAATTACACAGGCAATAGGTATAGATCCTAAATTGTATTAAAACAATGAAAACAGCTTACAGAAAATCAAAAAAATTTTGACCCAAAACGGGGACAAAAATCAATGCTTGCCTAGCTAGCTCCCAACAGACTAGACAAGAATACTACTTCGTATGCAGTACTGAATCCGAAATATTTTGTGTGCCCTGTAAAGGAATGATAAATGCTATGCACATCATATTCTACAGCTGGTAACTTGCTGTAAACCTCATTAATGTATAACAATTTTATTATATTTGAAATAGTGTAACATAATTAAAATAAGCTGCAAACAGTCCCCCCCCCACCTTTTAAATGAGTTATAACTAAAGTAGCCTTCAATTCTAATATATCCGAGAAAAAAAAAAGCATTATGATTTCATTCATTAAAAAGTCTGATTCAAGTAACCGGCGACCACCATTATCAGCAACTCAAAAAACCCCTAGAGCCGAATTCTGGCTGCGACACTGCCCATACATTCACTTTAATTTTATTTTGTTCTTTTTTTTGTAAGTTTTGAATACCCACCAATGTGCATCTTTTTCTCGGAATTGGAAGCTTGAACGTTTCAGTCTGTAAATACAAGCCGAACTAAAGCTTTAGTGTTTGTTTATTTTGTGAAACTCTTTTAAGCGTACCGCATTTCTTGATAGCTGTTTCGAGAAAAGCTTTAAGTTTCCTAAGGGATTTTGTTAAAGGGCTACATCACAAAGGTCGAAAAACCCCTTTTCTCAATAGATGGCGCGGACTTTCACAGGTCGGGCGCGATAACTTTCATTTTTTGGCAAGCCATGTGAACCGGCGACGCCTCATATATGTTCCCCGAGATGGTCCCCTATCTTTCCTCCGAGGTGAGAAACACCTCACTCAGCACAGAAAGAAAAGGGGAAAGGGGACACGGCTGATCTTTATCTACATGGATCGGGCCGGTCAATTTTGGATTCTGGTCAATTTTTACTTTCATCTATCTTTACAGGGAGAATATTGGATTCGCGATTTTTTTTTTTTTTTTTACTTTCTTCTACAGTGTTGAATTCAGACACTTTTCTCCGCGAGGGATTTCTATTGCTCTTGGAGGGGACATTATAGAATTCCAGGGAGGGGCAGGGCCTGATTAATGCACGGGCCTCCGGGGCCTCGGCCCTGGGCCCACCAATTTCAGGGGCCCACAAATTTGTGTGTATTTCTCACAATTTAATTTTTCCACTGTTTGCATTTTATATTTTGGTCCCTGACGTAACAACAAAATTTTACTATAATGAAGAAACTCCATATTTAATTTTTCTGTGTTTGTGAAATTTACAAATGCTTATTTGAGAAGGTGGACGGTAATTCATTTTCTTGATTATTCTTGTTAGTTATTTTTTTTTTTTTTTTGTAAACTTGAAACTTTTACCAAAATAACTTTGTCAACTCATCAAATGAACCTACTTTTTTCTGAAAGTGTCGCCTGGAATGGGGAGGTAGGGGGGCCCAACTTTTTATCAGGCCCTGGGCCCAAATTCAGCTTGATCGGGCTCTGGGGAGGGGGGGAATTTTACTTTTTGAACATTGAAAACACAAAATCTCAAATCTTCCGGACATCCCATTGCCCCCCCCCCCCCCTTAATTCAACACTGTTTTTCTATCTTTACAAGAAGAAAGTATTGGATTCGTGAAAATTTTCGAATTCCGGTTTTCGGTGGATTTACGCGTTTTAGGGGTCAAACATTCCAAAAAACATGTTTTTACAAAATGTCTGTCTGTCTGTATGCGACACAAATCTTGTGGCCGCTTTATCTCAAACTAATGCACGGAATTTAATAAAAATTCATATTCAGTTAGTACATGATATAAATTGATGCTGATTAGTTTTTGGTGTAAATTGTTCAGCAGGTGGCGCTGCTATGCTGCATTTTTCGAGATTTCCGCAATAGTTCTATCTCAAGAACTAAAGCACGGATTTCCATCAAACTTCAGATTCGGTTAATCCTTAACATGAGTTGATACTGTTTACATTTTGGTGTGAATCGCCCAACAGGTGGTGCTGCTATGCTGCATTTTTCACGATTTACGCAATAGCGCTATCGCAAGAATTAATGCCCGAAATTTCATCAAACTTCAGATTCAGTTTTTACCGGCCCACGGCGTGAACTAAACTAAGGAAATGTAAGTATGTAAGAAGTGTGCGTTGGGCCTGGAGTAAGATGATTATCATTCGAGACCGGGTTCAAAATATCAGCCCAATTTATAAATATCTATCAGGCAACATTACTCCCGTGTTATTTATGTCTAATAATAAATTATTTTTAATCTAATATTTGGCTTTAATATAGTTTTGCTACGTAACGCTTTAAATTAAAGAACTTAAATTCGGAATTTCAACAATATTGGCATCTTTTAAACCTTTTAGGGGCAGAAGAGTTCTGTTTGTAAAATGATGAAATAATTGACTGACACCAGAATATTCAAACGAATTTCTTAGAAAGTAAAAACTTGCTATTTTCCACTGTCATTACAAAAGCAAAGTTTTATTAAAATATTCTTGGTGCTATTTGTCTGTTTTGGAATTAAAATTAGGTGGCTAGACCCTCTAGCCACCGCCCTTGAAACGGTTAATTATTATTGCCACAAATTTACAGCTACATTGCTAATGCATTTAACTAGCCAAAGGCTAAATTATGGGATAATTCTGAGGGGAAATATTTCCGTTCATGCATTTTAGTTGAACCCTAGCAATCCAAACCAAATTTTGAAAAAAAAAAAAAAAATGGAAGCATGGTAAATGAAATCTAATTAAAAAGAAAAAAAGTATTTAGAATTTAAAATTTATGCTATATTTTCGCGTGTACATTTTATTTACATAATGTATCTGTTTCGACTTACCAATTTAAATTTTAGCATGCATATTTTATTTACTTAATGCTGTTCTCAAATTCAAACTGGCTAATTTCTGACACATTTTTTAATTCATTTTTAGAGTTCCGTACTTAAAAAGTAAAAACAGAACCATTATAAGATTACTCCTGTGTCTGTCTGTTTGTCTGTCACAGCCATTTTACTCGTAAACTACGGAACGTGGAAAGTTCAAATTGGGGGAAGTAATAAAGACTATAAACCCACATATTTACAGATTATTATACATTCACAAATATATTTGGGAAAAATGCAGAGGGCTAATTAAGTTACTTTATATATATATATATATATTTCTTTTTATATCGTGTGAATGCTTTCGTAAAGCTGGACTCAAAAATACATTTTTTTTTTTAAATTTTAGGTATTATATTTTCAGAGATATCGTCGAAAAAATAGTGCAAAAATATGCCCCCCCCCCCCATCTATTTCCAAATCTACTGAAACTAAAATTATGAAAAAATTACAGGTAGTAGACGTTAATTTAAACATTGCAGGAAAAATATAGCGATTACCCTACGATGTACACTGCGATGTGACTTATAGATCGCATAGTTTTTGAGAAAAGCGGATTTTTCCGTTACACAAAAATTTTGATTTGCGGGCATTCAGCAAGAGGTGTTGAGAAGCGCTGGAAGTACCTATCGCAGCAGAAGTATAAAAGAATTGATGATGATTTTCGAAAAAAATCATCAGTAATTAGCCGAGATATTAACACTAAAGAAGACACGGACGATCAGGGATGGCGTATTCTGTGTATCATCGGTTTTTAAAGCCTAGATAACAACTTTGAAGGATATATTTGTTTAATACATCCCAGTTACAGTATAAAAGCAATAAACGCCAAATTGTTAAAGACAGACTAATTTGAATTAATCGCATAAATTACTATGGCATTCGCGAATAGTTTGCATTGAGGGGATCTCTCAATAAGCATCTCGTGTCTTAAAATGTTAATTAAAAACCCTTCTGGAAAAAGGTGGCACGGACCAAGTCGGCATTGCAACTTCGCGACCTCCTTTCGAAACGCGCTTAGCACAATGCCAAGTTTAAACTTTGAACAAGGATTTTGTTTTATCTGCACTTTAAAAAGAAAAGATAATTACTGCGCTGAATTTAGTTTTATGAAATGCCAAATGAAGTTCAAATATTCACTACTTTTATTGTCAGTACCGAATTAAGATCCTAAAAAAAAAAAAAGATTAAGATATAAAAAATAAAAAGAAAAGTGCCCAGTTAAACTGATGGCATTGAGCTCACAGGTTATTCACACTAATTGTATATTATACTCTTATTTCAAAGAATAATGCCCTCAAAAAATAAATGAAGGGGGATTAGCCCCCGTTTCCCCCCGTTATACTTAACCAATGAACCTACAAATCTAATCAGGGAAGCTCCTTAACATAATAAACCAGTATACCAAATTTGAAACAAATCAGATAATTCTGCATGAAAAAACCTTATCGCTAAATTAAGGGGGGGGGGTGTCTAACTGCCCCCCCCCCCCTTTATCCTTAACTAATGAATCTCCAAATCTAATCAGGAAAGGTCCTTATCAGAATGAATAGAGAAAAAAAAAATAAAGTAAATTGGATAATTCTGCATGAAAATCCATTTATCTAAATTAAGGGGAGGGGACTTGTCCCCTTTCCCCCTTTTATACTTAACCAACGAACCTCCAAATCTAATGAAGGAAGTGCCATATCGGAATAAACCGGTATATCAAATGTGAAGCAAATCGAATAATTCTGCATGAAAAACCCATTTATCTAAATTAAGGAGGGGCGACAAGCCCCCGCCCTCCCCCCTTTTATACTTAAACAATAAATCTCCAAATTTAACCAAGGCAACTCCTTAACATAACAAACCGGTATACCAAATTTGGAGCAAATCAAATAATTCTGCATGAAAAACCCATTTATCTAAATTAAGGGGGGGGGGGGGCAAGCCCACCTTTATACTTAACCAATGAACCCCCAAAACTAATCAAGGAAGCGCCTTATCAGATTGAACCTAGAAAAAAAAAATTGAAGCTAATCAGATCTTTCTATCAAGAGTTATCGCGTTACGTATATACATAGCTACGTACATCAGACAGACAGAACAGGCGGGCACATTAGCTCTCAGACTTTGATAACCTGTGAGTTAAAAAAGGTTATATAGAATAGCAATATTGGTTATTATTTAGGCTTCATATCTTTTTTAACTTTTATTGTATGCCCATTAATACTTTCCTAGTATATACAGCAATAACCAACCCTACATTGTATAGTTTTTACAAAGTCTTATTATTCTTTTAGCAGTGATTTTTTTTAATAATACAGTTAATAATTTATATATTTATTGTATAGAACCCTCTGAGTGTGAGTAATACTCGCACTTGACCGTTTATTGTTCATGAATGCACCAAATTGACAGGTGCACTTAATGTCTTATCAAACCATTTTTCTGTAAAGGCAGAAAAATTTTCAGAAAATGATGTCAAAGTTAAAGTTTTGAACGAAATTTCCGGCCGTGACAGAGCCGGAAAGGAGAACTGACGCCCTGAGACTATAATCGTTTATAACTGAAGATGTAATTCCTTTATCGGTAATAGATATATATATATATCATATATTTGTGATTTCAAATTTATATATTAAGTTCTAGATTACGAGTACGTTTAGATTACAATTAATAATTTTTTGTTGAATTGGAATTGCCGAACTAGTCGATTAAGCACAAAATTCGATTACACTGATTTCATAATCTGCATGTTACGAATCTATCTTTCTTCGAATTTGTTGTTGGCTATATTCACATAATATTCACATTTTACAATTATTTAAGTATGGAAAATTGCATATGTATTTAAAATTCAAAAACTACAAAAAGATTTACTATATTGGGTTAAAAGACTGAAATTGGATTCCTTTTATGTAATTGTAAAAAAAAAAAAAAAAAAAAAAAAAAAAAAAAAAATAATAATAATAATAATAAATAAACAAATAAAATAAAATACGCACCTCAAAACGCGAAAAATTCAAAAATTGCGGGGGACAAAATTTAGCATATTGACATATTAGATTGAAATTTGATTCCTTTTACGAATCTCGTTATAAATCGCCATGGAATGAAAAAAAATCGCTCTAGGAATTCCGAATGAAATTTACTGTATTGGGCTAAAAGAATGAAATCAGAATATTTTTAGTAATATGGAAAAACCGCTATGTAACACGAAAAAAAAAAAAAAATAATAATAATAATCGCATATAAAAAATTAAGACTCAAATTCAAATTGACTACTTTTTGACACAAACTCATTTTTCTTCCCAAACCTAACAAATTAGCAGGTGCTTTTTTGAGAAAGCTATTTTTTTTTTTTTTTTTTTTTTTTTTTTTTTTTCGTTTTCGTTAAAGGCAAAAGATTTTTCAGAAAAGTCTATCAAAGTTGATGTTTTGAACAAAATTTCTGGGACGCGACAGTGCAGAAAAGGAAAAATTGTTGCCCTGGGGGCAACTATTGCTTATAACTCATTTATTTGAAAAAAATGTCCGATTACACATCACTTCAATAATCGTCCCTGCAACCATCATGATTTTGTGTTTAAAAATAAGTCACAAATTTTCGCGTTGTTGAGCAGGGGATTTTTTTTTTTTTTTAGAACTGGTTTAAATTTTTAAAAATCTAATGAAAAAATGTCTTGAGAGCACTTTTCCTCGCATCTTTCTTACAAAATCTCGCATGCCTATGTATTTTTGCAAGTAAGATGAGCTAGTTCAAAATAATAATAATAGTTCAATGCAGTGGCGTAGGAACTTTGTACAAACAGGGGGAGCCGGGGCGGAAAGCTAGTGGCGCGGATCATTTCGTTTATTTTGGAGGGTTCCTTCATAGTTTTACACGTTTCAAAAACAGGAGTATAAAATAGAAGCATATCAAAAGATCACCAACTTTTTAATCCAGTTAAAATAATTTTTAATCGATATACTTGATACATAGAAACTTAATTTATGTACGATTCCGAATACAATATTAAAATTTAAGGCTTCTCCCACTTCCATTTACCAAAAATTTAAATGCTTTCTGTGGCTTTGCTTACATATTCTTTACAAATCTCTTCTAAATCAATTTTAAAGGCCTCCTCCTTATAAATATGTTATCGGTGCAGGTAATTTGTAGTAGACCTATATAAGACTCCCTTTTTTTCTGGAAATCGGGAGGGTTGTAAGCAATGAGAAAAAGGGTGAAGGCACAAACAAGAGTGCTCGTCACCCCCTCTCTTTCTTATCTTTGTTGTTAATTGTGTGAATTTCCTAGAAAAAGTATACTTTAATTTTTAATTCAGAAATGTATCGTAAACAAATGTGGTGCGAGAATTTCTCCCGGCGGAGCTGAGCCCGTCTAAAATATTCCCACAGCTCCCCCGGTTCCCACGCCCTTGGTTCCATGCGCAAGCGAGGGTATGGGAAATGTCCTTTTTAAGGCCGTTCTTAACTGCTCGCTCAACAAGCGCAAAACGTTTTTACACATTTACAAATTCATTTTTTAACGGAAAGGTATAAAATTGGAAAGCCTGGCTATGAAAGCGATTTCCAATTGAACTGTTTTTTCCAGTTTTTGATCAATCAATTATTGCGATCTTGATCACGTGACAAACACATTTTTCGCTCTCTCTTGGGTCTTTTTTCTTCCTTCGCGAGGAAATTCGATTCAAAACGCACACTTTGACAATTTTTTTTAAAAATCTATTGCGTTTGCAAAAAAAAAAAAAAAAAAAAAAAAAGAAAAAGAAAAAAAAAAAGAAAAAAAAAACAGCTCAATTACATAGTTTCTGAACAACAACATTAGCTAGTTTCATGCATTTTCGAACAAAAATACATTAAAACTTATGTCAGAAAATTGCTCTTTTGGATTTGAGAACACCCTTAAATAAGGCATTTTTTAAAAACAGAAATGGAACTCAAAAAATTCTGATACCGAACTTCTGATGTAATCACTAGATCAAAAATTATTCAGAAATTCTTAGTATTAACGTTATTATCTGTTCATTTGCATACAATGAACCATTTTTGTTATAGGATAAAACATTTTGCGCTTTATACGAATGATCAGTACATACTGCAAATCATTAAACGTTCCTGCAAAGACAAATTTCCTTTTATAGAAATAAGAGAAAATATCCACAAACGGTGACCTTTACTCCCCACCCCTTTCAAAGGTCAATGTCAGGTCCTTACACGGTGTAGATTCACTTCTCTGCCAACAAAAAGTCGAGCGAAAAACCGAAATCTTAGGGTTGCTAGAAATTTGGAGGACTATGTAATTCTGCAGTGAAATTTCATGAATAAAATCGTATTTTGAGAAAACAAAAAGGTTTCTTGAGGGACATTTTATATAATATCATCTAAGAAATGTCCCTTGTTAAATTTGTAAAAGAGATAATGAGAACAATTTACAAAAAAATGTATAAAAACTAAAAAAATAGTTGATTTGTGGTCCTTAAAATATATATATAGAACCCGTAGTGCCATCTGGTAATTTTTTGGGGAACCAATGGAAGAAATTTTAAAATTTAATTTAAAAAAAGAGGTCGTACTTTTCTTTTACAAAATTATGCCATCTGAAAGAAATAAGTTATTTCAATGACCAAAAAAAATTTTAAGCAAATCGGTTTCATAGAAAATGCGTAGCTGTGATGATAAGAATATAGCATGAAAAGTATAGGACAAAATACTACTGATGGTCACTCTTAACTAGCAGTCAGCCCTATCCCTTTATCCAGGTGGCGGATATATTAAGCAGTTGCTTCCGCCCTCCGAAGCACTTCCGTTGCTCGTGGCACTCCGTTTCCGTTCTATCTCCACGTTCCTTTCCACCCCGGAAAGTATAGAGAGAGCTTTTAAAAGATGTATGCAGGAAATATCGTAAACAAGAAAATTTCTCCACCTATTCAGTCACGTGCACTCCCCCTCCCTCTTTAGTAACCTACATCAGAATGGGATGGTTGTAAACATAGAGGATTAAAAAAATCTTACTGTACACAAAAAGGAAGCCCAGTGCCGATCAAAGTCTAGGGCCCTGAGTCAAAGAGGGGCCCAGGGTCTGGTATTTATTCGGGGCCCAACTTCCTACACTACAAAAAAAAGAAATATTTTCGATGCCTCATAATACACACACACACATATATATGAATGTATGTATACATATATTTATTTACCTTATATATAGATATGTATCGGGTGTCCCAAAAATGACGGATCTATTTAGAAAATTAATTCCTAAAATATGGAAAGCTATTTATGTGCATCGTTTGATGTAATGTACTTGGGAAAACAACAAATTTTGAGAAACAGGGTGATATTTAAGTAATATAAATTTAATATAAAAATCATATAAATAAAATAATATAAATTTTCAAATAAACCCGTCATTTTTGGGACACATGGTATGTATAGATAATATATTTCTTGTTTTTAATTGAATCCTAATTTTAAAGTACAAATTATTGGATTTAATCAGTGCAAAGTCAAAATATACTTAAAATATAAACTTTACGAAAACAGTATATCAAATTTTGGGGCCCTCGAAGTTAAAGGGCCCAGGCAGGATCACAGACCAGTTGACCTGACCCATGATTTTGTCATGCCCTGAGGAAACTTCGTATAAAAAAAATCTTTTGAGAGGTGAGTTCACATTTTCTCTTGTTATTTAATTAGCATCTAGTCCAGTGATTCCCAACGTGGGGCGCACGCCCCACAGGAGGGCAATTTGACTCTTTAGGGGGGCAATTTAAAGTTTGTAATTCACAGTCCTTTTTTCATAAAAGTTATGTTTTACACTAGAAATAAAAGTAATACGTGCAAAATTAAAAAATAAATAAGTTTTTTTTTTTTTTTTTTTGTTGAATTTTAAAAGTTTCAAATCAAAATGTTTAAAATGGAATGTATACCAAAATAATTATATGAAAGAAATTTAAAAATATCTGACGAGCCCCTCTCTCCCTTTTCTATTCTTCAAAATTTCTATAATTTTTCTAGTTACTAATGTATTTTACAATTTTTCTCAATTCATCCCTTATCGAATATTAAATGAGCTATTTTTGTCTATTTACTCTATTGTATGTAACATTAAATACTTTTACTCGTGAAGTTACTAAAGAGTATACCTAAATCTTATTGTCTTTAATATATTTAACCAAAAAAATATTTAACTTAAGATGGTACTTACCAGCTTTATAAAATTTTTAAATCTTTAACAGCATTAGAAAAGGAAATGGATAAATAGCAAATATCTATGGCTGTAGTACAGGCCTCCTATATAGTAAATGAATATATAACATATGTCATTTAAATTTGAAAATGCGATCTTAAATGGCAGTTAATTAACGATAATCAAGGAGAGTAAAAGATAAGTGTGTTTTGATGGGAAATAATGGCCACTTAAAATTGATAAAGATCAGAATCTTGAAATGCTTCTTGTGTATTTTGTTATAAGTTTGTGTATTATGTAAAAAGCTTTATCAACAACTCTTAATAAGTTACTAAAATGAAATATAAAACGTGTCAATATTTTCAATTATAATGCTAAATGTGAGAGTCTCTTTAAGCATTTTGTTAAAATAAAATGCAGGCCATATAACACTTATTTAACATAAGTGTTATATGGTCTTCATTTTATTGAGGTAAGTTGAGAAAGCACAAGAAATCTATTTTGGCATAAAAGTGAAGATTTATAGCCTCATTGCATTTATAAAATTATGCTAAAAACACGTGGCAGAAAATGCACCTCTATGATAAGTTAAAAAATATGAAATGAATAGTTATTGTTAAAACTCTATTAGGCTTGAAAGAATTCTTTCAGGTGAATAGAGTTCACTTTTCAAATAAGAGATATATATTCAGTGTTGCCAGATTGGGGACTTTTTTAATTCAGATTATTTGACTGTCACCACTTTTTTTAAATAGTATAATTCGCCTTATTTTCAGAATTTTTAATCTATTTTAAATAGGCCGAATATTTGTATTTCAAAAAAAGCGATGACAATCAACAATCTGGGGACAAAAAAGTCCCATATCTGGCAACACTGTATATGTTATAGAATATGTGCGTGAAGAGTCGGGGGAGGGGGGGGGGCATCGTGATTTTACAGATATTTAGCTGGTGCGTGGCCAATAAAAGGTTGGGAGTCACTGCTCTAGCCTCTAACATATATATATATATATATATATATATTAATCTTTAAGGCTATTCTGAAATTTAAACTGCCTAATTTATGACACATCCCTGAATTCTTATTCCAAAATACATAAAATTGTTAGGTGTTCTTATTCTGAAACTATCAAATTGAATGTTATAGAAAATGCGCGTGAAGAGTCGGGGGGGGGGGGGGGAATTGTGATTTTACAGATGCTTCGGTGGGGCATGGCCAGTAAAAGGTTGGGAACCACTGCTCTTGCCTCTAACATATATATATTTTTTAATCTTTAAGGCTATTCTGAAATTTAAGCTGCCTAATTTCTGACACATCCCTGAATTCTTATTGCAAAATGCATAAAATTGTTAGGTGTTCTTATTCAGAAATTATCAAATTGAATATCTTTTTTCATTTTCATTACAGGCAAAGAAACATTCGGAAAATGCTGTCAAAGTTATTGTTTTGAACTGAATTCCTGGACGCGGCCTCCCGTCATGGAATATAAATTGCTGATAACTCAATATGTAATATATTTATCGAAAAATGAAAAATGCTATTCGATTCCAAATTATTTCATTAGCCATGCCTATTAATTGGATGCTTAAACGTTCAAAAATGAATCATTGAACGTGCCAGGATGTTTTGGGTTTCGAAAACCACCATAAAAGTGTAAAACTGTTTTCAAAACCAAAAAGCGAAATTATTTTCAACACCCCATGCATAAAGTTTTCCAATATTCTTATTTATGTTCCGGATAATTGAGACGTTTATGATTTTACTACAAAAGAAAATATTCTTTTAGAAAATACTGTCAAAATTTATTTGTTAAAAGTAATTTAGAGACATGAGAATACCAAAGAAATAATCATCATATAGCAATCGCCTTGATTTAAACGGAAGAAAATATGAGCCGATAACTTATAGAGATCATACAACAATTTCCATACTGATATACACTATATAGCCAATGATGATGGGTCACTTGCGATTTTAGACGTTTTGTCAAATAGCTGTTGATTAGTGCCAAGATAGTGCAAAATATATTGCACGGATACAACCCCTCAGCTTTTTTGCTTCCTTTTGGGAACAACGGATTTCGAGTTTATTCTATCGACGATCATTTTAAGAATTTTCAAGCTATGTTTTTGAGACTTTCATAAAAGTTGCTCTATACACTTAGCTAATTATGCACATTATATTTTGATTGCATTCGCGCATGCGAAGTGAAGCATTTTTTAGTAAACCTGCTCATTTTTCATCCAATTTTTATTATTTTTTAATTCTGATTACAGAATGTTATATACTATGTTGTTGGTCATATTTTCTGAAAACAACTTTTTTTTTTTATATTAAGAACTCTGCAAATTATAAGCAAAAAACGTGGCAAAATTTGGGACCGTTTTTATAAAAACCTTAATTTCTCTACTAGTATACATGCTAGCTTCATAAAAATGAACACGGTTTATTAAAATAAGCCTCTTAATCACGTTCTACAATTTGAACGCTTTTACTACATTAGTTTTTAGAGGGTTATCCAAAAGATATTCGTTCTTTTTCAATTTGTTGACGGTCTCCTATGGGGTTTCGCAAAAAAATCTTCGCGGAAATATATGACCTATATTCTGTTTACACACTTGTAGTTTCAGGATAAATTTCTCAAGTATTTTTCTAGATATTTAACAAAACGTCTAAAATCGCAAGTGACCAATCATCATTGGCCATATAGTGTACACCTTTATATTAGGTGGGTCGCGAAATTATTTTTTACTTAAAGGTGGGTCACGTACCAATAAAGGTTGGGAATCGCTGATGTATATCATTAATTGGTAACTGCTAGAAAACCTTTATTTGGCATCACAGTTAGAAAGTTTCAAACTTTAATGCATATGTGGATGAAAAATATTTCATGAACGCAGTACAAAGCAACACGCTTAGATTTCTGGCGGTTCTCACAAAATTATTTTTCAGCGCTCAGCAACGCTAAACTTTCTGATACGTTTTTTCATCCATTCTTAACCCGTAAGCACACGCACATCTCACCCCAGTCACATTTTTTCTTCGAAAAACGGGAACGCGATTTTTACAGATCTGCTACAAATACTTTAAATAAATATAAAAGGCATAATTTTTTCCCTAAAAATAAGTTGAAATTTTGCAATTTAGAATATATGAGTAGATTTTTTAAAGATGCATTTAGTAAAAATATAGTGGTAGAAAATGGGGTGACATTTATTCCTTGCGTGTGCTAAAGTTACAAATAGGCGCGTGTGCTTATACTTGTTGAACATAAAAGCATGACATTTGCAGGCACCATTATTGAAATGATTTGGAATCGAACAGTTTCTTTCATTTTTGATAATGGAATTGCATCTTGAGATATAGGCGATTATTGTCTCATGACGGCAGTTTTTCCTTTCTCGCACTGTCGTGTCCAGAAATTCGGTCCAAACCTCCATCTTTGACCGGCACTTTCGGAAAGATCTTCTGCTTTTACTTAAAAATGGAAAAACTCTTTGATTAGATAGTTTCTGAATAAAAGTTCCTGCCAATTTCATGCGTTTGAGTACAAAAATGAATTTAGAAATGTGGCAGAAATTAATCTATCTAGATTTCAGAATATACTTAAGAACTACCTTACACCAAGAAGAATATGTAGAAGAGAGAAATAGAATATTATAATTTTTTTATGATAAATTTAGAAAATACTTCCAAACCTAAATTTTTGACAGCATTTTCTGAAAATGTTCTGCCTTTACTGAAAATGAAAAAAACTGTTTGATTAGACAGTTTCTGGATAAAAACCACTGCTAATTTCATGCATTTACGGACAAAATTGAATTTAGAAATGTGTCAGAAATTAGCCTATCTGGATTTCAGAATATCCTTATAAGAACTACATTACATCAAGAAGAATAAGCAGAAGAGGGAAATAGAATATTATAATTGTTTGATGGTAAATTTCAAAAATACCTCCAAACCTCCTTATTTAACAGCACTTTCTGAAAATCTTTTGCCTTTACTGAAAAATGGAAAAACTGTTTGGTTAGATAGTTTCTGAATAGAAGCCCAGGACGTGAGAACAGGCTATTGAAGTACTTATAAGGTAAGTCTAGGATAGATGGCCATAGAGGAGATATGGCCAGTCTAAATATCTCCAAAACTTGATCATAGATTGCAATATAAACATTGTACGTATGAAATAGTTCAACGAGATTATTTATTGCGACTTGCAGTTGTGTTTTTCGATTATAAAAAGTAAGTGTAATTTTAATGTAAATTAAATAGGTAGTTGAATATTTTTTTTGACTTAGGTATCTGAATGTTTTGCATTACGTACGTTATGTATATTTTTTACTATGTGGACTTTTAAGGCACGTATATAATCTAATCTTTACTTCTAAGACTAAAACAAAGATGTACAATGGCTATTGATGCTTTAAATTGGGCGACCATCAGTCCTTCAATTTCAGGAGAGATGGCATCTTTAATCAATATTTCAAAATTATACTTAGTGATAATTTTAACTAAATATAATTAAATTTAAAATAAATATATTAACTGATATAATTATTTAAATTTTAACTAATATAGATATTTTAATAATAATAATAACAATATAATAAGACCTAACGATTTATTTGTTTCAGAAAATAGTGAAAAACTTCGGAAACTTTCATAACAGAAACTGATAAAGTTGATAAATAAACTAAATTAACGTAATAAACCTACAATTAACGCGAGAAAAAAAACACGACAGTTCCAGCAGCGAAGAAAACGAAATACATTTAAATTATGAGATTCTACAGTTTCCGTGTAAATAGACTTGGATTAGGATCACTGTGTTGGTTGTGCAAAACAATATAATATCACATCCAAAAAGAATGTCTGGATACAATGGATATGGTATTGGTACCTGAAGTTGTTCTATTAATTTACAAATTATCAAGACCTTTGCCAAGCATGTGGTAAGATTTTACGAAAAGTGAAGTATTGAAATTATACTTCAAATTTTGTTTATTCGAGTTTTCTTCACTCATTTTCCATCATACAACTTCATCTTTACAAATTGCTATATGTTTGTCATGATTAACTACATGAAATGTGTTACTTTTTTGCTATTTAAATTAACTTTTTTTTTCTTGTATTGGATGGCCATCTCTCCTCGGCTTTAAGGAGAGATGCCCATCTGCCATTTAAATTTCAATTTTGTTTAACACTTTTTGTTTTGAATATTTAATTATTTTTTGCATAAAATATTATGAATATATGTATAAGAATTTTAAATATGCATCAATATTTCTTGCATTTGCACTCTAAGAATTTTTATTTCAATCTTTAAAAACTATGGCCATCTATCTTAGAGTTACCCTAAGTATTTCGAAATTTTTCATTTGGTCCACTTGAAAACATCAAGTATTTATGATTATGAAATCATTTTCATCCTATATGCGTAAAACTTTAGATTATTCTCATTTGTGAGAAGGGTTGAAGGATGTTTCCTTCCGTATAAATCAAGTCGAAGTCGATTGTTATATAACGATTATTTCTTTGGTATTCTCATGTCCTTAAATTAGTTTTAACAAACGAAGTTTGACAGTATTTTCTAAAAGAATATTTTATTTTAAAGTAAAATCATAAACGTCTCGATTATTCGGAAATATCGGAAAAATTTATACAAGTGGTGCTGATTTTTTTGTTTTGAAAATAGTTTTACACTTTTATGGCGGTTTTCGAAACGCAAAACATCCTGACACATTCACGGATTCATTTTTAAACGTAAAAGCATCCAACTGATGAACATGACTATTGAAATGATTTGGAATAAAATAGTATTTTTCATTTTTCGATAAATGCATAATATGACCGTAGGTTTAATATTGGAAAAGAAACACCGAGATCTGTCTCATTACGAACTTTAAATTAGAGTACCTCATTTATTTTAAGATGTTTAGCATTTTTGTACTAGCTTTTGAAAAAAGAAAAAAAAAATTATCACTTTCTAATGGTGCTGAGATTTTTAATTCAGCGAAAGCTTAGTAATACTCTTTAACACATTGAGTGCCACGTCAGTCACCGGTGACTGACACTGAACTTTCCGTTTAGGCCGCGTCAGTGATCGGTGACTGTTACTTATAGATTATGTAACGGGAATCTTATTTCATGGCCCAAACGGACAGACAGACAAAATAGACTTGGCATTCAACGTGTTAATAACGCTTACTTTTCTATTTAAGGTTCTTGTTTTCATGTTGTTGAAATTTGTGTTACCTACAAAAAGACGTCAAAATACAAAATACAAAGATGGAAAATTGATTTTAGTTCATTTGGAATGTAATGAGTCGTTTGCGTTCTTTGAAAGATATTTTGTTAAATCTGTTCTCAAGTCTAAACTGGCTACTTTCTGACACATTTTTTAGTTCATTTTTGTTCTCGAACTTATCAAATTGGCAGATCCTCTACATAATCGAATATTTTTTCTTCCATTTTTCGCGGCAGGTTGAAGGTTTTCAATAAAAATCCTGTAAAATTTGGCTTTTTGAGGGGAATTTCCGAAAGATACAGAGCATTAAAAGAAAAAAAAAATGTTGTCCGTCCTCAGATAATATTTGCTTATAACTCAGCTTGTAATTCATTTATTGGCAAATGAAACGAACTGTTCGATCACAAATCACTTCAATAATCGTGCCTGCACGTATCTGCTTTTATGTTTTAAATAAATGAGTCAAAATAATTCGCGTTGTTGAGCGAGAAATTTTTTTTTAAAGAAACGCCTTGCCTTAATGTGAATAACCGTAACAACAGCAACAGCAACAGCAACAACAATAATAATAATGTGATTTAATCATGAAACATTCCTTCTACTACTAAGCACGAAAAAACAAGTCTACTAATGAATGTCTTATTAAGAAAATACTGTTTTAAAGCGAATGTTTCTATAACATTGTTTTGCACCAACAACCGGAGTTTATATACCATGTAATTATACAACTATGTATAATTGCTATATAGCTACGTTTAATTACTATATAACTATGCATAACTATGTATAACTAAACAATGTATAACTACTATATAACTATGCATAACTAACTATATAATGTATAATCTATATACACTCATGTTCGTGGAAAGTGCAACACCATGAAGGAATCATCAGAATTAAATGAAATTTAATACACTTACGGCTGGTATTGGTACAAACAAAAGATTACATTTTCAAAGCAAAAAAACAATATTAAGTACCAGAAATCAGTATTTTATGTAGCCACCACTCGCTGCAATAAATGCAGCTATACGACGTGGCATGGAGTAAAACAGATTTTGAATGTCTGCAGGAGCAAGAGCATTCCATATTCTTTGTATGCGAACCAAAGTTCATCTGTAGAAGGTATACGAGGAGGATAAAAAGCGAGACGCCGATCAACGAAATCCCCCACATGTTCCATGAAAGACATATCCGGCGAATACGCAGATCACGGAAGAAGCTGTTTGTGTTCTTCTGACAAAAAGTTTTAAACATTCCTTGCAACATGTGTGTCAGGTTCTGAGAAACATCTGCTATTAGAACTGAGGTTCTATATTTTTTTTTGTCTTAATATATTATATATTGTATGTACTGTATACTGGAATTTCAAAATAACAGTCTTTCCTTATCTAAAACTGGATCTAAGCCGGTTAAAATGCATCGATGGTATGAAGGGGGAAAAGATAGCTTGAGGGGGGCGTGCCCAACCTTTTGAGATGTCTGTGGAAGATGGGGAGACAATGGGAGCCAGGTAGAAAATCCCGGAGGGGTTACGTTGAGAAGGAGCAAGGGGTTCCTGGAAGGCAGTCTGTTCTGCTGAGAGAGTAGGAGCGGAGCGCACAAGGTGGACAGTCGTGCCTTGGATAGCTCTGAGAGAGTGCGTAGGGTTGAGAGAGGCTCGGATAGCTTAGGCTTAGAGCCCATGTGTTGGGAGATCGAGATTGATCTCCGGAAAGCTAATTTAACGTGTGTAGAGTGAGAGTGAGTTAACGTAGTTTAACAGTACACAGCCAGCATTTACTGTATTCAATTTAATGTTGAACCGGATCATCTATATCCGAGTTTGTAAGTGTAAATAGTGTTTGTTGTTGTGTAAATAGCGTGTAAATAAACTGTTAATTTAGTTAATTGAAAGCGTTGGTTTTCATTTAATCATTCCTCTCAGTGCGTGACCGATATCACGTAATCATATCGGTGGTGGCAGCATATAAATAATAAGGATTTTCTTCGAAGTGGTGCGGACTAAGAGGAAACTCCGACAAATTGATGGCAGCGACGGGATAGAATCGTCTTGGACCAGTGACCAACGAGCCGTGTTGCAGTGTGTTAGTGCCGGAGCACCCAGTGGAATTCTTGCGTGAAAATACCGGATCGTCGAGCGGAATTTTAGAGAGATAAAAACTAAGCGTCGAGCAGAAATACAGAGTGTGTGTGCCCTATCATAATTACAGCGAACCGAACTAAAGTGTTGTGTCCTATCATCGGTACAGCGAACCGAACTAAAGTGTTGTGCCCTATCGTTGTTGCAGCGAACCAAAATAGTGTTTGTGCCCTATCATTCCTACAGTGAATCAAATTACGGTGTATTACAGCCTGAGTATTGAATATCATCAAAGTGACTTTAAAGTGTGAAATATTGAGTGCATCGCGGAACTACATGTGAGCAGCGGAGTACCCCAGCAGATAAAGTATAAGGTAAGGTATTTTGATCATTTCTGTCTGCTGACATTCTCGAACCAAATGTATTTGTTGTTGTATAATTGATAGTAATTTAAGATAAATTGTTTAGGTAATTTATATGTAATCAAATAATTGTGTTCAGATAGGTACACTGTTAAAAATTTGCAGCATTCTGGCAGGTCATTTGACCGTTTTTTTCCGAAAACGGTTACACAACCGTAATTTTAACACTATTCTGAGCATATTATTGGCCATTTTATGGTCAGAATATAGTTAAGTTATGGTTATGAAACCGTTTTTTCAAAAAACGGTCAAATGACCTGCCAGAATGCTGCAAAATTTTTAACAGTGTAGGAGATTTTAGTAGCCATATTTATTATTGTTTTAAGAAAGGGTCATAATAACTTGTGCTAATATTGATTTTCTATTTGTTTTACTAATAATGGTAGTGAACAAAATTAATGCATTGTGTTAATAATAGTTGGAAGGAATAATTGAATTTACTTAAATTTAAATTATTATTAAAGTAATATTTAAATGAAGCAATACTGTTTTAAGTTTGAAGAGTTGATAGCAAACGAGTAATGAACATTTGCTTAGAATTTTAATTGGCTAGAAGTAAATTTCGAGAAAAAAAAAAAAGGCTCGCAGTGAAAAAAAAAAAAATAGAAGGTTTTGATCTTATTTGTTTTAAGTGTGAGAACCAGTATTGAATTTGGAAATACTTTATTGAGGATAATTATAGAAATTTATATGTGTATGTTATACAATTTTTCTTTATGTGGATGTTTCTATTGGCATCAATACTTTTATTCAATTTGCAACGTATCAGTATTATTATGAAAATTGTATGTTATTATCTAGTGTATAAATTGGAATCTGTATTGCATAGTAATCAAATCGAAATTATTGTTTTACCTTTTGTTTTATTGGAAGTAAATTGGGTGATATAACTGGTTGAGAAAAATCAGGTTATACAGTGGGTTAAATTAGGAATATAATATATCGATTATCTGAAAGGTATTAATTAGTATAATAAGTGGAGGTAACTGTACTAAAGTAGAAATTTAGGAAATGTTCATTTAGGAGATTTAAATATTACTGTAGAGTGGTAATAGTAATCGGTGAAGGTATGGCTTTCTTATTGAAACTAAAAAGGGTGGATCTTCAGATGATAGCCGAAGAGTTGGGGGTTGAATTCACGGAAGATGATACCAGATTTCAGATTAAGAAAAAGATAATGGACAGCGAGGAATATGATGAGGGGGCTATTAAGGAATTATCTAACGCTATTGTTGCGGAGCGATTAGAGCGCGAAGAAAAACAGGAAAAATTAGAGCGCGAAAAGTTAGAAAAACAGGAAAAATTAGAGCGCGAAAGAGAAGAAAGGGTTGAACGGGGAAAGTTAGAACGCGAAAAGTTAGAAAGAGAAGAGTGGTCTGAAAAATTGAGGATGGAACATGAATTAGAAATGGAGAGGCTAAGGGTACAAGGTTCGACAAATAACTCTAATGGGTCTAGGGAATCTAATAATGAAAGTAACATAGAAAAATTGATCAAAAGTGTTAAAACTCTGTCTATCAAAGTACCAGAAGGGACTGAAGGATGGAATTTATTTTTCAACAGTTTAGAAAGGGCATTCAAAACTAAAAATGTACCGGAAAACCAGCAGGCCGAAATTCTACTAAATATGTTAGGAGATAAGGCGGATAATTTGTTAATTTATGCCACTAGGGAACAAATTGAGAGTTATGAGGAATTAAAGGAGTTAGTTCTAAGGGAACATGAGCCGACACCGAAGGCGTGTTTGGAAAATTTTAAGAAGGCTAGGAGAAACCAGAATGAAACTCATGTATTATTTGTATCGCGTTTAATAGCAACATGGGAAAATTATTGTAAGATTAGGGGTGCTGACTCATATGAAAAGGTCAACCAGTAAATATACGGATAAGTTATTAAACACGTTAGATGAAGAAACCGCATCGTATATTGGGTTAACTCAGCAGAGTAAATGGTTAGAATCTTCTAAAATTGCTAAAGAATGTGACAATTATTTTGACGCTAAACATAAGTCTTATGCCGTTACGTATAAAAGTTTTAAGGGTAAAGATAGGTATGTAAACAATGAAAAAATGAGACTTAGGGAGGATAGTAAATTTAGTGGTAATTGGAGGCAAAACGGAAATAATGAGATTAATTCTTTTTCGGATAGAAAAACTGAGTTTAGGAGCTATAGTCCTAGATGCTTCAAATGTGGTTTAAGGGGTCATTACCAAAGTTTTTGTAATAAAGTGGGTAATGAGGGAAATAATAATGCTAGTAAAGGGCGTGAACAGAAAGCGGGGGTAAATAAGATTGTCGTGAAAGGAAATAAAGAGTTACCTAAGGGAGCTATTGTGGCGAGGATATAGGCAAAGGCCGAACAGAGAACTAATGTTATTGGTGAGAAATTAAATAAACTTGAGAAAATTGAAGTTAGTGTAAATGGGCAAAAAGCAAAAGGATTGGTCGATTCTGGATGTGAAATTAGTGTTATTCATAAAGATTTGGTACCGGAACAGAAATTAAAAGGAGCGGGTAGTATTTATTTACAAGGATTATTTGGTGAAGCAGTTAAATCACCGTTGGTTAAATTACCGTTAGCTATTCCGCAATTCGGACAAACTAATATAATTCATCAGGAAGTACTTTTCGCAGTGACCGATAATACACTGCTCAAAAAAAATTAAAGGATATTTGAAGTTTTATATAAAATAAAGATATAAACGAATTTTTTTTTCCGAAAATAGACGAAGAGAATCACAAATGCAAATTTTTCTGGTTTTCAAACAGTGGAATATGCAAATTTTGAGTTCGACGTCAAAAACGTCGCTTCAGCGGCAGCGAATGAAATTTGACTTTCAACTGGATAAAAGAGAATGAAGACAAGGATGATCGGCATTCAGTGATTGCTTTGTTTCGATGAGTACGATGTCTCAGCGAAGTCATTTGACAGATTCAGAAGCTTTGAGAACTGTTGGTAGGTTAGAAGGGGGCCAAACTCAAGCCGAAGTAGCGCAAGCCATTGGAGTGTCACAAAGTGTCATTTCCAGGATCTAGAACCGTTTTTTGGAGAGTGGATGTGCAGGCCGAAGACCAGGGCAAGGTCGTAGACGGGCAACAACGCCCAATGAAGATCGGTATTTAGCGTTAACAGCTCGGAGACACCGAACCATGAACGCTACTCTTCTCCAACAACACCTTCGCTCGGCTACAGGCACCACGATTTCAACTCAGACTGTCCGAAACCGGCTCCATGCTGTAGGTCTGTATGCTCGCCGACCGATGGTATGTGTTAGATTAGCATCAAGGCATCGTCGCGACCGCAGGGAGTGGGCAACCGAGCATGTCAACTGGAGGAGAAATGAATGGAGCAATATTCTGTTTTCTGACGAGTCCCGTTTTTCTGTGCATCCGGATAATAGGCGTATTTTCATCTGGAGGGACCGTGGCAGTAGGAATAATCCTGCGTTCGTGCACGAAAGTGTCAGATTTGGCGGTGGAGGAGTGTTGGTGTATGGTGGCATCTCCATTGACGGGCGCACTGACCTCTACATCATTCGAGATGGAGCTCTGACTGGTCGCCGATATAGGGATGAGATCCTCAGACCTATTGTAGTCCCTCGATAACTTCATTTTAATGGACGATAACTGCAGGCCACATCGTGCAAACCTGGTGGAGGATTTCTTTTTCGAGGAAGGAATCGTTCGAATGGAATGGCCAGCATGTTCTCCAGACATGAATCCAATCGAGCCCGTTTGGGACGCTCTAGGAAGACGAGTTTCTGGCCGCCAACAACCCCCACAAACTCTCCAAGAACTGGAAAGAGCTCTTCTGGAAGAGTGGGGCAGAATACCCCAACTCGTCATTAATAGCCTCATTGAGTCCATGCCTCAAAGGTGTTCAACGTTGCTGGCCGCCCGTGGAAACCATACCCCCTACTGAAAATGATTTTCTTTGAAGAAAACACCTTTTCTTATTCTTTTTTTCTCATATGCACAAATTGTGTTTTTTTTCCTTTAGTACACAAATGCGCAATAAAATGCATTTTTTTCTGCCAAACATGTGTAATTTATTCTCATATAACCTACTATGTCTGTCGACCATGTATCAATCAGCTAAACAGTTTACCAGATACAAAATCCACCTAAAACTGCAATATCCTTTAATTGTTTTGAGCAGTGTATTAATGAGCAGGTAATTTTACATCCCGAGGTGATTAATGAGTTGTCATGGGTCAATCGCGAGGAGCCATTGCTAGAGTCCCAAGAATTAGAAAGTTCGGAAATTAGTATCGATAACTTGAGTGAAAAGAAAGGTATGAGCAGCGATAATTGTAATATTTATGTAATAGCAGCGAGATCGGAAAATTTACAAAGTCAGAATGCAGAAAAAACGGAAGTGGAGGAAAATAATAAAGTTATCGTTAGCAATTCAGATATGTTTAAGAAATCCCAATTGGAATGTAAAGAGTAAGAGAGAGCGTGGGAGTTAGCTAAAATTGATAAAGGGGGTATTATATTGAAAAGGACTTATTGTATCATAGAGATAAATTTGTAGAAGAAGCTATAGCTCAATTAGTAGTGCCTAAAGTCAAAAGAGAAGGAATCTTAAAGTCAGCGCGTGTATCTAATAAGGGAGAACATCACGCGGCAAAGAAAACCTTAGAGAGGATTAGGCAATCTTTTTATTGGGAAGGTATGGCTAAAGAAGCTAAAAAATTCTGTAAATCATGTCTAGAATGTCAGTTATCTAGAAAAGTGAAAGTGCGTGATAGAGTCTTAGTTGAGATGACGGATGGTAGCAAGAAGTATGCATATAAAAATAAAGGGGAATTTATGGTCAGGTGTAACATAGTCAATATTGTATTTGAAGGTGATGAGAAATTTGGGGAAATTCCTATTTTAAACCGGGAACAAGAGGTAGAACGGGACATAGAAAGGTTCGAAATAAAAGGGTTATCTAATAGTCAAGTCAAGGATATAAAGTCCATTTTGAGGGAGAATAAAGAGGTATTTATGGGTCCTGTGCGAACAGCGGAAGTAGGGGAGCACCGTATTGATTTGAAACCGGTTGTGGCAAGGAAAAAGCCAAAGTTATATAGTGTACCCGTTGCTTATAAAGAAGAGGTAGATCGACAGATTCAGGAGTTAGTAGAATTAAACCTAATCGAAGTATCAAATGCTGAAATTAGTCATCCAATTGTTTGCGTGGCGAAAAAAGACGCAACTGTTAGGCTTTGCATTTATTATAGAGCTTTAAATTCAGTAACGCAGGTCCCAACATTTCCTATGAAAGATTCGCAGGAAATCATGTATACTGCGGGGGCAGCTAAATATTTATCTTCGATTGACTTATTGAGGGGTTATTGGCAGATTAAAATGGCTGAGGAATGTAAACATTTGACAGCGTTCACAACTCATAATGGGACTTATCAGTGGCGTACTATGCCTTTTGGTTTATCAGGGGCGGCTGCTACGTTCCAAAAAGATATGAATGAGGTTCTTCAAGGTCATCGGAGGTATGCACAAGCATATATTGATGATGTCATCATTTTCTCTGACACCTGGGAAGAGCATTGTGAGCATGTTTGGTCTGTTATAGAAGAACTTAAAAATAGAAATTTTACGATTAGGCTGGATAAATGTAAATTTGGAGAGAAATTGACTAAGTTTTTAGGTCATGTAATTGGGGGTGGAACGCATGCACCTGATGAGGAGAAAATAGGAGCAATAAGGGACTTAAAGAGACCGAAAACTAAGAAGGAAGTTAGATCTGTTTTGGGATTAATGGGATTTTACCGATCTTATATTCCAAATTATGCAGAAATTGCTATACCTTTAACGGAATTAACTAAAGGGAAGCTTAAAAATACTGTACCATGGGATGAAAGGTCAGAAGAAGCATTTAATACCCTTAAAGATGAGTTATCTAGCGTGACGCGTTTGGCTACACCTACCGTAGGCCGAGAATATCAGCTTCACGCCGATGCTTCAGACCTGGCAGTAGGATGTTGTCTTACTCAAAAAGATGAAAAGGGTCAGTTTAAACCGATAGCTTTTGCCAGTCAGAAATTATCAGGGGTTCAGCGTGCTTGGCCGAGTATAGAAAAAGAGGCTTGGAGTGTTCTCTTCGGGTTGCGGAAGTTTTAAAAGTGGACCTATGGATCTCAAATTGAGATCATAACGGATCATAATCCATTAAAATTTCTCACTGAAACAACTCTAAGGTCCCCCAAACTCACTAGATGGGCGCTTGCCTTGCAACGCTGGAACCTGAGTATTTCTCATAGTCCAGGAGCTCAACATTTAAATGCTGATGCAATTTCTAGGCTACATCGGAAGAGCTGGGAAGAACAGCCGATCGCTAGCCCATCGGCATCAATGACTAAATAGTGGACAAACCTTAAAGGGGTGTCATCACGTTTTAAATTTTTTTTTTGTATATGTGTAATTGTATTTGAATTTTGTGTTATAGTGTATTAGCATGTGTAGTTTTTCTGTAATAATAATAGTAGTACACGGTTCATTAGAGATGTCAGTAGAGAATGTTCAGATACCTTGATATATATATGTAATAATAATAATGAAGAAACCTGCAAAGAGACTATTGAACTCTTCGGTGATGTTACTATATGTTTGGGGAAAATTAGCCCCTAAATGGCATATTTTCCGCTAAGGTGGGGGGTGTCAGGTTCTGAGAAACATCTGCTATTAGAACTGAGGTTCTATATTATTTTTTTGTCTTAATATATTATATATTGTATGTGCTGTGTACTGGAATTTCAAAATAACAGTCTTTCCTTATCTGAAACTGGATCTAAGCCGGTGAAAATGTATCGATGGTATGAAGGGGGAAAAGATAGTTTGACGGGGGCGTGCCCAACCTTTTGAGATGTCTGTGGAAGATGAGGAGACAATGGGAGCCAGGTAGAAACCCCGGAGGGGTTACGTTGAGAAGGAGCAAGGGGTTCCTGGAAGGCAGTCTGTTCTGCTGAGAGAGTTGGAGCGGAGCGCACAAGGTGGACAGTCGTGCCTTGGATAGCTCTGAGAGAGTGCGTAGGGTTGAGAGAGGCTCGGATAGCTTAGGCTTAGAGCCCATGTGTTGGGAGATCGAGATTGATCTCCGGAAAGCTAATTTAACGTGTGTAGAATGAGAGTGAGTTAACGTAGTTTAACAGTACACAGCCAGCATTTACTGTATTCAATTTAATGTTGAACCGGATCATCTATATCCGAGTTTGTAAGTGTAAATAGTGTTTGTTGTTGTGTAAATAGTGTGTAAATAAACTGGTAATTTAGTTAAATGAAAGCGTTGGTTTTCATTTAATCAATCCTCTCAGTGCGTGACCGATATCACGTAATCATATCGGTGGTGGCAGCATATAAATAATAAGGATTTACTTCCAAGTGGTGCGGACTAAGAGGAAACTCCGACAATGTGGACGGGTGATGCGCACCATGATGCGCAATCGCATCCCAAACAATAACTCCCGGTGTTTGTCCACTATGACGTCCGATAATGCACTCTGGAAGGTAGCGTTCACCGGCATAGTTTTTAACATGAATGCGGCCATGATGGTACCACAAATTAAAGCGGGATTAGAACTTGTTGCCAATCTGGATGCCAGTTTCTATGTTCATGAGCACATTGCAACAGAAGGCGTAGATGGTTTTGCGGGAGGGGTATCCTGTATAAAGGAGGTCTTGCACGCAGTCCACTGTGCAGCAGACGTCGACGAATTGGCATATTTTCCGCTAAGGTGGGGGGTGTCAGGTTCTGAGAAACATCTGCTATTAGAACTGAGGTTCTATATTATTTTTTTGTCTTAATATATTATATATTGTATGTACTGTATACTGGAATTTCAAAATAACAGTCTTTCCTTATCTAAAACTGGATCTAAGCCGGTTAAAATGCATCGATGGTATGAAGGGGGAAAAGATAGCTTGAGGGGGGCGTGCCCAACCTTTTGAGATGTCTGTGGAAGATGGGGAGACAATGGGAGCCAGGTAGAAAATCCCGGAGGGGTTACGTTGAGAAGGAGCAAGGGGTTCCTGGAAGGCAGTCTGTTCTGCTGAGAGAGTAGGAGCGGAGCGCACAAGGTGGACAGTCGTGCCTTGGATAGCTCTGAGAGAGTGCGTAGGGTTGAGAGAGGCTCGGATAGCTTAGGCTTAGAGCCCATGTGTTGGGAGATCGAGATTGATCTCCGGAAAGCTAATTTAACGTGTGTAGAATGAGAGTGAGTTAACGTAGTTTAACAGTACACAGCCAGCATTTACTGTATTCAATTTAATGTTGAACCGGATCATCTGTATCCGAGTTTGTAAGTGTAAATAGTGTTTGTTGTTGTGTAAATAGTGTGTAAATAAACTGTTAATTTAGTTAAATGAAAGCGTTGGTTTTCATTTAATCAATCCTCTCAGTGCGTGACCGATATCACGTAATCATATCGGTGGTGGCAGCATATAAATAATAAGGATTTTCTTCGAAGTGGTGCGGACTAAGAGGAAACTCCGACAATGTGGACGGGTGATGCGCACCATGATGCGCAATCGCATCCCAAACAATAACTCCCGGTGTTTGTCCACTATGACGTCCGATAATGCACTCTGGAAGGTAGCGTTCACCGGCATAGTTTTTAACATGAATGCGGCCATGATGGTACCACAAATTAAAGCGGGATTAGAACTTGTTGCCAATCTGGATGCCAGTTTCTATGTTCATGAGCACATTGCAACAGAAGGCGTAGATGGTTTTGCGGGAGGGGTATCCTGTATAAAGGAGGTCTTGCACGCAGTCCACTGTGCAGCAGACGTCGACGAATTGACGATGCAGACAGTGATACGCCTGTAGCAGTTGACCAATGTGCTGTCAACTGCTTAGATAAAGCTGTACGATCCGTCAGAGCCATGCGGACCATGTCTCTATCATCGCACGTTGACGACACCATTCGGGGTCCACTCTCAGACTTCCGAGTGTTCCGATCTTTGTCGGTCCACTGCTTCCAAACTCGCATCACTCTGCTGCTGTTACGCTGCACACGAGCTGCTATTGCACGATAGAAAAATCCTTCTTCACGAAGCCCGAGTATTCTCTCCCATTCAAACTCCGTCAGTTGTTGAAATGTCGCCCTCGTCATCTGATCAAGGTTCTAAATTACGAGACCAACATGAATAGCAATGTGCAGGTGCCAAACAACAGGATATAAAGTTAAGTAACCGGCAAAACAAAGTATACACAAACGATCAGTAAGCACTGCAGATAGGATGACGATCGAGGCAATGATGTCAGGTTTATTGCCGCTTCGCGCGATTAGGCGGTCTTTCGCCCCGATGCCAGGTACTAAACCCGTTAAGGTGGGGTAACCCGGCATGTAGAGACCTGGTCATCGGTTAGAAAGAAAGAAACACCGCCCTCTTTCGTCGAAGAGGCACATTTACGTCTCACCTAACGTTTACCCATTAGCAAATAACCATAGACAATTCTCAACGTGTCGCTACAGCCCTCTATTTATATGGTTTCAGCAGCGTCCAGAGGGCGCTGCTCAGCTCACGCATGCAATGTGAATCTGAAATTGTAATCATTTGCATAACGCACTATACTTTGCATTCTCTGAAACTTTCGGCTCAATCGCGTCATTCCTTCATGGTATTGCAATTTTCACAGACATGAGTGTATAACTACACTATATGGCCGGTCACTTGCGATTTTAGGCGTTTTGTTAAATATTTAAAAATATACATGAAAAATTAAACTGAAACCCCACGTGCATAAGCAGAATAGTATAAGTCATATATTTCCGCGAAGATTTTTTTCCCGAAACCACACAGTCAACAAATTGAAAAAGAACGAATATATTTTGACTAACCCTGTAAAAACTAATGTAGCAAAAGTGCTCAAACTGTAAAACATGATTAAGAGGCTTATTGTAATAAACTGTGTTCATTTTTATGAGGATAGTATATAGAGAACGCGTAGAGAAATTAAAGTTTTTATAAAAACAGTCCCAAATTTTACTAACAAGGGAACCACTTTAGGTGTTGCTCGCACCTAGAATCGAGACCTGGTGCATTTTGTAGCCCTATGCATAAAAGTTAGAGAACCGATAAAAATTCTTTGTTAAAATCATATTTTATATATTTTTTTATATTTATAATTTTTTGTTATTGGATTTTTATTTGTTAATTTTACACCAAAAGAGAGTTAAGTCGCCAGATATGACGCTTCAAAATTTTCACTAGCTTTATACTTGTAATAGGTTTACGTCCAAACCATTACAACACGGTGCGTAGCGAAAATACTGAGCTAGGGTTGCCGGAAAACTGTACGGGACGAAAAAGACGCCAATCTTTCCCCGCCAAATATGCAAATATAATATTGTATTTTTTTTTTTAAATCAAATTCGTAGGTTCTTGAAGGATTTTTAAAACTTTTTTCAACATTTTATAGTTATTATTGACTAATTTATATTTTAAACTATTTTTTTTTTAACTTTTACTTTAACAGCCCGAAAAGTGGTCTCGAAAATTGCATTTTCAGAAAGTTAATCTGCTGTAAAATCAAAAAGTATTATTTTAACAAAAAAATTTTATCGATTCCCAAACTTCCTAATATAGAGCTTTAAAATGCACCAGGTTTCAATACTAGGTGCGAGCAACACCTAAAGTGGTTCCCTTGTAAGTTTTTGCTTATAATTTGCAGAGTACTTAATATATATATAAAAAATGTTCTTTTCAGAAACTTTGTAAACAACATTGTATACAATACCCTGCAATCAGAATTAAAAAATAATAAAAGTTGGATGAAAATGAGCAGGTTTTTAAATTATGTTTCACTGCACATGAGCGAATGCAATCAAAATATAATGTGCAGAATATATCTTACACTATAATGCGAGCAAAAACTGTGTGTGTGTGTATGTAAATTTTATCTTGAGAACGGCTATAACGATTTTGATTAAATTTTGCACCCTACCGTTTTCGGGCACGAAAAGACCATTGGGATGGATCTCGTGTTTGAGAAAATTCGATTAATGAATGATTTTGGGTCATAATGGGTCAGGGTCAAGCTAAATAATCTAAAGAACGGCTCAATCGATTTTGACCAAATTTTGTATCCAACCCTTTTCGGGTACGAGAAGACTATTGGGCTAGGTCACGTGTTCGACAAGTTTCGATTTGTGGGCCATTTTTGGGTCACTCTGGGTCAAGCTATTTTTATCTAAAAAACGGCTCTAACGATTTTCACTAAACTCTATATTCTACAGTTTTGGATTACGAGAAGACCATTGGACTAAGTCACATGTTCGAGAAAACTCGATTAGGGGGTCATTTTTGGGTCACCGTGGGTCAAGCTAAGTTTATCTAGATAACGGCTCTAACGATTTTGGCGAAATTTTGCACCCTACTGTTTTCGGGGACAAAAAGACCATTGGGATGAGTCACGTGTTCGAGAAAATTCGATTAGTGGGTCATTTTGGGTCATAATCTGTCAGGGTCAAGCTAATTATATCTAGAGAACGGCTCAATCGATTTTGACGGAATTTTGTATCCAACCATTTTCGGGCTCGAAAAGACCATTGGGGTGGGTCTCATGTTCGAGAAAATTCGATTAGTGGGTCATTTTGGGTCATAATGGGTCGGGGTCAAGCTAATTATATCTAGAGAGCGGCTCAATCGATTTTGACTAAATTTTGTATCTAACCATTTTCAGGCACGAAAAAAATCATTGAGATGGCTCTCGTGTTCGAGAAAATTCGATTAGTGGGTCATAATGGGTCAGGGTCAAGCTAATTATATCTAAAGAACGGCTCAATCGATTTTGACTACATTTTGTATCTAACCATTTTCGGGCACGAAAAGACCATTGGGATGGCTCACGTGTTCGAGAAAATTCGATTAGTGGGTCATTTTTGGGTCACTGTGGATCAAGTTATTTTTATCTAAAAAACGGCTGAAACGATTTTTACTAAACTCTATATTCTAAAGTTTTGGATTACGAGAAGAACATTAGGCTAAGTCACATGTTCAAGAAAATCCGATTAGTGGGTCATTTTTGGGTCACCGTGGGTCAATCTATCTAGATAACGGCTCTAACAATTTTGACAAAATTTTGCACCCTACTGTTTTCGGTCACGAAAAGACCATTGTGATGGGTCTCGCGTTCGAGAAAATTAGATTAGTGGGTCATTTTGGGTCATAATGAGCCAGGGTCAAGCTAATTATATCTAAAGAACGGCTCAATCGATTTTGACTAAATTTTGTATCTAACCATTTCGGGCACGCAAAGACCATTGGGATGGGTCACGTGTTCGAGAAAATTCGATTAGTATGTCATTTTTGGGTCACTGTGGATCAATAATTTTTTTATCTAAAAAACGGCTCTAACGATTTTCACTAAACTCTATATTGTACAGTTTTGGATTACGAGAAGACCATTGGGCTAAGTCGCAGGTTCGAGAAAATTCGATTACTGGGTTATTTTTGGGTCACCGTGGGTCAATCTAAGTTATCTAGATAACGGCTCGAACGACTTTGACGAAATTTTGCACCCTAATGTTTGCCGGCACGAAAAGACCATTGGGACGGGTAACGTGTTCAAGAAAATTCGATTAGTGGGTCACCGTGGGTCCAGCTAAGTTTATCTAGATAACGGCTCTACTATTTTGACGAAATTCTGTAAGCTATCATTTTCGGGCACAAAAAGACCATTGGGATGGGTCACGTGTTTGGGAAAATTCTATTAGTGGGTCATTATAACTCAGGGTCAAGCTAATTAAATCTAAAAACTGCTCAAGACAATTTCACAGTTTTTTTTAAATATACGGCCGTTTCTGGTCATTAGATAACGTTTGGGATAAGTCACATGTTCGAGAAAATTCAATTAGTGAGTCATTTTGGGTCACAATGTGCCAGAGTCAAGCTAATTGAATCTAAAAACATGCTCAAAACATTTTGACCAAATTTTATATTATACCGTTTCTGGGCATGAGAAGAGAATTGGGCTAAGTCACATGTTCGAAAAAATTCGATTAGTGGGTCATTTTTGGTCACAATGGGTCAGGTTCCAGCTAATTTTATCTAAAAAACGGCTTAAACGATTTTGACTAAATTTTGTATTCTATCATTTTCGGGCTCGAGAAGACCATTGGGCTAGGTCGCATGTTCAAGAAAATTCGATTAGTGGGTCATTTTGGCTCACAATGGGTCAGGGTCAAGCTAATTGTATTTTAAAAGCGCTTCAAAACATTTTGAAAAATTTTTGTATAATACCGTTTACGAACATGATAAGACCATTGGGCAGGGTCGCATGTCCAAGAAATTTCAATCAATGGGTCATTTTGGGTCTTAATGGATCAGGATCAAGCTAACTTTATCTAAAAAAACGGCTCAAAAGATTTTGACAAAACTTTGTACTACACCGTTTCTGGACAGTATAAAACCAGAGGGCTGGGTCGCATACTCAAGAAAATTTTATTAGTGGGTCATTTTGGTGATAATGGGTCGGGGTCAAGCTAACGGAATCTCAAAAATGTTCAAACAATTTTGACAATTTTTTTTTTGTTTTACCGTTTCACAGAACAAAACGACCATTGAAATAGCTCACATGTTCGATAAATTTCGGTCAGTGGTTTTTTGAATCAACGTGGGTCAAGCTTATTTTATCTAGAATATGACTAACTATTTTCACTAAATTTTGTATTCCATCGTTTTCAGGCTAGAGAAGAGCACTGTGTTAAGTCGCATGCTCGAAAAAATTCGATTAGTGCATCATTTTGGGTCATTATGTCTCAGGGTCAAACTAATTTGATCTAAAACAGCAAGAATGATTTAGTGGGAATAATATATCGAGATAAACACAAAGCTAATTTTGACCGAGCTTAGCTCGGTCATTCCTGCTAGTTAACTAAATGAATACAGCAACTTTTGTGAAAGGCTCAAAAATATACCTTGAACATTCTGAAATTGATCGCAAATAAAATAAGCTTAAAATCCGTTGTTCCCAAAAGGAAGCAAAAAGATGAGGGGCTGTATCCAAATATAGTATATGTTACAGACTATTGCCAGTACGGATTTCGAGCTTATTCTATTGACGATAGTTTTCAGAATTTTCAAGCTATATTTTTGAGACTTTCACAAAAGTAGTTCTATACATTTAGCTAATACATTATGTACATTATATTTTGATTGCATTCGCTCATGCGTAGTGAAACATTATTTACTAAACCTGCTCATTTTTCATCCAATTTTTACTATTTTTTAATTCTGATTGCAGGGTATTGTATGAATGTTGTTTGTCATAGTTTCTGAAAAAAACAGTTTTTTTATTAAGTACTCTACAAATTTGAAGCAAAAAACTTGGCGAAATTTGTGGCTTTTTAATAAAAACCTTAATTTCCCTACGCGTATACATGCTATCCTCATAAAAAAAGAACATGGTTTATTACAGTAAGTCTCTTAATCATGTTTTACGGTTTGAACGCATTTGCTGTATTAGTTTTTACAGGTTTATCTAAAAGATATTCGTTTTTTTCAATTTGTTGACGGTCCCCTACGGGGTTTCGGGAAAACTATTCACGAAAATATATGACATATACTATTCTGTTTACACACCTGGAGTTTCAGGATAATTCCTCATGTATTTTTCTAGATATTTAAGGCTGTTCTCAAATCCAAAAAGGCAACTTTATGACATAAGTTTTAATTTATTTTTGCTCGGAAATGCGTGAAACTAGCAGTTGTTGTTGTTCAGAAACTATGTAATCGAGCTGTTTTTTCTAGTTTTTTGAAAACACATTATATCTTTCATAAAACAGGGTCAAAGTGGGCGTTTTGAACCGAATTTCCGCGCGAAATGAAAAAAAAAACACTCAATAAAGGTTGAAAAACGAGTTTGCCACATGATCAAAATCGCTTATAAATTAGTATAGGTAATTTATTGATAAAAAAATGGAAAACACAGTTTGATTTCAAATCGCTTCCATGGTCAGGTTTTCCAATTTTATATCTTTCCGTTAAAAAATGAATTTGTAAATGCGTTAAAACGTTTTACACTTATTGAGCAGAGCATTTGAGAGCAGCTTTAAAAAAGGTCTAAAATCGCAAGTGGCCGGTCATCATTGGCCATATAATGTATTTTAAAGTTTCACCGCATCAGACTTGAAGCTTTATAACCTGAAATCGCTCTCTGCAGAAAGTTTAATAAAATACTGTCTTTTCAGGAAGTTGTTTATCTATATGGGGCATTCTCACAATCTTTTGACTTTCATGTCCCTGAATAATAATTTTTATTTTAATACACTTTTTTGTGGTTTTCTTTTATTTCATATACTGGGGAACATCCCATTGCATGATTGCATAACAATATTAACGATATAAATAAGATTTGGACGATGTTGGGGGTCCAAATACCAGGAAAACTCCTATACCGTCCCGTGTCCCTGATGCTGATTTTTAAGTTTGGAGCTGTCTGTATAAAATTGTTTCAATAAAAGTAATTCGATGTAATTTTTTTCCGAAACTGGGACAATTGTTTTATATAAATATGTAGCAAAAAATTAACCTGCACACATTTTTACGGTTGATATTATTTTTTTTAACTCTGTCCCTGGGTTTTTTTATCCTTACCGTCCCTCTTGCTAAACTTATACAGAAAATCACTTCAGATGCAGCCATAGAATTTTTTTCAAGTTTTTTCTCATGCAGAATTAGGCTAGAGACAGAATGTCTAAAATTCTTTGACAGGAAATTTACTGCAGAATTTAAATCAGCATTTAAATATCAATTTCAAAATCGAGGCTTTATTGGTAGTCTTACCGTCTCCAAGGTTTATTCCTGCACTTTTCGAGGTAACTCTAAAAGAAAATTAATTTAATCCAATGTTAACCACTGTTTCTAAAAATCAATTAACATTGTGGCTATCACTTAGTCTTAATATGATTTGCCTAAAATAGGTGGTAATTTTCCTTACCGTCCCTTTTTTCCTATACTGTCCCCTTTTTAGGGTTCCGTACTTAAAAAGTAAAATCGGAACCATTATAAGATCACTCCTGCGTCTGTCTGTCTGTCTGTCACAGCCCTTTTACTCGTAAACTATGCAACGTGGAAAGTCCAAATTAGGGGAAGTAATAAAGATTATTGACCGACATATTTACAGATTAAAAAATATTCATAAATATATTTAGGAAAAATGTAGAGAGGATAATTAAGTTACTTGAAAAAAAAAATCTTTTCTTTGTATATCATGTGGGGTATCGTGTGAAAGCTTTCGTAAAGCTGAAATCAAAAATATATTTCATTTAATTTTAGGTATTGTATTTTCAAAGTTATGGTGGAAAATGTAGTGCAAAAATATGTCCCCCCCCCCCCATCTAATTCCGAATCTATTGAAACTAAAATTATGAAAAAATTAGAGGTAGTAGACATTAATTTAAACCTTGCAGGAAAATTATAACGATTACCCTAGGTCACATAGTTTTTGAGAAAGTCGCATTTTTCCGTTACACTCAAATTTCGATTTACGGGCTTCAGCAAAAGTGTTGAGCAAAGCTGGAGGTACCTGTCATAGCAGAAGTATAAAAGCATTATGGATCATGAATTTCGGAAAAAATAGTCGGTAATTAGCCGAGATATTAACCCTTAAAGACACGGACGATTTGGACACACATAATGACAAGGACGGCGTACTCTATTCTGCATCGGCTTTTAAAGCCTAGATAACAAATTCTAAGTATATATTTATGTAATGCAATGCCCAGTAGCAGTATAAAAGCAATAAACGTCAAATTGACAAAAACAGTCTAATTTAATGAAAATTAATCACTTAAATACTATGGGATTCTCGACTAGTTTCCATTCAGTAGTTTTCTCAATACACCTACTACGTCTTTCAAGGTTAACTAAAAACCTATATGGAATAACAAATATACAGAATAGCTATATTTGCTATTACATAGGTTCTATATATCTGTTAATTTTCATGGTATATCCATTTATACTTTTCTAGTATACAGGGTGCAAAGAAAAGTCTCTTTAACCTGAAAATACTTGTGAACGGAGAGAGCTATACAGCTATGCAAGTGAGGTAACGATATAGTAAAGCGGCTACGCCCGATTTAACAGTTAGAAACTTTTAGAGCATCAATTAATTAGTAGAATATGAGATTTGGTTTACATGGATAAGTTAAATCTTTGCCTGCTTACCCAAAAATATCCGAAATCGATGCACTCCATTTTGTGTAAAAGTTTGAATGGAATAGTCAGAAGTATGAGGAAATACGCACAATTTATGCTATAAATACATACTTATCTCAATACATTTTGATAACATCACATAAAATAAGACAAACGGTCTCACAGTGATAAAAAGTTAATATTCAGTATGTTCGAAAAGTTCGCTATTGCTCACGATACACGTTTTTCGTGAGAGTAATTCTGCATGCACATTTCTCAGAATGGAACAATACGACATAGTCTTCAATACGACATAGATTTAGCCCTTTCAAGGGCGGTAGCTAGACGGTCTAGCCACCTAATTTTAATTCAAAAACTGACAAATGGTACCAAGAATATTTTAATAAAATTTTGCTTTTGTAATGAAAGTGCAAATTAGCGGGTTTTTGTTTACTGAGAAGTTCGTTTGAATATTTTGGTGTCAGTCAATTATTTCATCAGTTTACGAACAGAATTCTTCTAGCCCTGAAAGGGTTATTCTAAAATTTTAAATGCATTGGAAATTAACTCTTTACAGACATTGCAGCACAGTACAACATCACAATCTGCAATTGTGCACTGCTACATTTCCGGAATGTGAATAGGCAAAGTAGAATCGTCGCTCATCGATTACGGACATTTTTGGATATGCAGGCGAAGATTTATCTTATACGTGTGAACGAAATGTCATTTCGTACTAATTAATTGATGCTCTAAAACTATGTAATTGGAAAATTTGAACTACCTCTTTTTGTTTTCGATTTGCAATGGCTATCTTCCAAATTTTGCCACTAAAGGTGCTGCTGTCGTTTGCATTAGGTCGGGCGTAGTCGCTTTACTGTACCGTTACCTCACTTGTATATAGCTGTAGCTCTCTCCGTTAGCAAGTATTTTCAGGTTAAAGGGACTTTCCTTTTCACACTGGATACTATACAGCTATACCCAACCCTACGTTGTATAGTTTTTACAAAGTCTTAGTATTCTTTCAGCAACAGTATTTTTTTAATAATACACTTACTAATTCATATAGTATTGTACGGAACCCTCTGTGCGCGAGTAATACTCGCACCGTTTATTTATTTTACCTTACCGTCCCTTCTTTAATACCCCTCTAAGACAATGTTATACCAAAATTTTGTAGTAAAAATACTACATTGTTATTATTTCTTATTTGAATGTCCTGTGGGTACTATGCAAATTCATTATAAGTAAAAATTTCGAAGAAAATAAAAAGTTTTAGTAGTAAAATGGTAAGGAAAATTAAACTCGCAAAGTTTAATTTTCCATAACATAAGTTTAACACAAACCTCAGTTAAATAAAAAAAATTTCGCTGCTGACCATTTTTCCTTTATTTTGAATCATCAAGGCATTCGTCTATCAGATTAAAATGTTATTTTAGCAAGTTTAATTTCACCAGATTTTTTCCCCCAAAAGTCAAAAGATTGTGAGAATGCCCCATATATTTCACGAGTTTTTCATTAAAAGATATTACATAGTGTTTTTGACTTATTTTTACTGAAAAAAAAAATTAATAAAAAATAAAAATAAATAAAAATAAATAAATAAATAAATAAATAAATAATAATGGTAATAATATGATTTTAAGCAGTAATCGATAATTCCTCGGACTACGAAAACATCTTGGGAATAGCTGTTCTAAGGAATTTAGAACATCTTGTACGCTTTTTTTTTTTTTTGAACTTCTGACATTTTAGCGTTTCTATTTCGTGTTTTGTGTAATTACTACAGCCATGCTCATTTTAGACACAGGAGCATAAATATTCAAGTAAAGTAATCAGTCTCGAATCTAACCTAATATTTCGATTTTTAAAATCTTTTCCAATTAGATTTCTCTTGTGCTAATATTTTTCTGGTTATTTCCACCTGGATGCAAATGTCAAGGAGGGAAATCTAAATCAGTTATCAGGAAGGTATATACTAGAAGAATTCAGAATAATTTATTTGTGGTACATCGATACATAACCTCCAGAGACAAAACATCCATTAAAATGGATGTTTTGTTTTAACCTTACTAATCACATCAAATATTTCTTTGGAAGCATGCCCTGATACTCCAATATAATATACACTTCAAAGATTACTCTGAAGTTTTAGAATCTGGCAACGGCTTCTCGTTTGTTTGTAATAAGGCAAAGTTGGTGAGTCAACGTGGTATTCGACCAGGTGTTACTAAGTTCCAATTTTTCTTTACTCATTTTATTTTTTTAAGCACATTTTAACCCCTTGAGGGGCAAGTGATTGTGTTCCTGTAAACTCACACCGGAATCTTTGAAAAATTCTATTTCAAAATAAGTAAAAGCAATTTTACGGTTTTTTTTTTTTCCACCAAAGTTAGAAAAGTAAAATTTAATAAAATTTTTCTGGTGTATAACTTCATTAATCGTAGGTGATATATAATATATACCGCCGCCCCTCAAGGAGTTAAAGTGTATATGTTAATTTTAATGTTTTTGTAGTACCCTAGCTAGTTTTTAACTGTAATTTGGCTATATTTATGGCTTTAAAGCTCAATTTAAAAACATCCATTAAAATGGATGTTGGGTCTTACTTGAGTAAAGTTGTGAGTTTTAATATTAGTTTTGGTTTTAATCATGTGCAAGATTTCCAAGTTCTTGATGTTTATTTAATCTGTCTGTAATGTTTTAATTACTGTTTATAAAAATACATATATATGTAATATTTTCATAAAATATTACATGTTTTTGTGTTTTATTTTAACCAAAAGGTTAACAACATTAGAAATAACAACAAATGGGAATGACTCCGGTCTTGATTTTAGTGATGAATATTTTAATATTAATAAAATTTATAAAGATTCTTCTGAATCTGAAAATAAGGCTACTAAAGAATCAGTCAATAATTTTGCTGATGGCTCAGTTAGTTAAACTAACAGAAGTGAAATAGCGAAATATCAAAAGCCCAATATTTGATTTGAAAGAGATCTTTGCAGTAAGTTCAAGTTATGATTTATGTACATATAATTTTTTTTATATGCAAATTAAGACAATTATTTCGGCTAACTTTTCTTTTGTTAGAAATTCATAAATATAAAGAAAAAAATTAAATTAATACAATAACGAATATTTTTCACAAGCATCATGAAATCTGATTTTAATTATGTTTCCTTTTAGGTTCGCTCAAGTGTACCACATCCTCCTGATATTTCACAACAGCTAGAACAAGAAGAAAAAGTGCACATAATCTTTAAAGCAGCTCATCATTATTTTAGACATTGCATTGATAATAATATGTTTTAAAAAAAAACTAAACTTAGATGTCAAAGTTGCAATAGGTTTTTATGCATTACCAGTGAAAGAAATTGTTTCAAAGGTTTGGCTTAAATATGTATAAAATAATTCAGTGTTGTTCATAAATATATATATGTTTCAATTTATTGTTAATTTAGTACTTTTCAGTATCACTTTACATGTGAAAAGTTGAAATTAACTGTGTTTACATTTCCTCATATTTAAGACCTGAACCTCCATTAAAATGGATATGGTCCTTACCAAATTTAAAAAAACAACAACAACAAAAAAAAAAAATTAAAAATCTTTAAAAATAATATTTTTTTACCCTTTTGATGAAAATAAAGTAGTAAAGACAAAGATAAAGTGTTTCAAATTTTCTTGGGTCTCAGGAGGATAAAAACTTTTGCGGCATTGACAATCTCTAACAGAGATAAAAATTTTGATATGACACTTATCTTTTTATCTGTTTTCTGAAGGAAGTAGGACTTCATGAAAGGATAACCTGGTGCCATTCGAAAGGTTTTTTTTTTTTCTCTACCGGGCTGAACGGGTTCATGCCTGGCAACGGGGCAAAGATTCACTGATCGCTGCGTGGCGGAGTTCTGCTTCATAAGCCTCCAGGTAATCGTGGCTGCAGTGCTTCTTGTGTCATTCGTAAAGCTTGGCCCTCGACAAGCCATCAGCCATTCAGGGTATCCCAAGTTAATTGCTTGAAAAGATATTTAAAGTGTCTACATTTTTCACTTTTTTTTTTCTTTTGTAGGAAACAGTAACGTTTTAAGAACATAGTATTTAGGCAAGGGGCTACTTCACTCACGCGAAAACACCCGCTCGATAATATTAATCCTATGGAATTTTTTTAAAGATATCTCGTTTGCATTTTAATATTTTTAAACGATTCCTTTTCTACTGAATAGCTGAGGTCCATCTCTACAAAGGCCGTTTTCTACTTTTTCGATTTTCTTTGCAGGTTTTTTAATGAGGATACTGTAATTTTTGAAATCGGTTCCGAAAGTAAAAGTATCGAATAAAAAAAAAAACTAAACAAAATCAAAAAAGTCAAAATTTTTGGAATACAGATAGTTTTGGTCCAGTCGAATTTTCGGCAGATTTTTTCCCCGAAAACGAATTTTCGGCGAAACTCAAATTTTGGGCCGGAAACGAAAACGAAGCCAAATGTTCGGTCGATCTCTAATTATAATACAATATGAAAATGCATATCCAATAACGTAAAATGCATAAATTGAAAAAGTAAATAGAAGTCTTAGAAGGAAAAATCCACGTACAGAATGTAAAAATAATTACTAGAAAAAAAATGGAAATATATATATATATATATATATATATATATATATATTTGTAGGATTTGAATTTAAACATACTTTATTTTCTTTATAACGTGCATGATCAGAAAATTAACTGACGCTCTGGTATTTTTATTATCCATGATTTGAAAGCAGTGTTGGGTATGAGCGCGTTCACTGAACGAAAACTCATGAGTTTCGTTCAATTTCTGTGAACTTTGAGTTGAACTTGACTCACGTTTTGATAAACGAACGTGAGCTGAACGAAAACTAAAAAAATCCGTGAGTTTGAACGAAATTTACAACTCAAACTCACTTTTTTTTCATAATTTATTTAAAAATTTTCCAGCCGTTAAGAACACGTTTTTTCCATTCAAATGCCATTTAGAGACCTACACGGACTCGGGACGGGTCGAATCTGATCATAGCTTTTACTGGGTCGCGCCCGGGTCTTGCTTTCTCTGCAGGCTCGATCTATGCCGAACCAGACACTTTATTCTTCCTTTCATTCTTTCACCGACTGAAATTTACCGGCCCCCCACTACCCTGCTTGAATGAAAATCATTGACCCATCCCTGTCTGACCCGTGTAAAAATTTGTTTAAGGAACAGCTTCCTTGGCTCAAGAATTTTTTCCTAAAATACATATTTTTTAAATTACTATTATTCTATAATTGAAATTCTCTTTAAAGAATAGTACACTGTTTCTTTGTTTACTGTTTCTGTTTGACTTCTGTTTCAGGTTCGTGTCTGTTTAGGATTGGGTTTTGACTCTTGCGGTTTGAATTCGGGTAAACCGTTTTTTCAAAAGAATTTCGAAAATAAAAAGGTTAAAAATCTATATGCAATAAGACATACATAGCGGACACACACACAGAAAACGGATACTTCTATTTAGCAAACACTTTCCAATTTTTAACACAATTATGTATTTGTATTATACGCTTTTACCGCTGTATACTACACATCTTATAATTTATAGACACGTCTAAGTGTGCATAAACTCTCGCAAACGCTGTATATGTGTTCTGTGCATGTCAAAATCGAATTGTTAAATGATATTTTCAACATTATGAGAAAAGAAAAAATGGTTCTTAACTGTACCATAAAGAAAGAATAATCTATAATTGCGTTTCATATATACATTTTATTTCACAAGCAGTAAATTGAATATACGCTCATACGGATGAAATGCTTATGTATTTTCATCTGGAACATAATTCTGCTCAAACTTTTCATGAAAATCCCAACAACCCGATTAGCAAAAACTTAAATCTGAACCCCAAGAATTATTGTAGAGTAAAACCAACCCACAGAAAGAAAACAGAATCAGAGATCTGCACGGGCCGGCCCGTGTCCCCGAAGCCCGTGTCCGGCCCGGGTGTTCGGTCCTATTTTCATTCACGGCACTCGGGCCATACATTTTTCTGAAGGCTCGGGCCCTTCTTTTTTCCTGAAGGTTCGGGTCGGGCCCGGCCTAGCTTATTTTTTCTGTACAGAGCCAGGACTGGTTTCATTCCTCCAACAACCCGATTAGCAAAAACTTAAATCTGAACCCCAAGAATTATTGTAGAGTAAAACCAACCCACAGAAAGAAAACAGAATCAGAGATCTGCACGGGCCGGCCCGTGTCCCCAAAGCCCGAGTCCGGCCCGGGTGTTCCGTCCTATTTTCATTCACGGCACTCGGGCCATACATTTTTCTGAAGGCTCGGGCCCTTCTTTTTTCCTGAAGGTTCGGGTCGGGCCCGGCCTAGCTTATTTTTTCTGTACAGAGCCAGGACTGGTTTCATTCCTAAGTCTTTAAGGCCCAAACTTTCAGTCCTAGTTTTGACCCAGCCCGTATGAAAATCATTCTCGGCGTAGCCTGGTCCATTCAAAGGTCAGTAAAATTAGGTTTGGCCCAAAAATTTTTTCAAAAAATCCATACAATTTTAAATCGCCATTATACTACTATTAAACATTAAAATTCATTATTTTTAAAGAATAGTAGATTTCTACGCTTATTAAAATATAGTAAAACGTTTGAAAAAGAACATGCCTATGACGGAATCTTGTTTTAAACTGAAAAAGTGTTCATCCATGCAAAATTAATATAATAATACGTAAGAAAAGAATACATATACATTTATAATATATAATACATTTACACTTGCTATGAAGGAAACTTGTCTCCAATGCATTTTTTTTCTTTTCTAAGTAATTCCGCCTTAGATTTTATTGTAGCATTTTTCAGATTTTTAACACTTCAATACATGGATTAACAATATTAATGATAACTGAAACATTTACATACAAGAAATAGAGATTCATTAAAAAAATGAATATCGCACCCTGCGGCCCTTCTATAAAAAGGAATATTATGAATATGAAAAAGAAAGTTAAGATAAATATTTTTGGCTTGAACTCCTCGTACGAGACAAATTTTTAACCAAATCGGCTTAAAAATCAATGTTTTGTAGAAATTCACTCGGGTCGGGCCGAGATTTTAACTCTTTTTGGGCCGGACTAGGCTCGAGTCGAACTTTTAGATGTTATACCGGGCCGGGCCGGGCCGGACTCGGGCCGAAATTTTAACTTTTAACCGGGCCCGGCCAGGCCAATATTTTTTTGTGCGGGCCGGGCCGATTTTTTTTTCTATAAGTCAGGCCGGGCCCGGGTCTGGGAATTTCGGCTCGTGCTGACTTCTAAATAGAATAACCCCGCCCCGAACAACAACAACAAAAAAAGGTACAACCCGATCCGATGCAGGACTCTATTCAACGATCCCGAGTTGTTTGCTATTCTATATTTGAATATTAAAGAATAATAATAAATATGTACATTTCTTTCTGTAAAAGATAAAATTGGTATTAAACATATAATTATGGATTATTTTCAATGATTGCATTAAAAATGATTTATTTTTCTTTCGTTTCGGGTTCGATTCGATCGGGTTGCGGATTGAAGTATTTCGAGTTCGAAACAGGTGCGGCTTGAAATATGTGGGGTTGCGATCATCGAAAATTTTTTTGTCCGGTTGCAAGTCTAGAAATTTTTTTGATGGATTCGGGTGGGGTTGATGGTAGACTTGACTTCAAATGAAATGTTTGGGTTCGGTTCGGGTACAACCCGACCCGCTCAGAACTCTACTTGGCCTCCTGAAGTGTCTGTTTAAGATAAATATTAAACTTATAAACATAAAAAGAAAAACATAATTAAAAAATTGTTTCCCACAGGGTGTTGAGGGCGCAAACTTCTCATTCTTGGTTTTTTAAGTGTTTGATGTTTTTTGCGTCATTTACGACGAGTAAATTTTACTATAATTTTTAATTCATCAGAGATAGTATCGAAAATTTATTTGAAGTCAACCCGATCCAAACACGACAATAGCAATTTAACAAATTACAACGACCATTTGGAAAATGATTTTTTCAAAGACTAAAATTTAAGACATAAAAAATTGCACGGAGTTGATCCTACATTACGCATGGTCATGGATTAAACGATAACATTCCTGGAACCATCGTGAACAAATTTTAAAAGAAATTTCAGTTTAACAATTTTCGGTACTGTAAATTTTTAAACTTCTACGGAGCTGGTCATACATTGCGTACGTCATGAATTAAACATTAATAGTGTTATTACACGTAAAAATTGCAAGATTTTCTGAAACTTGCGTATTATCCAAGCATTTCATTGGCTGTTCGGGAAAAGGCTTTTCTATCATCAGATTTCCAAAAAATCTCACGACCAATTTTAAATAAAATTTCATTCTTAAACTTCTAAACATCCGACAATATTACTTTTTATACCGTCGGATAGAGAAAAAAATGTACTTTTAAATGCAATTTGTTTGAAAGCTGTATCTCAATTTGTTTCTGATTTATTAATTTTTTTGTAGTTTTTATTACTTTTTTGTCATAGTGGCAACACTCTGTTGTCCATCGTTGTTGAAACCAAAGGGAAATACAGATTACTGTATATACCAATCAGATAACGAATAAATTGCGGATTAAACCAATGAAAACGTTCAGATATGCTTTCGATTTCCTACCCTGACGAGAACAATAACCATTTTTCCAAATGGTTAAAGAAAAAAAAAAAAAAAAAAGCTAGATCTGCAACCCGACTTGAATGCGCCAAAATAATTTTCGGCGACCAGCAACCCGAATCGAACCCGAAATGAAAGGGGAGTAAATTATGTTTTACTGCAATTGTGAAAAGTAATCTATAACTATACCTCCTCTGCCAATGTTTTTTTTTTCTTTTTTTTTTCTTTTTTTTATAGAAAAGAGTACAAATATTTAATATTCAAATATTCATTCTTTAACTATTTAAATATATTAAAACCTCTGGATAGTAGAGATGGTGGGATCATTAAATAGATTTCCTACGTCAGATCTGGTTGTCCAGAAATTTCGTTTCTGGCCTTAATGTTATTAATTTTTGTTTTTCCGCATTGGGTTAGCCTAGAATAATTCTTGCAGGGTCTAGTTTTTTTTTTCCAAATTGGATTGTTTGGATGTTCACAAAATGTTTCAGCAAATCTATGTTTCAGATGAAAATAAATACATTTTTAAGGTTGAAGATTATATATTCAAATTACTGCATGAGAAATAAAATGTATAAGAAATGTGATCATAGATTATTCTTTCTTTACGGTACAGTGAAGAACCATTTTTTCTTCTCTCGGAATATGAAAAATGGGATCAAAAATTCGTTTTTACTCACACAAAACGCATATATAGAGTTTGTGATAGTCTTTGCACACACCCGTTGTAAGTGTGTAGATTGGAAGGGCCCCATATGCAGCGATATAAGTGTATAAATATATTAAGAATTGAAAAAGTATTCGCTGAATAGATGTGTACTTTTCGGTTATATTACCCATAATGAAGATCTTATTGTTTATGGATTTTGAATATAAAAAAAATATTTTTGGCATTCTTTTAAAATGTTGGGTCAAACCGAACCCGACCCACAGTAGTCTAAACCAATGTCTAAACAATGAAAGTTGCAGAACCCACAGCAAAAAAGTAGAATTCAACCCGACCCGCAACGAAAAAGTATATTGCACACCCGACTCGCAGCTGAGTTTGGATAAAAGCGGATAACCCGAGCCGATGCCGGACTCTACTAACTCACATGAAGGGCCTCACCAGTGGCCAAGAGGTTCTGCTCTCGAAGCTGGTAGGCGGGAGGTGCTGTATTCGAACCCAATCGTGCCCGTTGGCCTAATCGTTCGGAGTTTCGCGGTTTTCTTCGAATTGTGGATTTTCATGCGTAAATACGAGTTAGGTTCCCTTAGAAAGACCCCCACGGAGGGCACTCCCCCCTCCTCAGGGCCTATATCCCTCGTGTTGATAATTGGCCGTCATAAACACAACCAACCAACCACAGGAAGGAAGGATGGGGGGAGGGGGGTTGATGGGACAGAAGCGGATTATCCTAAATCAAAATCACATGTATGTTAATCCAGTAATCGAAAAATAGCAATACAAATATATAAAAGTTTTTTTAATAATCTAGTCTGTGTTTGTTTTAACTTTATTAAACTTTGAATTTTTATTCTTAACAGGAAAAGTCTATTTACTAGATTCTTTTGCTTAAATATAAATAAATTATTTTTCGTTAAGTTATTTATACAATTTCATGTTTTATCAATTTCATTGTTCACTATTCATGTTTTATCTGGTGTGTATTATTTAATATGAAAAACTCTACAAAGAAGATTATTAAAATGTTCAAACTAAAATTAGATAAAGTCTTCAGGTAAAAAAATTCTTTTAATTTCGTTTAAAGTATCATTGATATAAAATCTCATAGATTTTATTCTGCAAAAGGATATCTTAAAATTGAGGAAAAAATATTTATCTAAATTTATTTAATTGTAAGGTTCTGGTTCGCTTTAAAGAGCATTTTGTGTTTTACTTTCTGCCATGGTTAAATTTTGACAGATAATCTCTTTATATATTTATATATATACGTTTCTTAATCACCAAATTTCACAATGACACAACAAAACGAAGGAGACAGCTTTTCTATTGTAGAAATCTTCGTGTTATTGGCTTTCAAACTACATGTTATTTCATTGTGGGAAGGAGCGGACAAACGTTTACATTCAAGCTGATTATTTTCGGTGAATTCATCCCAAAAGCGCAAAAACAGAACTCAGGATGGGTATAGAGCCTCGAGGTACATGATCTTCCGGGCCTTTGATTGTTTGTAACTTCATCTGTGTTCTTGATACACGGATATCATAAAACGTAGTGATTCTACCTCCCTGGCACCGTGACGATTTTCGAGCTGCGGGAGGTCATAGATAGCTTTTGTGACAGCACTATCCCTCCAATTCTGCACACCCCTTATTTAAACAATAAAAGCAGAGACTGAGAATTGGCCGTATACTCTCATGGATTTTACAGTAACAAGAATATCTTTAAAATAAATCTTGCATGAGCAAGGGATTACAAATCGATAGATGGAATTTGATTTAAAAAACTGCCTTAATGTTAACTAATATAAAAGAAAGAAAAGAAAAGGAAATATAGCGTCTTTTCAAAGAAACGTTTCTTTTTCTTTTCGTTTTTTTTTTCTTTCTATTCTATTCCTTTTCACAATTTCTAACACAGTGATTTAAGAAATTAAAGATATAAATTGAAAGATAAATTAAAATAAGTGAATTACTGTCTCAAATGTCTCTCAGTCGTAAAAAATATAACAAAATGGAAATAAATGCATTTTATGAAGAATGGAGTTGAGATTAATTTTTATCCCATTTAATTTTAGAAAGCAATGACCCGAAATCTGGCCCATAGATTGTAATATATGACCAACTGTGTAAAATTTATAAACCTCAGAACATCTAATTTATTTTAAATTAATGAAAGCTGTAAAGAAACTTAAAACATGCTAAAGTTTTTCCTGATATATATATGTATATGTGTATTTCAGTAATAAAATTTCGATTGCTTATAAGCAAAAAAAGAAAAAGAGAAATCCTTTAAGAAAATTACCCAGAAAAAAAAAAAAAAAGTTAAAGATATTCATTTTCTGGGGCAATATATATATATATATATATATATTTAATGCATTCCATGTCAATAGGTTTAACATTAATGAAGAGAATTTAAGATCTCACTCACAAATACCCTTAAACAAATAAGCATAAGAGTAAAAATAGTTTTTTTTTTATATAAACACTTTTTTATAAGCATATAATGCTCATCTTGAAAGTTAAGCCTTATCTTTTGACAGCAATTCATGTTCTTTCCTAAAAATTTCCGTTATAATACATTAATTTGGCGTGGGCACCGAACTCAATTATGAAAAATTCACCCTTATTTTACGTGCTTGGTGGAAAGCGCAAGCAAGTGAATTTATTGAAAAATATATGATTTTACTTGTGATTTTTAAGGCTGTTTTCCAAAGCAGCTACTTTCTGTGACATTTCTGAAAATTTTTTTTCGTAAATGCATGAAATTGGCTAGTGTTCTTGTTCAGTAATTATGTAAAGGAATGGCATTTTTCCTTTTTTGGTAAAGCCAGAATATCTTCTAGAAAATACTGTCAAAGTGGGAGTTTGGAACCGGATTCCTGACACAGCAACGAATGAAAGGGAAAGAACTTGTTGTCACGTCATAAGAATCACTTATAACCCATTTATGAAAAAATGAAAAAGGCTATTCGATTCGAAATCGCTTCAGCAGTCAAACTTGCCAATTTTATGCTTTTACTTTTAAAAATTAGTAACAGAATGTGTCAGAAAGTTTCGTGCTGTTGAACAGGGAATTTGAGAATGAGTTAAGATAGAACAATAAGAAATAAACAAAATAAACATTATTTAAACTATCTTTTTAGGATATCTAAATTGATTTCTCAATGTGCAATCGTAAATTAAATAATGGTAAACTGTGATTAGTAATAAAAGGGTATTATTAATATTAAATCACACACTTCCTGCTTTTTTATTTATAATAATTTTTGTTACTTTTAATTAAGCCTTTAAAATGTTTCATTGTTGCAAATTGACAGTCATTCCGTATAGTTCGAATTTTATTGGCGCATAACTAAATTTATTATTGTTTCACCTCGTATAGAGTAGATCCCTAGACAATTTTTCTTTTGCCCCGGTAAAAATGTTCAAGTTTGGCCAAAACTGCTCCGAGCACAACTCGACCCGTTCCAAAAAATTATTAATCAAACACGGTACAAAAACTAAAACTTCGGCCTAGCCTGCACAAAAAATTAATTGGCTCGGCTAGACACACGCCTATAAGGTTAAAATTGTTTTGCACGAGAAGTCCTAACTAAAAATACTTATTTTATCTTTTTACATCATGTTTATATTCTTCATTTAAAATAAAGTTTTCTGAGCTGTGGTATTTATTTTTTAATACATCTGGTTATATGTGAATATCAGTTACCATTAATATCGTTAATACACATTCTATGGCTTGGAGATTTAAAAATTTTAAAGTCTATACAATAAAATGTTCTAAGACGGAATTGCATAGAAAAAAAGAAAAATCCGTTACGGGCTCATTCCCCTATGAGCATTGTCTGTTGTAAATGCATTGCATTCTTTTCACAAGTACAGTTATTCTAATTTTAAATAGATCGACATTTTTATTTTATTTCGTTAAACACGGGGTTCCGTCACAGGCAGTTTTTTTTTCTCAGGTTTTACCGTATTTTAATTTTATTGCCCAGAATTGCATCTACCCACCTTAAAAAATAATAAAAATAAATATATCAATTTTAATTATGGAATAATAGCGATTTAAAAATACGTGCATTTAAAAAAAAAAGGGGGGCAGGGCCAAATTTTACTGATATTTTTACTGGACAGGCCAGAGCCATGCCGGTGCAATGATTTTCATACGAGCTGTGTTGGAACTGGGACTGAAAATTTCTGCCTGTTCAGACCTCAATACGAATTCAGTACAGCCCCAACTTGGGCCGGAAAATAAACCCAGTCCCGGCCATCTCAGTCTGAAGCTTTAGAAAAAAGTAATCCTCAAACCCAGCTCGGACAGAGTGTCGGGAAGGAAAGTTGGGCCGGGTCCATGAAGACACTTACATCGAATAACCAGAAGATTACTCATAAAATTTTGTAAATTTGGACAATAAAGTTCTAATTAAAAAAAAAAAAAAAAAAAAAAAAAAAAAAAAAAAAAAAAAAAACGAGTTTTTTTTTAACTTCGCTCACTTTCATAGATGAGTTTGAGTTTAGCGAGTTCGTTTGAAAAAATTTGAATTTGAACGTGAACTTGACTCATTTTTGAGAAGTTGAGTTTGAGTTTGAATTAGCTCGTTTTTTTTTTTTTTTTGTGAGCGTGCCCAGCACTGTTTGAAAGCATGAGTTATGAAAATTCACGATCACGAGATCAAGGTTTGGAGATATTCAAAATTAGAAAAGAGTCAGTCTCTTAAATTATATTGTTCATGAAACATCGGCTTATGAAATGCCAAGGAAGGCACTGTTAGGCCTAAGCGGATTGTTCGAAAGAAAGTGTATTATAGGTTTTAATTCAGAATGTACTGTATTTGAAGAAGCTATCAACGAAATGGTGTAAAATTATCTTTATAAATTGTATTAAAATTCATGTCTTTATTCCAACGTCTAGTTCAAGTCATCAATAAATTAGCATTTTACATATAATCATCCTACGAATTTGGGGGCTTGGTGCCAGTATCTTAAGTAACTAGTAGTGGAACAAATAATCTGAATCTTATGCAGCTAGGAGCGGAATAAGTAGCCAAATATGAATCAAAACGAAACTGTTCTAAATCACCTGTGCCAAAGGTTAGATTGTGAATTAGCAAGGCAAGTGTAAAAACCGTGATCGTAATTATTCAAGTACAATATGGAAAGGTAGATATGGGAACCCTAAACAAGGCTAAGAGAATTGACATAATAAATCTTTGCGATGAATGCGGGATTGAACCACCAGAAAAACCGACAATCCCTGTACTAATAAAGCTAATTAAAAGCTGGGAGGATTACGACGAAGATTTTACAGAGGAGCACTTAGAAGTAATTATGACAGCTAGAAAAGAGCTAGAAAAAGCTAAGCTTGAAGCGAAGGCTAGAAAAGAAAAAGCTGAGCTTGAAGAGAAGAAGCTACAGGCACAAGCGCTATCGGAACTGAAACTGGAAGAAAAAAGATTGCAAATGCAGATAGAAGAGAAGAAATTACAAGCAGAGATCGAAGAAAAGAAACTGAAAATGGAAGAGAGAAAATGGAGAATAGAATTGGAAGAAAAAGATCGCGAAAGAGAGTTTGAGATTAAGAAAATACAACTACAAGAAAATTCAAGACAACACATCGATGTGAACCCAAGGAAAATCCAGGTAAGCAATATGAATTGCTTAGATTTTTAACAAAATATGATAGTACGAATGATATTAGTTTATATTTGGCTATGTATGAAAGGCAAATGGCGCAAACGGACATTGATAAAAAAGAGTGGGTTAACTATTTAATTAACCTAATGCCATTAGATGTGATTAATATAATAACCAGGGAGAGTGAACCCGAAATGCATGATTTTGATTACATAAAAAGTATTCTTTTAAAACGCTACAAACTATCGTCAGAAGAGTTTAGGCTGAAAATTTTCTCACTTAAAAAAAAGCCATCGGCTAATTGGCGCGATTTCGCTTATTAGATCAAGATGTACTTCCAGCAGTTAATTGGCGGTCTTCAAATAGATAACTTTGAGGAATTATTAGAATTAATTGTAGTTAATCAAATTAGGCATAATTTACCTGCGGAAACAAAGACACAATTTGCAGAGGAATTGTTAGTAATAAAAAAGATAGACGACTTAGTTAACAAATTAGATATTTACGAAACGGCTCGAAGGGTTTGCAATAAACAGTCAGTAAGGAATACAAGCTGGAGTTTTGAGGATAAACGATCGAGAGTGGCAGACTACGCCAATTCGAAAAGGCGCCAAGTTGACAATAGGCACAATGTGAATCACGGAAGAAACGAAGCGCATATAATATGTTTTCGTTGTGGCAGACCTGGTAACGTGAGTGGGAAATGTACCATGGGGAGTAAAACAGAACAAGAATATTCAAATTATAACCCGCAACGTAATCAAAATTGGCGAGAAACGAAATACCAAGATTGGAGCCAAAACACGCAAAGAAAAGTAGTTAATATGGGCACGTTAAATGGTAAGAAAGGAAGAATCCTGGATATTCAAGGAATAAAAACAATCGATACAAGGAGTGATATTTTAATCGCCAATTCAAGATATCATACTCCAATAAACACGCCAAAATTAACCAGCGACAATGTATCTATATCGGGCATAGGTGGAAAAGAAATTAAGCCAACGGGTTTTTTCTTGCATAAAGTTTATGTAGATGGTATAGAAATACAGGATAAATTTTACGTGGTACAAGAAACTGACTATGATTTAATGATAGGTAGAAAAGTAGTCGAAGGCTTGACGTTAAGAGTAGTGGAAGATGTTAAAATAATAAACGACAATACAGTGCGAGTAGGATACATTAAAATTAATGAACTCCCTTCCAAAACAGATGAAGTAGTCACATCAAATATAGACAACGATAAATCGAGGTTGGGAAGATATGGTTAATATCAACTGCGTAAATGCCGAGGTGGACTTGAATCATATTACAAATTTAACTAACAGAGAAAAAATACGAGAATTAATAGAATCATACAAACCGATTAAAACAAAAGATACTGGGTTAAAGATGAAAATACTATTGGCGGATGAAAAACCTATCTGTAAACGGCCAAGGAGGTTACCTCTATTTGAGCAGGAAATCATCAGTAAATAAATACAACAGTGCTTGGAAGATGGGATCATTAGACGAAGTTACTCAGATTTTGCGGCCCCAGTAGTCCTCAATAAGAAAAAAGATGGGTCACACCGGTTATGTATAGATTATCGGAAAATAAATCGAAAAATATTAAAAGATTGCTACCCACTACCATTAATTGAGGATGTGATTGATAAATTACAGAAGACAAAAGTATTTACAGCATTAGATCTCAAAAACGATTTTTTCCACGTCGAAATTGAAGAAAGCAGTCGTAAATATACAGCTTTTGTAACGCATGAAGGGGAATACGAATTTTTACGTTGTCCGTTCGGATTGTGCATATCAGGTAATCAATTTCAAAGATATGTAAACACAATATTCCAAGATTTACTGCGAGAAGGCACTATCATTGTATATATGGATGATTTTGTGATTACCTTAGATGATGAAGAAGAAGATGCGATAAAAAAGCTGAAACGAGTATTAGAAGTATAGCATCAGCGTATGGTTTAGAAATTAACTTTAAAAAATGCCATTCCTTAAAAAGAAAATAGAGTTCTTGGGTTATATAATCGAAAATGGGACAATAAAACCGTCCGAAGTGAAAACAAAGGCTATGCAAAATTTCCCTAAACCAACTACAACAAAACAATTACTATCCTTTTTAGGTTTAACAGGATACTTCAGAAATTTTATCCCGAATTATGCCAAAATCGCCAAGCCTCTAAGTGATTTATTAAGGAAAGTAAATTGTTTTAAATTTGAAAGAGAGCAGCTCGAAGCTTTCAATGATTAAAGAGAATATTATCAACAAAATCAGTTCTTCAATTATATGAACAAGAATCCACACTGGAACTCCATACTGACGCAAGCAACCAAGGATATGGCGCAGTTTTATTACAGAAAGGAGATGATGGACAATTTCATCCATTACAATACATGAGCAAGAAAACTTCACCACAACAGGAGAAATATTCAAGCTTTGAACTTGAAGTATTAGCCATAATAGAAGCTCTAAAAAAATTCAGAAATTACCTAATGGGAAACAAATTCAAGATTGTAACGGACTGCGCTGCCTTCCAGGAAACATTAAATAAAATCGCTGCCGGCCGGGCCTACAGGCGGAGGTAGATTTCGAAGTTAAGTATATTAATTGCTCCAACAAAAACTAAATCATGATTAGATATAAATCCACTTTAACAGTTTTATCTGGCCGCTTTTGACGAGTTTTTATTTCATTTTTATATAATAGCTGGTTTTATCAGAATCCTGTTAAGGCGGTATTAAAGAAAAATACTTTTCCATGCTCAACAATTCGAAATTTTCTGGCACATTTTCAGATTAATTTTTAATAGAAAAAATACGAAATTTGCGGACGTGATTTTTGAAAAGATTTATAAGCTGCATGTGTTCTTGTTTTCCTTTCAATTAATCGAAACTTGATTAATAAACAATTATTTTCTCAGTAGGGCAATATTTTTCCTTTCTAACACAATCGCTTCGGGAATTTCTGTTCAAAATGCCCACTTTGACATCATTTTTTGAAATATATTCTGCCTCTATAAAAAAATCTATCATTACGGTACATTATATTGTTTCTGAAGAAGAGAATCTATCAATTGGATGCGTTTGAGAAAAAATGAATTTAAAAATGAGTCAGAAAATAAGCAGTTTGGATTTGAATACACCCTTAATAAGATGATTTTTTTCTTCAACCGCTATGTATTTTTAATTTGTTTTTGCTGTAAGAATTGGTCCTATCAAAAACTTATCTATATAAATGTTGAAGACAATATTAAGAAGATATATGATAAATTCATGGGGATTTTATATCATGGGGAAAAATACTTTTCCATGCTCAACAATTCGAAATTTTCTGGCACATTTTCAGATTAATTTTTAATAGAAAAAATACGAAATTTGCTGACGTGATTTTTGAAAAGATTTATAAGCTGCATGTGTTCTTGTTTTCCTTTCAATTAATTGAAACTTGATTAATAAACAATTATTTTCTCAGTAAGGCAATATTTTCCCTTTCTAACACAATCGCTTCGGGAATTTCTGTTCAAAATGCCCACTTTGACATCATTTTTTGAAATATATTCTGCCTCTATAAAAAAATCTATCATTACGGTACATTATATTGTTTCTGAAGAAGAGAATCTATCAATTGGATGCGTTTGAGAAAAAATGAATTTAAAAATGAGTCAGAAAATGAGCAGTTTGGATTTGAATACACCCTTAATAAGATGATTTTTTTCTTCAACCGCTATGTATTTTTAATTTGTTTTTGCTGTAAGAATTGGTCCTACCAAAAACTTATCTATGTAAATGTTGAAGACAATATTAAGAAGATATATGATAAATTCATGGGGATTTTATATCTTATGAATTGACGGAGTTATGGAAATTTTTCTTCTTCACCCCCCTTTTTTTGTTTTCGCTTTTAATTTTTTTTTTTGCGGTACGAATTGGTCCTATCAAAAACTTGTGAATATAAAAGTTGTAGATAATATTAAGGAGATGTATAATGAAATTAATTGAATTTGATATCTTGAGAATTGACGAAGTTAGGAATTTTTTTCTCCAAAAACCCTATTTTTTACGCCCCTTGAGCCCATTTTTAATTTTATCAAAAATCTGTGATGCATAAATTTTTGGCACTATTTTTAGGAGTAATAAAAACTTTAAACTGATTTGATATGTACAAAATTTAAGAAGTTATGGGGTTTTTCTATTTTCACAAAACCCCTCCCTATTTCCAGCCCCTTGGCCCGATTTTGCCCATTAACGAACTTGACCGAGATTTTATGCCCCTTGATTTTATGTATCAGTTTGGAAAAGATTTGCGCAGAATTGTGGAAGTTATCGTGTCCAGGAGAAAGTGATATATATATATATATATATACACTGGCCTCCAAAATTTAAGGTACAGGGACTGGATGCTTTCGATTGCACACGTTTTGTCGAATATCTGCAAAAGTTACTGGCGAATTGTTCTTGAACTTCTGGGATGAAAAGAACATGTTTGCTTTCATATTTCTTGGTGAAGATTTAGTCGAGATGACAATTAGGGGGCTAATAATAAATTTAATAATAAAATTATATTTGCGACCAGCTGTGCAACAGAAAATGCTGCAAATGGTTTGTCACTGCGTTAAATCACTATTTGGGTCCTGTTCAACGTTTGTATGCATTTGTGTATGCATAGCACTCATATCCGTGAAGATGTTATTGTGTCTGTGAAAAACTCAAAAGTTTTTTTTGCTTATAGCATACAGAGTTTTCAACCAAATTTAACACAACTTTCCAAAAACTTGCCAAAGAATAGTAGCAACAATACACTGCAATTAAAACATGAATATATTGAATATTTGATGAGATATGGGCATTTTTATGAGATAATTTTTAACTGCGCATGCGCGGAAGATTTCAAAATTTTTATTTCATAAATTGGTAGTCAGTATTTTGGGGCAACTTATATAAAAAGTCCAGTCAAATATCGCGAAAATTCGCAAAGATAGGGTCGATATAGTAAGTTGCTTCCTAAAAATAGCTTTTTTATTAGGGATTTTCCAAAACTTTTCAATCAGTTCTCTATATCTTTCTAAGTTTTCACAACATTTGACTGGACTTTTTACAGAAATTGCCCCAAAATACTGACTACCAAATTATGAAATAAAAATTTTGAAATCTTCCGCGCATGCGCAGTTAAAAAATATCTCATAAAAATGCCCATATCTTATCAAATATTCAATATATTCATGTTTTAATTACAGTATACTGTTGCTACTATTCTTTGGCAGGTTTTCGGAATGTTGTGTTAAATTTGGTTGAAACTCTGTATGCTATAAGCAAAAAACTTTTGAATTTTTCACAGTCACAATAACATCTTCACGAATATGAGTGCTATGCTTACACAAATGCACACAAACGTTGAACAGGACCCAAACAGTCATTTAACGCAGTGACAAACCATTTCCAGCATTTTCTGTTGCATAGCTGATCGCAAATATTATTTTATTATTAAATTTATTATTAGCTCCCAATTGTCTGCCCGACTAAATCTTCGCCAAGAAATATGAAATCAAACATGTTCTTTTCATCCCAGAAGTTCAAGAACAATTCGCCAATAATTTTTGTAGATATTCGACAAAACGTGTGCAATCGAAAGCATCCAGTCCATGTACCTTAACTTTTGGAGGCCAGTGTATATATATATATATATATATAAAGTTTTTTACTGAGGGTGTAGATCTGCAAAAAATTTTCAGAAATTCCAACATAGGAACGGCGCCAATAAGTAGTATTTCATACGAAATCTACCTAAAAAAGATTTAACACCTAAAGTAGCAAGATGGGCATTACTCATCGAGGAATACGACTACGAGATAGAACATAGAGCAGCAACAAGAATTAAACATGTTGATGTATTAAGCCGAAACGTGCCAATAACACAATCAGTATTAGTGATAATTAGATCGCAAGGAGAAATAACGAAAAGAATCGCAGTAGCGCAAAAGCTTGATGAATCTATGCAATGTATCACGTCGCTTGTTATGGAACATTCGGTAATTACTTAGTAAAAGATAATTTACTATACAGATTCGAGAATGGAAAATAAATGTTGGTGGTGCCGGAAGAGATGCAACGAAAAATTATACGAAAAATTCATGAAAGAGGACTCTTTGCTGTATCAAAGACGGAAGATCTAGTGAAGCAAGTATTTTACATAGCTGGATTAAGGAAGAAAGTAGAAACAATAATCGCGAACTGTATCTTATATAATAGGAAGCAGGGAAAAGTTGAAGGTTTTTTATACCCTATACCAAAAGGAGACAAAACATTGGAAACCTATCGCATCGATCACATAGGTGCATTACCTCTCACAAATAAACAATATCAATATATTTTCACCGTAGTAGATGCATTTACGAAGTTCGCATGGTTTTATCCGGTGAAATCAAAGTCGGCCAAGGAAGTAATAGACAAATTGGAACTACAACAAACAACTTTCGGGAACCCAACTAGAATTATACCGATAAAGGAAAAGCTTTTACTGAAAGCGAGTTCAAGGAATATTGTACAAAAGAAGGAATTGAGCCTCTAAAGATAACAACTGGGATGCCAAGAGCAAATTGACAGGTGGAAAGAATACACAGAGTGATGATATCCATTTTGTCAAAATTATCTAGTGATGACGAATCCAAGTGGTATAAGACTGTACCAAAATTACAAAAAATTATCAATAGCACAGTAACACGAAGAACCAAGTATAGTCCCTTTGAATTAATGACAGGAGTTAAAATGAAGGACAGTGACATGCAAAATATTAAGAAAATTTTGGAAGAATTTACCGAATGTATGATGGAAGAACGCGAGGCCATGAGAGAAGAAGGAAAGAAAAATATACTCAAAATACAAGAAGAAAATAGGGTGCAGTTTGATAAGAAAAGAAAACAGCCACGAAAATACAAAATAGGAGATATCGTCGCCATAAAGAGGACACAATTTGGCAATACTATCAAACTTAATGAAAAATATTTGGGGCCATATGAGATAACTGCAGCCAAGAATCATGATCGGTATGAAGTAGAGAAAGTAGGAGATCATGAAGGTCCAAAAAAGACGTCAACCAGGGCCGAATACACGAAGCCGTGGTCTATGGGTTAAACTACTGGACGAGTTGGATAGATTAAGTATATGTGTATGCGTATTGAACATGTAATTAAAATTTTAGGTGAAAGAAAAATATATAAAATTCCCAAGAGTTTAGCTGTTTGAGCATAAAAAATAGTAAGCCAAGATACTGATGTCGAGACGCCATCATATCAGGATGACCGATTTGTAGGATTTGAATTTAAACATACTTTATTTTCTTTATAACGTGCATGATCAGCAAAGTAACTGACGCTCTGGTATTTTTATTATCCATGATTTGAAAGCATGAGTTATGAAAATTCACGATCACGAGATGATGGTTTGGAGATATCCAAAATTAGAAAAGAGTCAGTCTGTTAAATTATATTGTTCAGGAAGCATCGGCTTATGAAATGCCAAAAAAGACACTGTTAGGCCTAAGCGGATTGTTCGAGAAAAAGTGTATTATAGGTTTTAAGTGAGAAATGTACTGTATTTGAAGGAGCTACCAACGAAGTGGTGTAAAATTATCTTATAGAATTGTATTAAAGTTCACGTGTCTTTATTCCAACATCTAGTTATTCAAGTCATCAATAAATTAGCATTTTACATATAATCATCCTACATATATGTATACACTATATACATATATATATAATTTTTGGTCAATATCATGTTTGAATGGTTTAATTGTACAGAAAGTATATATATATGTGTGTGTGTGTGTTATATAAAAATTTTACTTGCAATATTCATTAAAATTATTCTAAATTTCTCGCCTTTTCATTATTTCATTATTTCCCTATTTCTTAATAATCTCTATTATTTATTTCTAATTAAATTCCTATAAACTTAAAACGCGTATATCAATAATTATTTTATTCGAAATCTAAATCTAAAACTGTTAATCCCTTCATTAATTTTTATCAGATTCCAAAACTATAATATTCTGAGAGAAGCTACTTTTTACTTTTTGAATGTTTTAAAAAGCCATTTTACTATTTCTTATTTCATTCCATGAATCAACTCCCCGCTCATTTTCCGGCGTCGGACGTTTTACATCGAAATACCTCCGTGAGCAGATACAGAACTCATTTCCTACTACGCGCCTCTCTCGTTCTCCATTGGTTGAGTAATCGAGCGCATTTCATTCTGTGGCTCGTTCCTGAATCTGATTGGTTCGTCATGAAGATTACATTCCAGTCTGTCTTCCTACGCGAGTGCTCACAAAACCGCCGTGCATGGGGTCAGAAGAGAGAATTCTGTGTTGTTCTATTGTTTTAAATTCTGCTACCAGATGTCTTATCGCCAAGGAGAACGTCTAAATTTGTTCATTTAAGATCTTTTTAGCATGAAGTAGTGATCCTTGCTCTAGCCTAAAGGCTCTACGAAAACTCTCGTAATGTGGGAGCCGTTCACGTTTTTATGTGTGGCTGAAAAACATTTTAAAGTGATATTGGCCTCTGTTTTAACGGTGAAACCACCCGATTTCTTAATCTTTTGTCTTACTTCTCATATGACCTTACCACTTAATGACTGCTTAATGATTCCCTGGTGTTTCGATTGGACTTAGTCAATCTCACTACTACCAACAAATCAATATAGTTGATTAAATTTGTCAACAGCCAAGTACTCAGCCTGTCGACAGTTGACAATATTCTACAATTTTGATGCCTCCATCAGCAATGTTTCACTAGTGTGGTACGAATTTTATGCAACCTAACAAAATCCTGACTAGGATTTAATAGTCCGGCAGGATATTATATATATATATATATATATATATATATAGGCTGTTTAATAGTCACTGATTATTAATTAGGAGACGACTCTTTAATTGCCATAGAGAAGGACTTAAAGGAATCGACTGGGAGCAGAGATTTAATGTCCAACCCGTACCTTCCATCGGTATAATCTGTTAGTAACCTTGCTTAGTGCATGGGGAACAAACGCGGATGAGCTTCCTCCAACCCGCTTGGCCAGCGTGGAGGAATTTCGCGACAAACCCCCCCCCCCTTATTTTACCATGAATTCACAAAACAAATCACGGCCCTTAATTCCCGGCAGTCTGCATGTTCCTGGTTACGGCATAGATGAGAAACACATGAAGACAGAGGGTGCTAAGATTCAGTGGGCTCGGCTTTGCTTCCATAAGTTGATGACCTTGGCTTGGCTACGTATAATGGACGATCTCTATCTTTGGAAAATCGTTTACAGGAACTTGAAGAGGAATTAGACAGAATCAACTGGGACATCCTAGGATTATGTGAAGTAAGAAGAAAAGGAGAAGAGAAGATTGATCTTGCCAGCGGACATGCATTATACTACAGAGGCGCAGAAGATGGAAAAGAGAGCGGTGTAGGATTTCTGATTCCTAAAAGGTGGAAGAATCACATCGTAGAATACGATAGTGTGTCAGATAGAGTTGCAAAGTTAGTAATACAAGTGTCTAGAAGATACAAGCTGCAAATTACCCAAGTTTATTCACAAACAATAAGCTATACTGATGAAGAAATTGAGGATTTCCATGAAGAAGTAGCTTCAATGCATCAAAAGAGAAAATGCTACATAAAATTAATAATAGGAGACTGGAATGCTAGAATTGGAGAAAAAAAAGAAAGGTGAGTTTTCAGTAGGAAATCATGGATATGGGGTGCGTAATGAAATAGGAAACAGATTGATTGAGTTTTCAGAATGTAAACAGGTGTGCATCATGAATTCATTTTTCAAGAAAAAAGCCACAAAGAAAATGCACATGGCGCACAGTGGGGCGAAATCCCAAAACGCTGGCCAAAATATGAAAATGTTATTCAAATTGCACGAAACTTCGTACACAGGTGTTTTCCTGGATGCTGATTACGGTACTAAAATTAAAATTCTAAAAAACAAAATGGCGGAATATATATTAAAATGCTTTGAAAGTTATTCAGTTTCTATTAAATTTCGTATGCAGGTGCTTTTGAGGATGCTAAATACGATTCAAAAGTTTTTTTTTTTTTTTTTTAATGGCGAATTAAAAATAAAAACAGTTAGATTTAAATAAAATGTAAAGTTTGGAGGCTAAACGTTACAAGGAATTTTCAAGGAACTAAGATATTTTTAATCGAAATTAAACGATGAATTTTTATTTATGAAACACAATAAAGTACATTAATGAAACGCAATATATTACAAGTTTTAATTTTTATATTATTAAAATAAAACGAAAGGATATTCTAAAATTCTTTTCCGGATAATCTTCAGTATAATAAGTAGATTCTTTAAAGGGAAGGTGTCGAAACATTTTACAGAAGTTGATGTGCCTCAATTAGCAATTATCCTTATTTCTTCTACGGTAATTCACGTAAGCTTGAAATAAAGGTATCTGATGGCATTAAAAGCCGTAAAAAATATTCCATTGTTTTCTTTCTACTGCTTTTTAGCGAAAAATCTTCTCAATACCTTTTGATCAATTTGTTGCACGAATCTTAAGTGTTTTCCGACATTTGCCTAAATGGAAATAACAAGGAAACTATTATTTCATTGCCATGAATAAGTATAGTTTGTGCACCGAAGTTGGCATACAGAAACAGGGATACAGTGCAACGAATTTAAGAGCTGTTTGTAAACAACAACCCTCGAAATTGATCAAATGAATGTCAAGAAATTACTAGTAATATGACGTGGAATCGTTTGATGAAATCTTTATCTACCATCATTGTGAACGCAGAAATAATTGCGTTTTCAAAGAATCGACGAGATGAATTGCCATCATTTGTGCTTTCAAATTCGGGCTTTGGTTTATCGACGAAAAATCCTAATTGTAAAGGAAATCCTTTTTGTATATCTCGTTTTGAAATTTCAGTTTTCTTCTTTTCGTCAGGAGTGCGCGCTTGGCATTTCTTTATATCCAGTTTGTATGCCAGATGCAAGCAACACTCAAAACATCTTATATAGGCATGTAACATGTTCATCCCAATTTGTAAATAATCTCCATCCACTTACAGATTGAAAATGTCATCAAGGTTATTAAACTGTTTCGAAGTTTCCTGACACAGGTAACAACATTGAGTTGACAAATCGCGAGTAATGGCATTAAAAATTTTATCATCAATCACCGTTATCTAAGTTTGTAATTAAAGTCTACTTATTTTCTATCGGTGATTATTTTAAAAGGAATAAGTTTACTCTTCTAATCTGTAATATAATCTGTTTCACGGACAGTAGTTTCCATATCTTCGTTCAAAAAATGGATTCTGATGGCCTAAAAAATCGAGGAAATTAAGGTCTCGAATTTTTCTAGATAATGATTTCTGAATTTTTCGCAACACGTACGAGTTCTAGTGGCACGAAAAAACTGTAAAAGATATCTGGACCTATTTTCTACCATCATCATCGCTAAAATTTTGTTTAAAAGTACTTTGACCAGACGTGCCATCACACCTCCCCACTTGCAAATTAAATTCAGATTGCTCATGTTCTCGGAAGTCAGATTGTTAATAATTTCCGTTTGCATTAATAAAAGCAGTATGATCTAGGAAAGATTACAATTGATAAGACAATTCTTCTCTTTATAATAGAATAAACGAAATTATTACCTATAAAGATAAGAAAATGTGATTCTATCGGATCGATGATAGAGAATTATTTTCATTTTTTGTTACTACTCTTGCTTATTAAATTCATTTATGCTTATTTGTAATATAATACATAATAATTTATCACGAAACTAAATAATCTAAAATTTTCAAAAATGTTTGCCAGATAAATTGCTGTGAAAAGTAAGAAATTTCAGCGCTTTCGAAGCGACTAAAAAAGTGACATTTTAACTTGTTGTTGCTAAAACCTGCACGAAATGTAGAATGGCAGTTTATGGCAGCTGATTTTTTCATGATTCATTAAATAATAGTCCAGGCTATTATTTCCCTGAATTTCGTTGCGGAACACTGTGGAACATATAAACTTTTTGATGTTTAAAAGCATAAAAATAATATATTTAAAAAAAATGTTGATCAAAAATAATTATCAAATTTTTAATTTTTATGTGCTTAATATAATTTTTGTAACGCGTGCAAATAATTTACACACTATCATCGTGTAAATCCATTTTAAAGCATTAAAATCGGTTGATATGGGAAAATGTAGCACGTGTTTAGAGAAACCATTGTTTTTCTCTTTTCGTTCGCCTCAGATGAGAATCCTCCAAGCGTCACTTTTGAAATGGTGCAGGTAGTCAAAGCAAAACGAAAACATTTTTATACATAGAGATTCTGACCCTCGAAACATTATTCTAGACTTCTCTATAGTCGAAATTCCCTAAATAGTAACTTTATTTTTCGACTTTTGGCCAGCTTTTTGGGATTTTGCCCCACTGTGTGGCGTTGTGCAAATGGCTGAACAAGTGAAATCGACTACATCTTGACAAACAAAAAGCATTTTATTCAGGATTGCAGCATTCTTAATAACTTCAATAGAGGAAGCGATTACAGGTTGGTTAGATGCAAACTGCTGTTAAATACTAAAGTGGAAAGAATGAAGCTTTTGCAACACTCAAAGAAATCAATCGATTTTATAAATCTCCAGAAACATAAAGAAGAATTTCATTTGGAACTTAAAAACCGTTTCCAAGTACTTCAATCAACTTTAGAAGAAGAGCAAGATGTTACAGTAGTGATCAAGAAACTAACCAATACTCTGCAAGAAATTTCAAAGAAAATAGCCGGCGATGTACAAGTAAAGCAGACAAGGAAAATAACAGAAGAAACAAGAAGATTGATGTAGAAACGCAGATAATTTAGAATGCAGAAAAACTATCTTAAATCAAGAGTTGAACATGCTGAATTATGTAAAACGGTAAGAAAATGTGATACAGAAGATATCAGAAAATTTAACTGTGATCTTGTCAAGAAAGTTCTAGAAGATAACAAAAGTTTAAAATCAGCTAAGCGCAAACAATGTGTTGAAAGAAAAGGTATTTTTGCACTAAAGAAGATAGATGGAACAATCACAAAAATCAATAACGGAATAGTACGCATTGTCGAAAAATTCTATAACGATCTATATAAATGTGAAGATCAAAGGGAAATCAACTTACGTGAACCACGAGAAAACTTAACAGAAACTAAAGAAATAATCCCAGTAATGATAGATGAAGTTTTACAAGCCATTAAATTTATGAAAAAAGGTAAATGCCCTGGCGAAGAGGGAATTACAATTGACCTTATCAAAGAACCAGGAGAAGAATTTGCAAAAATGCTATCCATACTGTTTTCCAAATATCTCGAGAAGGCAGATGTACCAGAAGATTGGAATAATGATGTAATGGTACTACTTTACAAGAAAGGGGAGAAAGAAAACATTAAAAACTAACGTCCGATCAGCTTACTATCAGTGATTTATAAATTTTTCACTAAAGTTTTAACAACAAGACTTCAATCAGCTCTGGACTCAGCTTAACCTAGAGAACAAGCAGGATTCCGAAATGGATTCAGCACAACAGATCATATCCAATTAGTAAGGGAACTTATAGAAAAATATAAGGAATATAATTTACCTCTCTACCTTGCCTTTATTGATTATGAAAAAGCATTGGATTCGGGCTACAGATCAGCAGTAGCAGAATCTCTGGTGGACACTGATATAGACAAACCTTACATCAATATCATAAAGAAGATTTACAAGAAAGCAACAGCAACCATACGTTTGGACAAAGGAAAAGCAAAGATCAAGCTTGTAAGAGGGTAAGACAAGGAGACGCCATTTCGCCTGAGCTTTTTACTGCTGTCTTAGAAAATATTTTCAAGAACCTGGATTGGGAAAACAAAAAGGGATTAGAATAAATGGGGAATATTTAAGTCATCTCCGGTTCGCTGACGACATTTTAATTTTCAGTAACAGCCCTGGAGAATTGGAAAAAATGCTTTTGCAGAAGCTAGCATCAATGTGGGATTAAAAATAAATTTGGAAAAGACTAAGGTGATGCTCAAGTCATTTGCATCAAAAAAAAGAAAATCGTCTACGACAACACTGAGATTAAAGAAGTGCAAAGTTATGTGTACCTTGGACAGGAAATATCATCGGATAATAGTATCATGAGTGAAATCAATAGAAGAATAAGAAATGGATGGAGTGCTTTTGGGAAGAACAATATTATTCTGAAAAGCAACATGCCTCTTTGTTTTAAAAGAAAGGTGTTTAACCAATGTGTTTTGCCTGCACTAACTTATGGAGCAGAAAAATGGACGCTAGCAAAATGGATGGTACAAAGATTACAAACAGCACAGAAAAGTATGGAAAGATGTATGCTAGGCATAACTTCAAGAGACAGAAAGAGAATAATTTGGATAAAGTCAGACGAAAGTTTTTGACATCATTGAAAGAATTAAACAATTAAAATGGAAGTGGGCTGGGCACATTGCAAGAAGACGCGATAATAGATGGAGCACAAACACAATACAGTGGTATCCCAGAGATGTAAAACGACCAAGAAGACGAACTCAAGTAAGATGGAGTGACGAAATCAGAAAAGTGGCCGGTGTTAATTGGATGACTAAAGCACTAGACAGTAAACAGTGGAAAAATCTGGGGTAGACCTATATCCAGCAGTGGATTGAAACGGTTGATGATGATATATATATAACCATTAATTAAACATTACCGACCATCATCAAAAACCGCATTATTGTGAATGATTGACAATAAAAATGGATGCCACAAACCTATAATATAGAACTGTATGTATAAAATAAAGTACCTTATACTTAATTACAAGAATTAATAAGGAAGAATAAAAAACGAAGAATATGGATTCCGAAAAAATTGAAAATATATATATATACAGTCCTCAGCAAAAGTTTAGACACCGGTGATTTTTAATCTTTAAATGAAAAATACGAACACTTAGGTTATACAAATGGCTGTACTTATTTTTTAATATATTTTAAACGTTTTAGAACAAAAATAACGGTTTTAATGTAGGATATTACTTAATTTAATTGAAAAAAGTAAAATTTGCATATTGCAAAAGTTTAAACACTTTTGTGATTTTAAGGCAACTGTTCGCGGAAAAACGCAAATTTCAAACTTATGACATCACATGCAGCATGTAGTACGAGGCTAACGAGAAAGACAGGCTACCGCGGTGGGTCCGATTCTTCTTTTTTTACAGACCGCTGGAGTCACGTGGTGCTCGAATGCACCAATGAAGGTGTGCGAAAAGAGCACCACGTGACTCCAGCGGTCTGTAAAAAAAGAAGAATCAGACCCACCGCGGTAGCCTGTCTTTCTCGTTAGCATCGATGTAGTATTTAAGTGCACCTCGCGATAGTATCTGTTAGTGAAGATGCCACGAGCTAGAAATTTTAAGTCAGATGAAGTAATTAAAGCATGGAAACTGAAATCGAAAGGGAAGGCTGTTGCAGAAATTTCAGCTACTTTGAATCGTCCAAAGAAGTCTGCCTATTAAGTACTGTCTAAGGGTGACTCTTTCAAAGCCAAACATAAATCTGGAAGGCATCGTGTGGCCAGAAAACGAGATTATAGAAGGATCCATAAACTGGTATCTAGACAAATGATGACTGCTAATCGCATTAAAAGTGAGTCAGAGCTTTCTGTGTCAACGACTACTTTCGTAGGTGAATTATAGAAAGATGTACATTAGTTTACATTAAAATGATAAAACATCCAGCCTTGAAATCTCACAACAAATTGGCCCTTTTCCGTCGCTGTTTACAAAACTATTCTGTTTATAAAACAGATACAATAATGGACTGAAACCAGAATTTATAAACGAATTTATTAGAAAATATTAACTTTCTTATTTTCACGTACATTATAAAAGGAAAATTTCAATTAAATCTTCTTGGTGCCGTCTGTCGGTTTTGGAATTAAAATTAGGTGTCCTTTATAAGGACACCACCCTCGAAAGAGTTAATGATTTGGGCCTCACTTTGTTTTAATTCTCAAGTATCATTGGAGTTTCTCAATGGTCGCCAAGCAGCGCAAGACTACATACATACATTGTAAAACAATGTACAGCCATTTGGTGAACTTTTAGCTCTTCCAAAGTATGTATTTGAGCAAGATAATGCGTCTATTCATGTTGCATACAAATCAAAAAATTAGTTTAAGTCTCAAAATATTACTGTTCTAGACTGACCTGCGTGTTGCCGTGATCTGAACCCAATCGAAAACTTTTGTGGCACCATATCTCATACAGTTTATGCAATTTTTTGACAATACTCCTCTGTAAATGAAATTCGATCTGTTGTTGAACGTGTTTGGTACGAAATAGACTCCCAAGTGATGCAGGATTTAGTTTCTTCGATGGGAACTCACATTTTTGCATTAATAGCAGACAATGTAGGTGCAGTTCGATTTTAATTTATGGTTATTTTTCTGTTAACAGACAAATTTTCTATACTTTTGCCACAATGTTAAATTTGTTTTTTTGTCATTATATATTATGTAAAGAGTATAACTTAAAATTTATTGTTCGTGTATGAAAGATAAGTCCCCAGTAATATATGACAGTTGAGTTACAACAATTTGTTACATACTTCTCAGTACAGAAGCATAATCTATCATTGTCTAAACTTTTGCTGAGCACTGTATATATATATATATATATATATATATATATACAGAGAGAGAGAGAGAGATGATAGATAGATAGATAGCGATATAATAAAACTTTTTGTAATTAATATGTATACATTTGTGCTTATTTCTTTAAACAGGAAAAGAATTAATATTTTATAATTTTGGTTTCGATATTTAATTTTAAAATAATTATTAAAAAAAAATATCGCCTATTATTTACTTATCGTGTAAGTTAGATTACCTCATTTATTTTTAAATTAAACTTAGCGGTGATAAACTTTTGATAACTCAATAAAGAACTTTTGATGCTTTAAAAGTTGAAATTCGTTGCTAACGATAAATATGTTCTCCTTTAACGTAAAATCACATATCTCTGATCTCTGATGTGATTAATAACTTGTTTATCATTATTAAATATCAGAACAAAAGTTTATTTTAAGTGTTATCTAATCGCTACATTATCTCAGAAACTTCGTCTCAGAATGGACCATCTACTGACATTTTCGAGAAAACTTGTTTTATATTTGAAAAGATCTATTTTTCCCACTTTAGTGCCACAGTAAAAAATTGGCGACGAGCCCGATTTTAAATATTTTCATTTGACAATCCGTTAGTGTTTTTTTTTTTTTTTTTTTTTTTTTTTTTTGCGATTTTTCTTCCTTCTCTTGTGAGTATTTTTCTATAATACATGTACTCTTATATCTTTTAAAGTAAAAATTAAAAATAAAAACATTATGACTTAATTGCAAGGAAAGTATAGTATACGTTGTAAGGGGACTCACTCATCATAGTGTAAACCTTCAAAAAGATCGATTTCTAGTTTTTAATTTATTTTCTTCTTGAGTTTATACAATTGTGAATCGGAGAACACAAATCACATCGAAATATTCAAATTAGAACTGAGTCAATTTAGAAATTGAAAATGTAAACTTTTATGACTCCAATTTATTTTTATTTCTGCATGCACTTTTCTCAGAACTGTATTTTTGTTACATGCAGATACTGTAATGGAAAAAAAAAATCATTTGCAGAAAGATAATTTCTTTTGCAGAGGTGTGTATAAAATGATATTTCTAGAAGGACCACCTATACTTTTGTCAATTAAATGATGTAAACTTTATTTGGTACAGTTAGAATGTGCTTTTTAAAGTGTAGTATGTTAAAAAAACACATTCTAACCTTAACCGCAACAAATAAAATTTCCGTCGTTTAAATGACAAAAAAGAAGATGAAGATTGTAATGACAATTTTATGGATATTATGGAAAAGAAATTATCTTTCAGCAAACGATTTTTTTTTTCCTTACAGTCCAAGAAGACAAAAAACACAGTTTTGAGAAAAGCGCACGCAAAGTTAAGATTCAATTGGAGTCTGGTGTTCAAGCGCACATTTTTAATTTAAAACTGGTCTGATTCTAGTTTGAATATTTTCATGCGGTTTCTTTTGCTGGATTCAGAATTGTATAATTTAAAAAATAAATAGGAAAACCCAAAACTCTTCTTTTTTAGTGTTTCGTTCATCTGACGAAACCGTATACGTCTCGCTCCTCTGTCTGTCCGTCCGTATGTCTGTCTGTCACAGAGCCCGTTCTCAGAAACTATACATGTTAGAGACTTGAAATTTTTCATGCTTATAGCTGAATTCACATCAAACGGCAGATCATAAAATTTTCAAAAAGTCGTACATTTAATCCTTTGGGCTCCCACATGTGTATTTTAAACAATTCTTTCTAAGTGAGTCCCTAATTAGGTTGCAGGAGTGAAATTTTGCGTACTTATAGATGGACACCTCAGATCAAACGACAAATCATAAATTTTTGAAAAAGTCATAAATTTAACCCTTTGGGCTCCCACATGTATATTTAAAACAGTTCTTTCTATGAGATCCCCTAATTAGGTTGGAGGCGTGAAATTTTGCATACTTATAGCTGAATACCTCATATCAAACGATAAAACATAAAATTTTGAAAAAGTGGTACATTTAACCCTTTGGGCTCCCACATGTGTATTTTAAACAATTCTTTCTAAGTGAACCATAATTAGGTTGGAGGAGTGAAATTTTGCATACTTATAGCTGAATACCTCACATCAAACGACAAATCATAAAATTTTGAAAAAGTCGTACATTTAACCCTTTGGGCTCCTACATGTGTATTTTAAACAATTCTTTTTAAGTGAGTCCCTAACAAGGTTGCACGTGTGAAATTTTGCGTACTTATAGATGGACACCTCAGATCAAACGACAAATCATAAAATTTTTAAAAAGTCGTACATTTAACTCTTTGAGCTCCCACATATGTATTTTAAACAATTCTTTCTAAGTGAACCCTAATTAGGTTGGAGGCGTGAAATTTTGCATACTTATAGCTGAACACCTCACATCAAATGACAAACCATAAAATTTTGAAAAAGTCGTACATTTAACCCTTTGGGCTCCCACATGTGTATTTTAAACAATTCTTTCTAAGTGACACCCTATTTAGGTTGGAGGTATGAAATTTTGCATACTTATAGCTGAACACCTCAGATCAAACGACAAATCATAAAATTCTGAAAAAGTCGTACATTTAACCCTTTGAGCTCCCACATGTGTATTTTAAACAATTCTTTCTATGAGAGCCTCTAATTAGGTTGGAGGCGTGAAATTTTTCATGCTTATAGCTGAATACTTCACATCAAACGACAGATCATAAAAATTTCAAAAAGTCATACATTTAAACCTTTGCGCTCCCACACGTGTATTTTAAACAATTCTTTCTAAGTGAGTCCCTAATTAGGTTGCAGGCGTGAAATGTTGCGTACTTATAGATGGAGACCTCAGATCAAACGACAAATCATAAAATTTTGATAAAGTCGTACATTTAACCTTTGAGCTCCCACATGTGTATTTTAAACAATTCTTTTTATGTGTACCTTTAATAAGTTTGGAGGCGTGAAATTTTGCATGCTTATAGCTGAATACCTCACATCAAACGACAAACTATAAAATTTTGAAAAAGTCGTACATTTAAACCTTTCGGCTCAACCATGTGTATTTTAAACAATTCTTTCTAAGTGAGCCCCTAATTAGGTTGGAGGAGTGAAATTTTGCATACTTATAGCTAAATACATTTTATCAAACGACCAATCATAAAATTTTGAGAAAGTGCATTTAACCCTTTGGGCTCCCACATGTGTATTTTAAACAATTCTTTCTAAGTGAGCCCCTAATTAGGTTGGAGGCTTGAAATTTTGCATACTTATAGCTGAGCACCTGATATCAAACGGCAAATCATAAAATTTTCAAAAAGTCGTACATTTAACCTTTTGGGCTCCTACATGTGTATTTTAAACAATTCTTTGTAAGTGACACCCTATTTAGGTTGGAGGCGTGAAATTTTGCATACTTATAGCTGAACACCATCATGCGACAAATCATAAAAATTTGAAAAAGTCATACATTTAACCCTTTGGGCTCCCACATGCGTATTTTAAGCAATTCTTTCTAACTGAGCCCCTTATTAAATTGGAGATTTGAAATTTTGCATACTTATAGCAGAACACCTGAGGCCAGGCGACAAATCATAAAATCTTGAAAAAGTCTTACGTTTAACCCTTTGAGCTACCACATATATCTTTTAAGCAATTCTTTCGAAGAGAGCCCCTAATTAAGTTGGAGACATGATTTTTTGCATACGTATAGCTGAATACATCTGATTACACGACAAATCATAAAATTTTGAAAAAGTCGTACATTTAACCCTTTGGGCTCCCACATGTGTATTTTAAACAGTTCTTTCTAAGTGAGTCCCTAATTAGGTTGCAGGCGTGAAATTTTACGAACTTATAGCTGAACACCTCACATCAAATGAAAAACCATAAAATTTTGAAAAAGTCGTACATTTAACCCTTTGAGCTCCCACATGTGTATTTTAAACAATTCTTTCTAAGTGACACCCTATTTAGGTTCGAGGTATGAAATTTTGCATACTTATAGCTGAACACCTCAGATCAAACGACAAATCATAAAATTCTGAAAAAGTCGTACATTTAACCCTTTGAGCTCCCACATGTGTATTTGAAACAATTCTTTCTATGAGAGCGTCTAATTAGGTTGGAGGCGTGAAATTTTTCATGCTTATAGCTGAGTACTTCACATCAAACGACAGATCATAAAATTTTCAAAATGTCGTACATTTAACCCTTTGGGCTCCCACATGTGTATTTTAAACAATTATTTCTAAGTGAGTCCCTAATTTGGTTGCAGGCGTGAAATTTTGCGTACTTATAGATGGACACTTCAGATCAATCGACAAATCATAAAATTTTGATAAAGTCGTACATTTAACCCTTTGAGCTCCTACATGTGTATTTTAAACAACACTTTTTATGTGAAACTTTAATTAGGTTGGAGGCGTGAAATTTTGCATGCTTATAGCTGAATACCTCACATCAAACGACAAAACACTAAAATTTTTAAAAACTCGTACATTTAACCCTTTGGGGTCCCACATGTGTGTTTTAAACAATTCTTTCTAAGTGAACCATAATTTGGTTGGAGGGGTGAAATTTTGCATACATATAGCTGAATACCTCACATCAAACGACAAATCATAAAATTTTGAAAAAGTCGTACGTTTAACCCTTTGGGCTCCCACATGTGTATTTTAAACAATTCTTTTTAAGTGAGTCCCTAATTAGGTTGCACGCGTGAAATTTTGCGTACTTATAGATGGACACCTCAGATCAAACGACAAATCATAAAATTTTTAAAAAGTCGTACATTTAACCCTTTGAGCTCCCACATGTGTATTTTAAACAATTCTTTCTAAGTGAACCCTAACTAGGTTGGAGGCGTGAAATTTTGCATACTTATAGCTGAACACCTCACATCAAATGACAAACCATAAAATTTTGAAAAAGTCGTACATTTAACCATTTGAGCTCCCACATGTGTATTTTAAACAATTCTTTCTATGAGAGCCTCTAATTAGGTTGGAGGCGTGAAATGTTTCATGCTTATAGCTGAATACTTCACATCAAACGACAGATCATAAAAAATTCAAAAAGTCGTACATTTAACCCTTTGGGCTCTCACATGTGTATTTTAAATAATTCTTTCTAAGTGAGTCCCTAATTAGGTTTCAGGCGTGAAATTTTGCATACTTATAGATGGACACCTCAGATAAAACGACAAATCATAAAATTTTCATAAAGTCGTACATTTAACCCTTTGAGCTCCCACATGTGTATTTTAAACAAATCTTTTTATGTGAACCTTTAATTAGGTTGGACGCATGAAATTTCGCATGCTTATAGCTGAATACCTCACATCAAACGACAAACTATAAAATTTTGAAAAAGTCGTACATTTAACCCTTTGGGCTGCCACATGTGTATTTTAAAAAATTCTTTCTAAGTGAGCACCTAAATAGGTTGGAGGAGTGAAATTTTGCATACATATAGCTGAATACATCTTATCAAACGACCAATCATAAAATTTTGAAAAAGTACATTTAACCCTTTGGGCTCCCACATGTGTATTTTAAACATTTCTTTCTAAGTGAACCGTAATTGGGTTGGAGGCGTGAAATTTTGCATACTTATAGCTGAACACCTCACATCAAATGACAAACCATAAAATTTTGAAAAAGTTGTACAACTAACCCTTTGGGCTCCCACATGTGTATTTTAAACAATTCTTTCTAAGTGAGCCCCTAATTAGGTTGGAGGCGTGAAATTTTGCATACTTATAGCTGAGCACCTCATATCAAACGGCAAATCATAAAATTTTCAAAAAGTCGTACATTTAACCTTTTGGGCTCCTACATGTGTATTTTAAACAATTCTTTGTAAGTGACACCCTATTTATGTTGGAGGCGTGAAATTTTGCATACTTATAGCTGAATACCATCATGCGACAAATCATAAAAATTTGAAAAAGTCATACATTTAACCCTTTGGGCTCCCACATGCGTATTTTAAGCAATTCTTTCTAACTGAGCCCAATATTAAATTGGAGATTTGAAATTTTGCATACTTATAGCAGAACACCTGAGGCCAGGCGCCAAATCATAGAATCTTGAAAAAGTCTTACGTTTAACCCTTTGAGCTACCACATATATCTTTTAAGCAATTCTTTCGAAGAGAGCCCTACTTAAGTTGGAGACATGATTTTTTTGCATACGTATAGCGGAGTACATCTGATTACATGACAAATCATAAAATTTTGAAAATGTCGTACATTTAACTCTTTGGGCTCCCACGTGTGTATTTTAAACAGTTCTTTCTAAGTGAGCCCCTAATTAGGTTGCAGGCGTGAAATTTTACGAAATTATAGCTGAACACCTCACATCAAATGACAAACCATAAAATTTTGAAAAAGTCATACATTTAACCCTTTGGGCTCCCACATGTGTATTTTAAACAATTCTTTCTAAGTGACACCTTATTTTGGTTGGAGGAATGAAATTTTGCAAACTTATAGCTGAACACCTCAGATCAAACGACAACTCATAAAATTCTGAAAAAGTCGTACATCCCTTTGAGCTCCCACATGTGTATTTTAAACATTTCTTTCTATGAGATCCTCTAATTAGGTTGGAGGCGTGAAATTTTTGATGCTTATAGCTGAATACTTCACATCAAACGACAGATCACAAAATTTTTAAAAAGTCGTACATTTAACCCTTTGGGCTCCCACATGTGTATTTTAAACAATTCTTTCTAAGTGAGTCCCTAATTAGGTTGCAGGAGTGAAATTTTGCGTACTTATAGATGGACACCTCAGATCAAACGACAAATCATAAATTTTTGAAAAAGTCATAAATTTAACCCTTTGGGCTCCCACATGTATATTTAAAACAGTTCTTTCTATGAGATCCCCTAATTAGGTTGGAGGCGTGAAATTTTGCATACTTATAGCTGAATACCTCATATCAAACGATAAAACATAAAATTTTGAAAAAGTGGTACATTTAACCCTTTGGGCTCCCACATGTGTATTTTAAACAATTCTTTCTAAGTGAACCATAATTAGGTTGGAGGAGTGAAATTTTGCATACTTATAGCTGAATACCTCACATCAAACGACAAATCATAAAATTTTGAAAAAGTCGTACATTTAACCCTTTGGGCTCCTACATGTGTATTTTAAACAAATCTTTTTAAGTGAGTCCCTAACAAGAATGCACGTGTGAAATTTTGCGTACTTATAGATGGACACCTCAGATCAAACGACAAATCATAAAATTTTTAAAAAGTCGTACATTTAACTCTTTGAGCTCCCACATATGTATTTTAAACAATTCTTTCTAAGTGAACCCTAATTAGGTTGGAGGCGTGAAATTTTGCATACTTATAGCTGAACACCTCACATCAAATGACAAACCATAAAATTTTGAAAAAGTGGTACATTTAACCCTTTGGGATCCCACATGTGTATTTTAAACAATTCTTTCTAAGTGAACCATAATTAGGTTGGAGGAGTGAAATTTTGCATACTTATAGCTGAATACCTCACATCAAACGACAAATCATAAAATTTTGAAAAAGTCGTACATTTAACCCTTTGGGCTCCTACATGTGTATTTTAAACAATTCTTTTAAAGTGAGTCCCTAACAAGGTTGCACGTGTGAAATTTTGCGTACTTATAGATGGACACCTCAGATCAAACGACAAATCATAAAATTTTTAAAAAGTCGTACATTTAACTCTTTGAGCTCCCACATATGTATTTTAAACAATTCTTTCTAAGTGAACCCTAATTAGGTTGGAGGCGTGAAATTTTGCATACTTATAGCTGAACACCTCACATCAAATGACAAACCATAAAATTTTGAAAAAGTCGTACATTTAACCCTTTGGGCTCCCACATGTGTATTTTAAACAATTCTTTCTAAGTGACACCCTATTTAGGTTGGAGGTATGAAATTTTGCATACTTATAGCTGAACACATCAGATCAAACGACAAATCATAAAATTCTGAAAAAGTCGTACATTTAACCCTTTGAGCTCCCACATGTGTATTTTAAACAATTCTTTCTATGAGAGCCTCTAATTAGGTTGGAGGCGTGAAATTTTTCATGCTTATAGCTGAATACTTCACATCAAACGACAGATCATAAAAATTTCAAAAAGTCATACATTTAAACCTTTGCGCTCCCACACGTGTATTTTAAACAATTCTTTCTAAGTGAGTCCCTAATTAGGTTGCAGGCGTGAAATGTTGCGTACTTATAGATGGAGACCTCAGATCAAACGACAAATCATAAAATTTTGATAAAGTCGTACATTTAACATTTGAGCTCCCACATGTGTATTTTAAACAATTCTTTTTATGTGTACCTTTAATAAGTTTGGAGGCGTGAAATTTTGCATGCTTATAGCTGAATACCTCACATCAAACGACAAACTATAAAATTTTGAAAAAGTCGTACATTTAAACCTTTCGGCTCAACCATGTGTATTTTAAACAATTCTTTCTAAGTGAGCCCCTAATTAGGTTGGAGGAGTGAAATTTTGCATACTTATAGCTAAATACATTTTATCAAACGACCAATCATAAAATTTTGAGAAAGTGCATTTAACCCTTTGGGCTCCCACATGTGTATTTAAACAATTCTTTCTAAGTGAGCCCCTAATTAGGTTGGAGGCTTGAAATTTTGCATACTTATAGCTGAGCACCTGATATCAAACGGCAAATCATAAAATTTTCAAAAAGTCGTACATTTAACCTTTTGGGCTCCTACATGTGTATTTTAAACAATTCTTTGTAAGTGACACCCTATTTAGGTTGGAGGCGTGAAATTTTGCATACTTATAGCTGAACACCATCATGCGACAAATCATAAAAATTTGAAAAAGTCATACATTTAACCCTTTGGGCTCCCACATGCGTATTTTAAGCAATTCTTTCTAACTGAGCACCTTATTAAATTGGAGATTTGAAATTTTGCATACTTATAGCAGAACACCTGAGGCCAGGCGACAAATCATAAAATCTTGAAAAAGTCTTACGTTTAACCCTTTGAGCTACCACATATATCTTTTAAGCAATTCTTTCGAAGAGAGCCCCTAATTAAGTTGGAGACATGATTTTTTGCATACGTATAGCTGAATACATCTGATTACACGACAAATCATAAAATTTTGAAAAAGTCGTACATTTAACCCTTTGGGCTCCCACATGTGTATTTTAAACAGTTCTTTCTAAGTGAGTCCCTAATTAGGTTGCAGGCGTGAAATTTTACGAACTTATAGCTGAACACCTCACATCAAATGAAAAACCATAAAATTTTGAAAAAGTCGTACATTTAACCCTTTGAGCTCCCACATGTGTATTTTAAACAATTCTTTCTAAGTGACACCCTATTTAGGTTCGAGGTATGAAATTTTGCATACTTATAGCTGAACACCTCAGATCAAACGACAAATCATAAAATTCTGAAAAAGTCGTACATTTAACCCTTTGAGCTCCCACATGTGTATTTGAAACAATTCTTTCTATGAGAGCGTCTAATTAGGTTGGAGGCGTGAAATTTTTCATGCTTATAGCTGAGTACTTCACATCAAACGACAGATCATAAAATTTTCAAAATGTCGTACATTTAACCCTTTGGGCTCCCACATGTGTATTTTAAACAATTATTTCTAAGTGAGTCCCTAATTTGGTTGCAGGCGTGAAATTTTGCGTACTTATAGATGGACACTTCAGATCAATCGACAAATCATAAAATTTTGATAAAGTCGTACATTTAACCCTTTGAGCTCCTACATGTGTATTTTAAACAACACTTTTTATGTGAAACTTTAATTAGGTTGGAGGCGTGAAATTTTGCATGCTTATAGCTGAATACCTCACATCAAACGACAAAACACTAAAATTTTTAAAAACTCGTACATTTAACCCTTTGGGGTCCCACATGTGTGTTTTAAACAATTCTTTCTAAGTGAAACATAATTTGGTTGGAGGGGTGAAATTTTGCATACATATAGCTGAATACCTCACATCAAACGACAAATCATAAAATTTTGTAAAAGTCGTACGTTTAACCCTTTGGGCTCCCACATGTGTATTTTAAACAATTCTTTTTAAGTGAGTCCCTAATTAGGTTGCACGCGTGAAATTTTGCGTACTTATAGATGGACACCTCAGATCAAACGACAAATCATAAAATTTTTAAAAAGTCGTACATTTAACACTTTGAGCTCCCACATGTGTATTTTAAACAATTCTTTCTAAGTGAACCCTAACTAGGTTGGAGGCGTGAAATTTTGCATACTTATAGCTGAACACCTCACATCAAATGACAAACCATAAAATTTTGAAAAAGTCGTACATTTAACCATTTGAGCTCCCACATGTGTATTTTAAACAATTCTTTCTATGAGAGCCTCTAATTAGGTTGGAGGCGTGAAATGTTTCATGCTTATAGCTGAATACTTCACATCAAACGACAGATCATAAAAAATTCAAAAAGTCGTACATTTAACCCTTTGGGCTCTCACATATGTATTTTAAATAATTCTTTCTAAGTGAGTCCCTAATTAGGTTTCAGGCGTGAAATTTTGCATACTTATAGATGGACACCTCAGATAAAACGACAAATCATAAAATTTTCATAAAGTCGTACATTTAACCCTTTGAGCTCCCACATGTGTATTTTAAACAAATCTTTTTATGTGAACCTTTAATTAGGTTGGACGCATGAAATTTCGCATGCTTATAGCTGAATACCTCACATCAAACGACAAACTATAAAATTTTGAAAAAGTCGTACATTTAACCCTTTGGGCTGCCACATGTGTATTTTAAACAATTCTTTCTAAGTGAGCACCTAAATAGGTTGGAGGAGTGAAATTTTGCATACATATAGCTGAATACATCTTATCAAACGACCAATCATAAAATTTTGAAAAAGTGCATTTAACCCTTTGGGCTCCCACATGTGTATTTTAAACAATTCTTTCTAAGTGAACCATAATTGGGTTGGAGGCGTGAAATTTTTCATACTTATAGCTGAACACCTCACATCAAATGACAAACCATAAAATTTTGAAAAAGTACATTTAACCCTTTGGGCTCCCACATGTGTATTTTAAACATTTCTTTCTAAGTGAACCGTAATTGGGTTGGAGGCGTGAAATTTTGCATACTTATAGCTGAACACCTCACATCAAATGACAAACCATAAAATTTTGAAAAAGTTGTACAACTAACCCTTTGGGCTCCCACATGTGTATTTTAAACAATTCTTTCTAAGTGAGCCCCTAATTAGGTTGGAGGCGTGAAATTTTGCATACTTATAGCTGAGCACCTCATATCAAACGGCAAATCATAAAATTTTCAAAAAGTCGTACATTTAACCTTTTGGGCTCCTACATGTGTATTTTAAACAATTCTTTGTAAGTGACACCCTATTTATGTTGGAGGCGTGAAATTTTGCATACTTATAGCTGAATACCATCATGCGACAAATCATAAAAATTTGAAAAAGTCATACATTTAACCCTTTGGGCTCCCACATGCGTATTTTAAGCAATTCTTTCTAACTGAGCCCATTATTAAATTGGAGATTTGAAATTTTGCATACTTATAGCAGAACACCTGAGGCCAGGCGCCAAATCATAGAATCTTGAAAAAGTCTTACGTTTAACCCTTTGAGCTACCACATATATCTTTTAAGCAATTCTTTCGAAGAGAGCCCTAATTAAGTTGGAGACATGATTTTTTTGCATACGTATAGCGGAGTACATCTGATTACATGACAAATCATAAAATTTTGAAAATGTCGTACATTTAACCCTTTGGGCTCCCACGTGTGTATTTTAAACAGTTCTTTCTAAGTGAGCCCCTAATTAGGTTGCAGGCGTGAAATTTTACGAAATTATAGCTGAACACCTCACATCAAATGACAAACCATAAAATTTTGAAAAAGTCATACATTTAACCCTTTGGGCTCCCACATGTGTATTTTAAACAATTCTTTCTAAGTGACACCTTATTTTGGTTGGAGGAATGAAATTTTGCAAACTTATAGCTGAACACCTCAGATCAAACGACAACTCATAAAATTCTGAAAAAGTCGTACATCCCTTTGAGCTCCCACATGTGTATTTTAAACATTTCTTTCTATGAGATCCTCTAATTAGGTTGGAGGCGTGAAATTTTTGATGCTTATAGCTGAATACTTCACATCAAACGACAGATCACAAAATTTTTAAAAAGTCGTACATTTAACCCTTTGGGCTCCCTCATGTGTATTTTAAACAATTCTTTCTAAGTGACTCCCTAATTAGGTTGCAGGCGTGAAATTTTACACGACAAATCATAAAATTTTGAAAATGTCATACATTTAACCCCTTGGGCTCCCACATGTGTATTTTAAACAATTCTTTCTAAGTGACACCTTATTTTGGTTGGAGGAATGAAATTTTGCAAACTTATAGCTGAACACCTCAGATCAAACGACAAATCATAAAATTTTGATAAAGTCGTACATTTAACCCTTTGAGCTCCCACATGTGTATTTTAAACAACTCTTTTTATGTGAACTTTTAATTAGGTTGGAGGTGTGAAAATTTTCATGCTTATAGCTGAATACCTCACATCAAACGACAAACTATAAAATTTGAAAAAGTCGTACATTTAAACCTTTGGGCTCCCACATGTGTATTTTAAAAAATTCTTTCTAAGTGCGCCCCTAATTAGGTTGGAGCAGTGAAATTTTGAATACTTATAGCTGAATACATCTTATCAAACGACCAATCATAAAATTTTGAAAAAGTACATTTAACCCTTTGGGCTCCCACATGTGTATTTTAAACAGTTCTTTCTAAGTGAGTCCCTAATTAGGTTGCAGGCGTGAAATTTTACGAACTTATAGCTGAACACCTCACATCAAATGACAAACCATAAAATTTTGAAAAAGTCGTACATTTAACCCTTTGGGCTCATACAAGTGTACTTTAAACAATTCTTTCTAAGTGACACCCTATTTAGGTTGGAGGTATGAAATTTTGCATACTTATAGCTGAACACCTCAGATCATACGACAAATCATAAAATTCTGAAAAAGTCGTACATTTAACCCTTTGAGCTCCCACATGTGTATTTTAAACAATTCTTTCTATGAGAGCCTCTAATTAGGTTGGAGGCGTGAAATTTTTGATGCTTATAGCTGAATACTTCACATCAAACGACAGATCACAAAATTTTTAAAAAGTCGTACATTTAACCCTTTGGGCTCCCACATGTGTATTTTAAACAATTCTTTCTAAGTGAGTCCCTAATTAGGTTGCAGGCGTGAAATTTTACACGACAAATCATAAAATTTTGAAAATGTCATACATTTAACCCTTTGGGCTCCCACATGTGTATTTTAAACAATTCTTTCTAAGTGACACCTTATTTTGGTTGGAGGAATGAAATTTTGCAAACTTATAGCTGAACACCTCAGATCAAACGACAAATCATAAAATTCAGAAAAAGTCGTACATCCCTTTGAGCTCCCACATGTGTATTTTAAACATTTCTTTCTATGAGATCCTCTAATTAGGTTGGAGGCGTGAAATTTTTGATGCTTATAGCTGAATACTTCACATCAAACGACAGATCACAAAATTTTTAAAAAGTCGTACATTTAACCCTTTGGGCTCCCTCATGTGTATTTTAAACAATTCTTTCTAAGTGACTCCCTAATTAGGTTGCAGGCGTGAAATTTTGCGTACTTATAGCTGAACACCTCAGATCAAACGACAAATCATAAAATTTTGATAAAGTCGTACATTTAACCCTTTGAGCTCCCACATGTGTATTTTAAACAACTCTTTTTATGTGAACTTTTAATTAGGTTGGAGGCGTGAAATTTTTCATGCTTATAGCTCAATACCTCACATCAAACGACAAACTATAAAATTTAAAAAAGTCGTACATTTAAACCTTTGGGCTCCCACATGTGTATTTTAAAAAATTCTTTCTAAGTGAGCCCCTAATTAGGTTGGAGCAGTGAAATTTTGCATACTTATAGCTGAATACATCTTATCAAACGACCAATCATAAAATTTTGAAAAAGTACATTTAACCCTTTGGGCCCCCACATGTGTATTTTAAAAAATTCTTTCTAAGTGAACCCTAATTGGGTTGGAGGCGTGAAATTTTGCATACTTATAGCTGAACACCTCACATCAAATGACAAACCATAAAATTTAAAAAAAAGTCATACATTTAACCCTTTGGGCTCCCACATGCGTATTTTAAGCAATTCTTTCTAACTGAGCCCCTTATTAAATTGGAGATTTGAAATTTTACATACTTATAGCAGAACACCTGAGGCCAGGCGACAAATCATAAAATCTTGAAAAAGTCTTACGTTTAACCCTTTGAGCTACCACATATATCTTTTAAGCAATTCTTTCGAAGAAAGCCCCTAATTAAATTGGAGACATGATTTTTTGCATACGTATAGCTGAATACATCTGATTACACGACAAATCATAAAATTTTGAAAAAGTTGTACATTTAACCCTTTGGGCTCCCACATGTGTATTTTAAACAGTTCTTTCTAAGTGAGTCCCTAATTAGGTTGCAGGCGTGAAATTTTACGAACTTATAGCTGAACACCTCACATCAAATGACAAACCATAAAATTTTGAAAAAGTCGTACATTTAACCCTTTGGGCTCCCACAAGTGTATTTTAAACAATTCTTTCTAAGTGACACCCTATTTAGGTTGGAGGCATGAAATTTTGCATACTTATAGCTGAACACCTCAGATCATACGACAAATCATAAAATTCTGAAAAAGTCGTACATTTAACCCTTTGACCTCCCACATGTGTATTTTAAACAATTCTTTCTATGAGAGCCTCTTATTAGGTTGGAGGCGTGAAATTTTTCATGCTTATAGCTGAATACTTCACATCAAAAGACAGATCATAAAATTTTCAAAAAGTGGTACATTTAACCCTTTGGGCTCCCACATGTGTATTTTAAACAATTATTTCTAAGTGAGTCCCTAATTAGGTTGCAGGCGTGAAATTTTGCGTACTTATAGATGGAAACTTCAGATCAAACGACAAATCATAAAATTTTGATAAAGTCGTACATTTAACCCTTTGAGCTCCCACATGTGTATTTTAAACAACACTTTTTATGTGAAACTTTAATTAGGTTGGAGGCGTGAAATTTTGCATGCTTATGGCTAAATACCTCACATCAAACGACAAAACACAAAAATTTTGAAAAACTCGTACATTTAACCCTTTGGGGTCCCACATGTGTGTTTTAAACAATTCTTTCTAAGTGAACCATAATTCGGTTGGAGGAGTGAAATTTTGCATACTTATAGCTAGCTGAATACCTCACATCAAACGACAAATCATAAAATTTTGAAAAAGTCGTACATTTAACCCTTTGGGCTCCCACATGTGTATTTTAAACAATTCTTTTTAAGTGAGTCCCTAATTAGGTTGCACGCGTGAAATTTTGCGTACTTATAGATGGACACCTCAGATCAAACGACAAATCATAAAATTTTTAAAATGTCGTACATTTAACCCTTTGAGCTCCCACATGTGTATTTTAAACAATTCTTTCTAAGTGAACCCTAATTAGGTTGGAGGCGTGAAATTTTGAATATTTATAGCTGAACACCTCACATCAAATGACAAACCATAACATTTTGAAAAAGTCGTACATTTAACCCTTTGGGCTCCCGCATGTGTATTTTAAACAATTCTTTCTAATGACACCCTATTTAGGTTAGAGGTATGAAATTTTGCATACTTATAGCTGAACACCTCAGATCAAACGACAAATACTAAAATTCTGAAAAAGTCGTACATTTAACCCTTTGGGCTCCCACATGTGTATTTTAAACAATTCTTTCTAATGACACCCTATTTAGGTTAGAGGTATGAAATTTTGCATACTTATAGCTGAACACCTCACATCAAACGACAAATCATAAAATTTTGAAAAAGTCGTACTTTTAACCCTTTGGGCTCCCACATGTGTATTTTAAACAATTCTTTTTAAGTGAGTCCCTAATTAGGTTGCACGCGTGAAATTTTGCGTACTTATAGCTGAATACTTCACATCAAACGACAGATCATAAAAATTTCAAAAAGTCGTACATTTAACCCTTTGGGCTCTCACATGTCTATTTTAAATAATTCTTTCTAAGTGAGTCCCTAATTAGGTTGCAGGCGTGAAATTTTGCATACTTATAGATGGACACCTCAGATAAAACGACAAATCATAAAATTTTCATAAAGTCGTACATTTAACCTTTTGAGCTCCCACATGTGTATTTTAAACAAATCTTTTTATAACAACCTTTAATTAGGTTGGACGCATGAAATTTTGCATGCTTATAGCTGAATACCTCACATCAAACGACAAACTATAAAATTTTGAAAAAGTCGTACATTTAACCCTTTGGGCTCCCACATGTGTATTTTAAACAATTCTTTCTAAGTGAGCCCCTAATTAGGTTGGAGGTGTGAAATTTTGCATACTTATAGCTGAACACCTCAGATCAAACGACAAATCATAAAATTCTGAAAAAGTCGTACATTTAACATTTTGGGCTCCTACATGTGTATTTTAAACAATTCTTTCTAAGTGACACCCTATTTAGTTTGGAGGCGTGAAATTTTGCATACTTATAGCTGAACACCATCATGCGAGAAATCATAAAAATTTGAAAAAGTCGTACATTTAACCCTTTGGGCTCCTACATGTGTATTTTAAACAATTCTTTTTAAGTGAGTCCCTAACAAGGTTGCACGTGTGAAATTTTGCGTACTTATAGATGGACACCTCAGATCAAACGACAAATCATAAAATTTTTAAAAAGTCGTACATTTAACTCTTTGAGCTCCCACATATGTATTTTAAACAATTCTTTCTAAGTGAACCCTAATTAGGTTGGAGGCGTGAAATTTTGCATACTTATAGCTGAACACCTCACATCAAATGACAAACCATAAAATTTTGAAAAAGTCGTACATTTAACCCTTTGGGCTCCCACATGTGTATTTTAAACAATTCTTTCTAAGTGAACCCTAATTGGGTTGGAGGCGTGAGCTGAATACATCTTATCAAACGACCAATCATAAAATCTTGAAAAAGTACATTTAACCCTTTGGGCTCCCACATGTGTATTTTAAACAATTCTTTCTAAGTGAACCCTAATTGGGTTGGAGGCGTGAAATTTTGCATACTTATAGCTGAACACCTCACATCAAATGACAAACCATAAAATTTTGAAAAAGTTGTACATTTAACCCTTCGGGCTCCCACATGTGTATTTTAAACAATTCTTTCTAAGTGAGCCCCTAATTAGTTTGGAGGCGTGAAATTTTGCATACTTATAGCTGAGCACCTCACATCAAACGGCAAATCATAAAATTTTGAAAAAATCGTACATTTAACCTTTTGGGCTGCTACATGTGTATTTTAAACAATTCTTTCTAAGTGACACCCTATTTAGGTTGGAGGCGTGAAATTTTGCATACTTATAGCTGAACACCATCATGCGACAAATCATAAAAATTTGAAAAAGTCATACATTTAACCCTTTGGGCTCCCACATGCGTATTTTAAACAATTCTTTCTAACTGGGCCCCTTATTAAATTGGAGATTTGAAATTTTGCATACTTATAGCAGAACACCTGAGGCCAAGCTAAAAAACATAAAATCTTGAAAAAGTCTTACGTTTAACCCTTTGAGCTACCACATATGTCTTTTAAGAAATTCTTTCGAAGAGAGCCCCTAATTACGTTGGAGACATGATTTTTTGCATACGTATAGCTGAATACCTCAGATTATACGACAAATCATAAAATTTTGGAAAAAGTCGTACATTTAACCCTTTGGGCTGCCACATGTGTATTTTAAACAATTCTTTCTAAGTGAGTCCCTAATTAGGTTGCAGGCGTGAAATTTTGCGTACTTATAGCTAAACTCCTCTCATCAAATGACAAACCATAAAATTTTGAAAAAGGTAATACATTTAACCCTTTGGGCTCCCACATGTGTATTTTAAACAATTCTTTCTAAGTGACACCTTATTTAGGTTGGAGGTATGAAATTTTGCATACTTATAGCTGAACACCTCAGATCAAACGACAAATCATAAAATTCTGAAAAAGTCGTACATTTAACCCTTTGAGCTCCCACATGTGTATTTTAAACATTTCTTTCTATGAGATCCTCTAATTAGGTTGGAGGCGTGAAATTTTTCATGCTTATAGCTGAATACTTCACATCAAACGACAGATCATAAAATTTTTAAAAAGTCGTACATTTAAGCCTTTGGGCTCCCACTTGTGTATTTTAAACAATTCTTTCTAAGTGAGTCCCTAATTAGGTTGCAGGCGTGAAATTTTGCGTACTTATAGATGGAATGGACACTTTAGATCAAACGACAAATCATAAAATTTTGATAAAGTCGTACATTTAACCCTTTGAGCTCCAATATGTGTATTTTAAACAACTCTTTTTATGTGAACTTTTAATTAGGTTGGAGGCGTGAAATTTTTCATGCTTATAGCTGAATATCTCACATCAAACGACAAACTATAAAATTAGAAAAAGTTGTACATTTAAACCTTTGGGCTCCCACATGGGAATTTTAAACAATTCTTTCTAAGTGAGCCCCTAATTAGGTTGGAGCAGTGAAATTTTGCATACTTATAGCTGAATACATCTTATCAAACGACCAATCATAAAATTTTGAAAAAGTACATTTAACCCCTTGGGCTCCCACATGTGTATTTTAAACAATTTTTTCTAAGTGAACCCTAATTGGGTTGGAGGCGTGAGCTGAATACATCTTATCAAACGACCAATCATAAAATTTTGAAAAAGTACATTTAACCCTTTGGGCTCCCACATGTGTATTTTAAACAATTCTTTCTAAGTGAACCCTAATTGGGTTGGAGGCGTGAAATTTTGCATACTTATAGCTGAACACCTCACATCAAATGACAAACCATAAAATTTTGAAAAAGTTGTACATTTAACCCTTTGGGCTCCCTCATGTGTATTTTAAACAATTCTTTCTAAGTGAGCCCCTAATTAGGTTGGAGGCGTGAAATTTTGCATACTTATAGCTGAGCACCTCACATCAAACGGCAAATCATAAAATTTTGAAAAAATCGTACATTTAACCTTTTGGGCTCCTACATGTGTATTTTAAACAATTCTTTCTAAGTGACACCCTATTTAGGTTGGAGGCGTGAAATTTTGCATACTTATAGCTGAACACCATCATGCGACAAATCATAAAAATTTGAAAAAGTCATACATTTAACCCTTTGGGCTCCCACATGCGTATTTTAAGCAATTCTTTCTAACTGAGCCCCTTATTAAATTGGAGATTTGAAATTTTGCACACAACCAGCAGAACACCTGAGGCCAGGCGACAAATCATAAATTCTTTAAAAAGTCTTTCGTTTAACCCTTATCTACCACATTTGCCTTTTAAGCAATTCTTTCGAAGAGAGCCCCTAATTAAGTTGGAGACATGATTTTTTGCATACGTATAGCTGAATACCTCAGATTACACGACAAATCATAAAAAATTTCAAAAAGTCTTATATTATTTACTCCTCCGTGCTCTAACTCTTATATTTTAAGCAATTTCTCTATCCTCCACCCTTTTCACCTGGGGAGTACTTTTTCAACTTTTGCCGACACCCCTTTGACCATTCTTTCATATTATGCACCATAGCCTTACATATTTTAGTTCCACTTTTTACCGCCAGGGGTGCCTACTTATCTCGGGTGCTATGGGTCCAATCCCCTCGACTAATATATCTATGGATAGTATGTAAAACTGAGTTTCGTTCGGATAAAGGTTTGTTTAGAATAGAGTGCGCCCCTTGTTGCGAAATGTGGAACTAACAGATTTTTCAAAAGGATAAAGTGTTTTGAAAGGAATATTAAACGAAACCCTCTGTGCGATCTGTGATCACACTCACCCACTTGTTTAAGGTTTAAAACGATGAGTCCCCTTAAATGAAAAACACACTTCATTCAAAATTTTAATTCATTATTAGTCATTTGAATTTTTAAAAATCTGGATTCACATAAAATTCACCTAAAATTGGGGAATTTTCTAGTATCTTATATTTTTTTAAACAAAGCTTTTCAAGAAAGGAAGTTAACTGCAGCTTTGTCGCTAATTTTCTCAAAATAGTTGGACCTCATTAATTTATCCGAGTACCAACATTGTTGATGTAAAATTAGGTTAGAGAGGATTTTGGACAAACACGCTACTAGAAAACATGGAATATGTTAAATTTAGTTTAAAATAATTAAAATTAAAGTACAATATTAAAAGAAGTACGCTTTAACAGTAGAAAATGACTAGACATACTCGGGATAGTGAGAAAACAAAAACAAAAAACCAAACGCTCGTAAAAATTACGAATTCTGTAAATTTTGCATTTATATATTGGAAAATAAGTTTACTTCAGAGCATTTTATTATCAATTTTCCTAGAAAACAAACAGTCTTATAATCATCCTCCAACTCGTCAATCAGCTTATGCCAGTCAAACATTGTCATAATTATATTATGTCATAATTATTATGTCTATGAGCGGCCATATTCAACGAGCGTCCCGCGGGCCGCATGTGGCCCGGCGACCTTTTATGTGCAGCCCGAGACAGATAATCATCAATGCATATTTATAAAATTAATTGACACGTGCATAAAAAAAAATATTTAAGACGTTTCATATATTTTCATGGGCAGACAAATTCTGTCCTGTTATTTATAATTCATTTAAAATTATGCTAAAACATCTTAAATGACGTTTTCCTAGTCAAAGTTTTTTTTTTACATCTGGAACAGTGGTACATATATTTCTTAATCTTCAACACTAATCAAACAATATTCCAGTTTAATTAAATTTGCCCCATATGTTTCTGCAATTAAATAATAAAAAGTTTTTAAGCCTGATCTTGTCAGCTTAAATTAGCTAAAGTCAGCTCTTATTAGCGAAAGTCTTCGGTGTTTTTTCTTTAGAACTTGTAAGTTCTGCGATTGTCGTATTATTTTGTTTTATGCTTATTACACAGCATATTACATATTTACATAATACTGTTTTTTTAGGTGAAACACTTGTTACGCAAAAAAGTAGCATCAAAAGATTTTTACGCAATTAAGGCTGTTCTTAAGGCCCCTTATCACTCAGATTTTAGATTTCCCTCTCCAATGTTAAACCAATGGCCATTTAATGCCTCTTTATTTGTCTAATATCTCATCAGAAAATTAATATTTTTAACTCATTTTTTCTGTGTGCACTTCTTAAAAGATGTCGCTTTCTGTTTTAGTTGACAAAATAATTTTTAAATGTATACTTATTTTTTAATTTAATGCTAAAGTCTTAAGAAGTATGCGAAATGTAAATAACATTAAATAACTTCGATTCTATTTGGAATTTTAAAATTTTGGAAACAACACAAGAAAGCCTGTATTTTCATCCATTCATATAAATTAAAATTTTTCGTTTAAGTTTATTTAAATTTCAGATATTCGACAAATATTGGAAAATTTCCTCTCCCCCCTCAGAACATCCATCAAACGAGGAGACAGGGTGGGAGTTGACCTTTGACATCAAAGAGGTCGAATGTCGCGGCGGGGTATTTTCTAGCTTTATCGTATAAGTGGAAAAAGTCCGAACTTGTACAGAGTTGTAAAATTTTTTGCTCTGCAAATTATTTTTAAGAGAATACTAGCATTTTGAAAACTGATAAAACGAAAGCTGTTGTAAAATAAATAAATAAAAAACATAAATATCACTTGCAAGGACAACTGCATATTTAAAAAAAGGGATGCCTGTGCTTTTGTCTTTTGGACACCAAAATGAAGATTGAATAAATACTCGCTTTCCGTGAGACAGAAATAAAAAAGAAGTTAAAAGATTTTTATTTTGACTGTCTTCTACCAAAAATAATTGATCCATTCCGTACAATTTCCAAGCCCATAAGAGATAAACCCTATATTTTAAAAACACCTGAAGTTCACAGTTAAAAAAGGGAGAGGGGGGGGGGGGTGAACGGAAAAATGAATAAATTAAAAGAAGAAAGGCAATTAAAATATTTGTGATTAACTTTTATTTATTTAAAATAAATTTCATTCATCCCTCATTTGTAGCATAATGTAGAATTTAATTTCGCGCATTTTGTAATTTATAGTTTTCTTTTCTCATAAATGTAAATTTAAAATGTTCGTAAAAAATAATAGAACTAACTTAAATACTATAAATTGTGTTATTTATCCAACACATTCTCCAATCTCTTTCAAATTCTAAGTGTAGAAGATAATAGCTGTTTCCTTATTATTGTTCTGCCAATCACAAATGCAGAATTTGTCCTTATTTTTTGCTATTTTTGTGTTTGATGTCAGAGAAAAAACTGAAAAGTTTGGAAAACTTCGACTAATATATTGTACAAAATTAAGTATACAGAGTGTCCCAATACAAAGATAGAAATAAACTTTAATCATTAACATGTTAGAGATACATATGTAAATTGCAACAGTGTTCAAAATAAGGTACAAATTAAAGTTATGTTGACGAAATAGTCCTGCCATTAATTTTCAAAATATTATTAAAATTTTTCAAATTCAAAGTCTCTTAATTCGGTACTGTTGTACTTGCTAGAGTTTGATTTTATATATATATATATATATATATATATAATTAATAGGATCTAGGTACCGTATAAAAGTTTAAAATATGTACCCTTTTGAAAATGAATGGCAGGGCTATTTCATCAATACAATCTTAATCCCTGCCTTATTTGGCACACTTTTGCTTTTTACATTGTTTATATATCTCCAACAGTTGAAAAATTAAAATGCGTTTCAATCATTTTGAGACACTATTTATTACTTATAGGTTTTACTTCTTACATGTATATTGACTAGTACGTCAGCAAAATTTTATAAAAGTGCTAAAATAATAAAATTTAGCACATGCAAAAAATAAATATGTGAATATTTTTTATGATAAAAAATTCCTTATTGATGAAAATACTTAAAATTTAATCATATGCTTAACCTCTTCTTTATTTCTTTTATATAATTGTATGGTATTACATAGCTGCCAACACTTCCAATTTTTTCAGAATTCTTCCGAAAAATCTTCATGTTTTCCGATTTTACGCGCGTAATGGGTTTTCTTCCGCTTTTCGTCATTTTCTTCCGATTTTCGGCCTTTTCTTACGCTTTTTACGCGAGTTTCGTCAAAGGATCGCGGGAAAACCGAAATTTATCCGAAGGTTCGCGGGAAAGACGCAAATTTTGTCGGAAGATCGCGTAAAAAACGAAAATCCAAAAGAGCGCGTAAAAACACGAATTCCGTGAAAAGATCGTGAAAAAACGCGAATTTTGTCAAAAGATCGTGTAAAAAAGCGCCGTAAAAAGATCGCGTAAAAACACTATTTCCGTAAAAAGATCACGTAAAAACTCGAATTCCGTTAAAGGATCGCGAAAAACCCCCAAATTTCACCGATGGATTGCGGAAAAAGCCCAAATTTCGCCGAACGATCGCGGGAAAGACGCTGATTTCGTCAAAAGATTGCGTAAACAACGCGTAGGGGGGATTTTGGTCCGAATTTTTCGAAAATTTAAGGCATTCATTTCCAAAAATTAAAAAAAATCGGCCACCAATTCGAAAATTCGGACATAAAAAATATCGCGAATTTCGACATCTTCGCCGAAAAAAATTAATTTTGTCAATTGTTTGCAGATAAATTGCCAATTTCGTCAAAGGATCGCATGGAAAACGCTAATTTCGTCAAAAGATCGCGAAAAAACGGCAAATTTCTTCAAAAGATCGCGAAAAAACGGCAAATTTCGTCAAAAAATCGCGAAAAGAAAATTTCGTCAAAAAATTGCGAAAAACCACCACAAATTTCGTCAAAAGATCGCGAAAAAAAACAAAAATTTCGTCTAAAGATCGCGAATTTCGTCAAAGGGCCGCTGAAAAAAACGCATAGCTAGTGTCGGAAGTGGATCTCCCCCCCCCCCCCCCCCCCGCTTCCTGCTGTAACTTTTCAGAAAATTTGCTGTGAATTTCAGAATTTTTTTTCTTTTTTTACTCAGAATCACCCTAAAAAAAAAAAAAAAAAAAAAAAAGGAATCAGAAGCAGGCTTTGTTGATATATATCAATGGATATATATCATGATATATATCTTGATATATATCCGATATTTATTTTTAAAATATCAAGAATTTTGATATTTTCGATATTTTCAAATTCTTGATATTTATTTTCAAAATATCAAGATGTTTGATATTTTGTATATTTGATACTTATTTTTAAAATATCAATGTGTAAGATAATTTTGATATTTTTTCAGTCAAAACAAGTGTAAATGAAATTTTCAACTGTTATTGACTATGCCATTCTGTAGATAAAAAACTTTGTCTCTGGCAGTGACTCTTCTAGGCAAAGAATACAAGAAAATTTTTTTACAAATATCTTTTCTAAGCTTTATGTTTGAAACTTTTATTTTTAAATGTAGAACTAATAATTATGAGAGACAATTAATTCAGAACTGCCACTGAAAGAGAAACTGTAATTTACATAATCTTATATACAGCATTATTAGAAAAGAATATTCTGATTTTGGTTTAATTGAGTCTAAACTGTACTACAGGTTAGGGAATAAACAATAAGACAAGCTTACATTTATGTTAAAATTCTTCAATTAAAAAAAATAAACTAATTTGTATTTAAAATTTTATTTTATAAAACTTTCTTGATACTTGATACAAATCCTATAGTTTATATACATATGCAAAATGTATGCAAATATATGCAAATTGTATCTGTTTTCAATTAGTACATTTTCAATTTTGTTCTAAGTAAAAAAAAAAAAAAAAAAAAAAAAAAAAAAAGAGAAATGTATTTTAGAATGCTATTGTTTAAGTTTTGTATGTTAATTGCAATATGTTTTAGTTTCTAATTTATATTATGCTTGAAAATATTCATTATCAGCAGTAAGTTGACTATTTTGAAAATATCGGATATATATCGAAAATATCGGATATTTTTGATATTTTCGAAAATATCATGATATTTACGAACTCTGATCAGAAGTTTTAAGTGTCTTTTAAAGTGAAATGTGGTATATCTATGAATTTTAAAAGAGAAAAAAATATATATAGTAATTTTTAATATATTCAAGTTATTCTTTTTTGTCATAATATATATTGTGTAATTGCAAATTAGTGAATATTTTATTCGAGTTTCTCTTTGAAATTTGTTTATTTGTAAGGATTCAGCTGTTTTTAATCCTTACTGAAAGTGTTATAAAACTTAAAAAATCTTCTGATTTCTTCTGATTTTTCGCCAAAATTTTCTGATTTCTTCTGATTTTTTGCCCAAAATCCTTTGAGTTTTACCGAAATTTAGTTGGCAAGTATGGTATTATTATTATTGTTGTTATTGTTATTATTGAAAATACATATAAAGAGCTTTTAGATTTCAAATAATACATAGAAGTCTCTTACTGTGCATTAGATTATAATTGCCTTTTATATAAATGTTACATGATTAATTTATAATTCTCTGCTTTGTCGATGTGAAAGGCTAAATTATACTTCTATATTTCGTTTCAGTTGCTTCGTTTACTAAAACGTAGCAAAACATTTTTTCTCCTCTAAATACTGCTTTTCCCCCCAAACGTCTTTTCTCTGAATAACATATTATAATTTCTAGAAAATAAAACTACGTAAAACACTATACGCATATATTTTTAAATATATATGCTTTTCTTCAATTTTCAACAAATAGTTTTGATACACCTACGAAAACATTTCCATCCTTGCATGCATCGGAATTTCAGATCTTATTAGGTTTCAAGGAAACAAGTAGTTTTTACCCCGACGCACACATACCCTTTAAATATATGTGACACCCTTTTAAAATAAAAATTAATAACTATATCTATCTATCTATATATTTTTTTTGGTCCCCTAAAATAAATTTTAGATGGTTCTCAAATTTATGGTTCAACAAACGAGATACTTTTTGATACATTTTCTGACTCATTTTTAAATGTAAAGACACAAAATTGGCAAGCCTGGCTGTTGATTGCTTATTAATACTAATCATTTTCAAAATACTATCCACGTATTTTAAGTTATTTAAGCTTACTTTTGGTGTAGGATCCATTTAAATATTTCAATTCAAAATTTGAAAGATTATAAACCTTCCTGAATAATAAAAGGAAAATTCATAATGAAACTGGTGTGAATGTATCAATTCAATATGCAATGTAATAGTATCTAGGATAATTTTTAGAGAGAAAGGGGTAAATAAGAGATTAAAAATTTAAAAAGACCAATGTAATCCAAACAATTATGAGCTATGAAGTAATAAAACCTTGTGTAAATCACCATAAAATTTAAAGGACGCGTTTCGATATCGAAATTATAACGTCAGCCAATATAAACACACGTCCGTAAGAGGACAAGGTCACTTTTTTTGTGTGTTTTCTTTCTCTAAAATAAATTTAAAATATCCGTTTTCAGAAAAATGCATTATTTGCATTTGCAAGAAAAAAAAGAAAAGAAAACTGTTATGCTATTTATAACTTATTTAGAATGTCTGAAAAAAAAAACATTTAACAGCAAAAGAAATTAAAATATCGTCCATGTTAATTTGCAATTTAAGTGAAGGTTTGATTGCTTATTTATAGTAATCATTTTCATTATTTCATTAATTCATCATGTTATTTAAAATTGTTATTAAATTATGTTATTATTAATTTATTATTAAATTTATTATTAAATTATTAAAAATATTTAAAAACCTACTTTCGGTCTAGAATCCATCTAAATATTTCAATACCATATTTAGAAGATTATAAATCTTACTGAATAATAAAATAAGAAAATTCAAACTTGTTTGAATGAGTATCAATTCAATATGCTATTTAATTGTAACTAGGATAATTTTAAACCCTTTATGTACTGAATTATGAATATTTCATCTTCTAAAGCATTTTTCGTGAATTGTTTAGACTACATTAAAAGATTTAAATAATCATTTAATAAATTTTAGAAGGATTGAAAGATTTAGAAGGATTAATTAAATTTGAATTTATAGGGATTTTGTGCAATATTTATAACACCACTCACACATTTATTAGTATTCTGTAGAATTAGGAAATGTACAAACATAATATTCTTACAATAGAAATATAAAAAGTATTTCCGAATTGAAAAATTCCCCCTCTCGACCCCCTATGCCAAGAAATCTGAAAAGATGCAAAGGAAAAATAAATCATCCTTTTAAAAATATTTTTGCTTTGTGTAACCCATAATTAAGATAAAGTAATGTATCTATAACTCATTCTAAACTGTATCACAACTAATCGATGTATTAAATAAATTTTATAACAAGTTATTTTAATGATACTTATAAGTACTGTCGGTAGACAAAGGGTTAACAAGAAAAGATAAAAAAATACGTAAAAGATTTAAAATTTACAAGACCAGCGAAATTAGAACAAATATGGATCACAGTCTAGAATCTAACGCACGCCAGGTTATGCCCGACTCGAATCCAATAATTCTTTTTAAAATTAATCCGAACTCAACATTTATAGATATGTGCAGTTTTCTTGTTCTTTATATTGCTTCAATTTTCTCATTTTATAGTCATAGTAAAAAAGTATTAATAAATAGAGAAATAAATAAAAGAGACCTTTCGAATGTACAAATCCAATGCTCCAACAAAATATATCCAAAGTATTAGCAGTTAAATTAGTTTTCGGATAATCTTCCATGAGCAACTAACAACCAGCTGAGATTTAAAAAAAAAAAAATACTGTAATTCAGGATATTTTCTAATATGAAACTAGTATGTTGTGGCCATCACAAAACTTTCTTCTATATAAATCACATCAATTAAATCATTTAAATAGTACAAGAAATTACATCAATTAAGCACCAATTCATATCAAAGTAAATCTGAATTTGAAGTTTGATGAAAATTCGTGCATTAGTTATTGAGATAGAGCTATAGGGGAAATTTTGAAAAATGCAGCATAGCAGCGCCACCTGTTGAACGATTTGCACCAAAACAAAAACACCACTAATTCATGTCCTGGTACACCTGCATCTAAAGTTTGTGGAAAATCCAAGCAATAGTTCTTGAGATAGAGCTATTGCGGAAATCACACAAAGTACAGCATAGCAGCGCCACCTATTGAGCGATTTGCACCAAACTGTATAAAATGTCAATTCATGTCAAGGACTGATTCTAAAGTTTACAGCATAAAGTGAGACAGCATAGAAGCGCCACCTATTGAGCGATTTACACCAAAATGTACAAAATGTCAATTCCAGTCAAGGATTAACTGATTCTGAAGTTTGGTGAAAATTATTGCAGTTGTTCTTGAGATACAGCTATAATGGAAATCCTGTTGAGCGATTTGCACCAAAACACAAACAGCACTAATTCATATCAAAGTATACTCGAGTCTGAAGTTTGATGAAAATACAAGCATTAGTTGTTGAGAGAGAGCTATTGCGGAAATCGTAAAAAATGCAGATAGCAACGCCACCTGTTGAGCGATTTACACCAAAATTTACAAAACTTCAATTCATGTCAAAGACTAACTGAATCTGAAGTTTGATGAAAATCCGTGCATTAGTTCTGGAGATTGAGCCATTGCGGTAATCGTGAAAAAGGCTGCATAGCAGCGCCACCTGTTGAGCGATTTACACCAAAAACTAATCACAACGATTTACACCAAAACCCAAAAGCAGCGAGTTATATCAGGGACTAACTGAATATAAATTTTTATTAAATTCCGTGCATTAGTTCTTGAGATAGAGCGCCCACAAAATTTTTGTCACATACAGGCAGACAGACATTTTGTAAAAACATGTTTTTCGGAATATCTGACCCCTAAAACGTGTAAATCTGTCGAAAACCGAAAGTCGAAATTTTTCACGAATCCAGTACTTTCTTCTTGTAAAGATAGAAGAAAGTAAAAACAACAAAAACAAAGATATAATTACTTATAGTGGCATTAATTTTGGGATAAAAATTCAGGCTCACCTATGGATTGATTAAACAATAGGCGAATTGGGTACTGACACTCCTGATTTTAGTGGCCGCCGAATTTTGGTTTAGGAAATTTTTATATAGCTGAAATTTCAAGATTAGAATTTCTAGATAGTGCCCGTCAAGATTTGACGGTAAATAACATGAATGTTTCATCGGAATAATTCTTGAATTTTTAATTAGTTCCTTTTAAATTAACTAGGGGGCTCGGCCCCCTACGAGCTACGCTCGCCAACCCCCGTCCAGACACCGCAGACTCTAAATGCACGCTAATTTGATCGGCTTTAAAAAGATTTCGAAAGATTGAATTATAATTTAAAAAACAGTGGGCGATCTCTCTATAAACGGATTTCTATTCCTTTCTCTTTGATTGGGGAATTTTAACGCCAAATCCGTTGCGGTACTACTTGATTATCCTGTCGACCAATTTCGCCAAATTATACAAATTGATATAATTTTTATTTTAAATAACAAAAGAACAATTCGTACAACATTAATAAAAACACAAATAAAACGTCGAAATAAAAATAACTTGATGACGTATGCACGTGTAACAACATTTCAAAATAAGCTAATATAAAAGGAATTAAGTAGAGTCTTTGTCTCCTGGTATTTTTTAACAAAGTGAAAAGAAAGTTCTTTTAAATGAGACATTTTAAATTAATTCTCAAAATATCAAATAAATGTCTAGCGCAATTTCTAAATTTAAACTTTTTTGCAATATTATTTTGTGTTCATTTTATGTAATAGCTATAATGTGACGTAAATATGATGTAATTTCTCCTAAGACTTCTAACGCATGTTAATGAATTTATTATTTTGCAATATCCTTTCTCTTTTAAAATTCACGTGTATACTTTTTATGACGTAATTTTTAATAAGTTCTTGCTTTTTATACGTAATTATTTAATTCCAATTTGAAAGTTTTTTTCCTGTTTATAATAGTCACGTGTAAATAAATTTTTAATTTGAAGCAAACATTATTGCTTGCGCTTTTTATTACAGTTGGCAACAGTTTAAATTAGTACAATTTTCTGAAATCTGTAAAAAATATCTCTAGAAATGCTGAAAATTTGAATTTAAAATAGAAATAAAACCTGAAAAAATGAGTCAAAATAAAAAAATTAATGCAATCTGCACTCCGGCAAATTCTAACGCATAAAATGATCTAAAAATGATTACACTGCCATGCATAGTTTTTGCTGCTATAAAACTTTTTTAGTGGAACGATTTTGTCCAACTTTACCATTAAATAACTCTTAAAATAATTCTTCGATTTGAAAACTGTCTGCATCAGCGTGTTTATCAAACATTTCTGTATAAAACCACCGATTTTCATATTTTTGTATGCATTATTTTTGTTAATATTAACGAAGAAAGGCCTCCGGTCATAAAAAAATCAAAACCGGCGGCGGCGGCGGTGACAGCGGTAGTTACTTTTTTTTTAGAATAGAGAGATTATTGAATGACGAATTTCTATATTGCATAAGTGATTCCTATTTCTTTAAGGTGATAGAGGATGCTCTCAATCTAACCTATTCACTGAAGTGAAAGAATTTTATGTTTATAATTTACAATCAATTATGCTTGCTTTTTATCAGAAATTTACCTAAAAATGCTGGGTAGAGAATTTATTTTTACTTACTACGGCCTCTTTTTTTTCTAAATAACAATATTTATTTCCATTTATTTATTTACTTAAACACGACGATTAAAAGCTGCCATGAATTTGATTTTTATCTGTTTCATTCTCTAAAAACCTAAATTTGAAACTTGATGCAGCTAACTATTTATAATATACATTTTTTATTACTTGAATTTTATTATACGTTTTTTAAATATTAAACCTGGATATCAAGGTAATTTCTTTTATAGCTCTTATACGAATATTTTTCTTTCTTTACATTTTATTTTTTAAAGAATGACAAACTTTTTTTTCTGACACACACACATATATATTCTTGATAATGGTCAAAAAATATAACGAAAATTGTAGATCAGCTCAACTTATTTAATTGATAATTACATGCAAAATATCTTAGCTTATATATTTTAAATATAAAATCATTAATGTTTCAAAATGTTTTATAAGGCATCGAAAATGTTTAGTTTTTTTAAATAACGGTACATGAAGAGGCGGGGAGAGGGGGGGGGGGCAATACCAAGCCCCTGGACGCTCTTTGTCCGATCTGTGGAATTATCTGAATATTGGAAAGCTCGCTCCTATTTTTTTTTTCCCGTAGAAGAACTCTTGTCCATTTCTTTCTGTGTCCAAGACTGCCCTAAAGGAGTTTTCTTCCCTTACTTGGCCCCCAACCGCTTCCCTTCTGACCCCCTGCTTGACCCCAACTCGTTGACAGCTTCATAAAGGCATAGGCGTGTTTAGAAAGGGGGGAAAGAAAGGACACAAGCAGAACTCAGATCCAGAAAAAGAAATGAGTGATACAAAGCCTTAACTGCCCAGCTCAACAAACGCAAAACGTTTTGACACATTTACATATTCATTTTTTAACGGAAAGATATAAAATTGGAAAACCTGGCCATGGAAGCAATTTGGAATGGAACTGTTTTTTTTTCCATTTTTTTTAATCAATCAATTACCCATTGAGTTATAAGGGATTTCGATCACGTGACAAACCCGTTTTTCGTGCGCTCTTTAGTGATTTTTCTACTTTCGCGCGGAAATTCGGTTCAAAACGTCCACTTTGACATTATTTTCTGAAAGATCTATTGGGTTTGCAAAAAAAATAAAAAAAAAAAACAGCTCGATGTCATAGTTTCTGAACAACACCACCAGCCAGTTTCATGCATTTTCGAACAAAAATAATTTAAAACTTATGTCAGGAAGTTGCCCTTTTTGATTTGAGGACTGCCTTATTTCCAAACAAAAAACATATTTCTACAATGTTTGCAATAAAAACTTACCACGAAGTTTATTGTTTGAAAAAAAAATTTTGGTAACATTTCTTCTGCGACAAACTTTCAACTTTACTGATACTATTAACTTTCTTATTATTACTTATCTTATTTTACTATCTTAATTAAATCGATTTTTTTGCGGCTTGCCTAGCGTCACAAACATACACATGCGACCCGCGAGAATAAAAGGTTAACTATGGCTGGTCTATAGAGTTACATTGTATAATGAGACTGGTGCAAAAAGTCCATGCTAACATGAAATACAAGTTTTTGCCGGATGCATTGACGTATAATACACAAATGAAATACAACAGCGATTCCCAAACTATGGGTCACGGATAGTGTTATTGCCAGGTGTCCCGATTTTGGGGGGTTACAAGGTCTGTCCCGCGTAACCACTAAGCGACGCGAAAAGTCACGATTTTTCATTTTTAATTTATTTGCGTGCGTACTATTTCTATTCTGCACCTATTGGAACTAAATACAGTAAACCCTGTGAAAACAAAACTTTATATGTAACGGAATATTTGTATAGTCCCTTCGGAAGAAATACTTTACAAATCTACCTGCCTACACAGAAACCTGTTTATAACGTTGTGATGCAGTGGGGCAGAGCTTTTTGGTTCACTAAGCTCTTGTGAGATGATCGTTGAAAAATAATACATATTTCTTACCAAATTCCTTTATTAGAACAACTAAAATAGATTTGAAAAATGTAATAACAAACTTTACCATTCATAGGTAGACACTCTCACTTTTTATTAACAGTTCTATACTTCTCATAGCCAACCTGAGTAAGCGATTTTTACTCGCATCTCTTCCGTTGGTAAAAAACGACCGGACTTGATCAGTGTCTCCAGTCTACTGTTCAGCCTGATCACCAGCTCCTGCCTGAGCCTTTTCTTTCTTTCACTTTGGGGATGAGTTGCCACACATTGTCCAGTCCTCCCTATTTCTTGGAAAAGTGGAAATACTCTGTTGAGCAGATCCCAAGGGCAGAGGTATGCCTGCTATTTCCCCTGCATGCCTTTACACAAAAGACTATTGCCCTCCACGGAAATGCCTGTTGCTTCCCCCGTCGAAAATTTATGGAGAATGTACGATATCACAACACCTCCCCCCAAAAGAAATTTCCACAGGAAATATTTGGCATGAATTCACGTAATAAGCCCTTTTAATATATTTCCCGAGAGGTCAAGCACACCATTAAATCAGCAATAAAATATCATTTAGACTTTTGACCCAATTATGAAAGTTCTACTTAAATTCAAGAATACCCACTCTCAGTTTCAAAGGACATACCAAAATATGAAATTTTCAGAATTTTCCTTAAACATAGTTAATCAAAAGAATAAAAAGAATTGACATTTTTGATGCTAGAACAATTAATTTAAATTTAAAATATTTTAATATAATACTAACTCAAAAAAAGAAAAAACACTATAGCACAATCTAGGTAACTAAATTTTTACATACAGCACAATATCTTAATAAAACGCCCTAATTACAAGTATTAAAATTTTGAACACTAAATTCCAAACAGAAAATCCAACTCTGATTCTAAATCTTCCTACTTATACCATCTGCATTTCCATGTAATTTTCCTGGCTTATGTGTAATTTCAAAATTTAATGGCTGCAAAAATAAAGCCCAACGTGTCAAACGAGAGTTTGTACCAACCATTTTCTTTAAGTACACTAATGGATTATGATCCGTTTGTATTTCAAATTTTTGCCCATCCAAATAATAATTTAACTTTTTTAATCCATATACTATAGCCGCTAATTCTCTTTCTATCGTGCTATAATTTTGGTCCGTACGAGAAAATTTTTTGCTAAGATACCAAATTGGATGCTCTTCACCTGCAATAATTTGAGACAAAACAATTCCTGCCCCATACAAACTCGCATCTGTTTGCACAATGAATTTCTGCTTAAAATCAGACGCATATAACACAGGACTTTTCATTAATTTTAACTTTAATTCTTCAAATGCATTATTACACTTCTCGTCCCATATGATTTTTTCTTTTTTTCTTTTCCCTTTTAAAGGATCTGTTAACGGTACTGCTATAGTAGCATAATTCTTTATGTACCTCGCGTAATATCCTAGCATTCCCAGATATGCCCTTAGCTGTGTTTTCGTCGTCGGAATTGGAAAATCTTTAATAGCCTACAATTTAGCTTCACTGGGAGACCTTTTTCCTGACCAACTTCGTGTCCCAGAAATTTTACGTGATCTTGCACAAATTGGCATTTCGATGGTTTCACCGTTAGATTTGCTTCTTTTAACCGCTTAAGAACCGCCTCCACATCTTTTAAATGCTGTTCCCAGGTCAAAGAAAATATAGCTATATCATCGATATATGGAACCGCAAATGACTCTAACCCATATAAAACTATGGCAATCAATTTACAAAAAAAGTCCTTCCGGCCAGTGTCGGGAGGAAGAGGTAGCTTTCATATTCCTTATTTTAAAAAAGCCAACTTATATCATTCAAATACACGAAGCTCAATTTAGTGGAAACCGAATATAGGAGATTCAATACTAATTTTTATCAATATAATGAATGAGAATTTCGCGAAATTAGTCAGCTTTATACAAGCTGCTTTTCTTTAAAGTAACTTATATTTGGCTGCCAAATTCGGCGATTTCTTAAAGTGCCTTCCATTTTAAGACAACATGGTGGATGACGCTAACCAGTAAACTTGGTCGAGACCTTAGTGATTGCTGTGCACATGCTCACTCACATCGGAATCGGTTGATATATACGAGTGCTGTCTCATGCAAAAAATCAGATTTTTCAAAATGTCACCCACAATAGAAATTGAAACTGCTATAGCTGAGCCATTTTTTAAGGTAAAGACAAACAAAAAATGCTCCTGAATCCTTATATCAAAGTCAAATACTTAAGAAAGAAACCTTTTTCGATTTCTAATTTTTTTGCACCTCACTTTAAATATATATATATTTTTTAATTTAATGGCCGCCATTTTGAAACAAGATGGCTGATGAATCTGGCCAGCGAACTTAGTCGAGGTATTGATGTATACTATCCACATGCATTCTTACATCGAAATAGGCGAATACGTGTGTTATCGCGTGACAAATACAAGATCGTTTCAAAATGTTAGCCATGCTAGAAATTCAAAGTGCTATAATTCAAATATTTTTTAAGATATAAACAAAAGAACAAATTTTCAGAAACAAAACTGCTCCGGAATCTTTGTATCAAGGCCAAACACATAAAAAAAATCTTTTTCATTTTCCAATTTTTTAATACCTCATTTTAAATTTTAAATTTAATTTATATTTAAATGGCAACCCTTTTGAAACAAGATGGCGAATGAAGCTGGCCAACGAACTCGGTCGAGACATTGGTATGTACTATGTACAGACCAAGTTACATCCAAATCGGTTCATAAATACTCCTGTTATCGCGTGACAAAAATCAAATCGTTTTAAAATGTCAGCCACAATAGAAATTCAAAATGCTATTACTCAGCCATTTTTTTAGATATAGACGAAACAAAAACTGTTCCGGAATCTTTGTATTAAGGTCAAACACATACGAAAAAGATCTCTTTCATTTTCCAATTTTTTGGTATCTCATTTTAATTTTTTGATTTTTTGAATTTGTTTAAATGGCCGCCATTTTGAAACAAGATAGCGGATGAAGCTGGCCAACGAACCCGCTCGAGATATTTGTATGTACTATGTACACACCAAGTTACATCCAAATCGGTTCATAAATACGTCTGTTATTACGTGACAAAAATCAGGACGTTTCAAAAAGTCAGCCACGCTAGAAATTCAAAATGCTATAACTCAGCCATTTCTTAAGATATAGACGAAACAAAAACTGCTCCCGAATCTTTTTATCAAGGTCAAACACATAAGAAGAAAATATTTTTTCAATTTTCAATTTTTTGGCACCACATTTCAAATTTAAATTTTTCTTAAAAATTTAAATGGCCGCCATAATTAAACAAGATGGCGGATGAAGCTGGCCAACGAACCCGATCGAGACATTGGTATGTACTATGTATAAACGAAGTTACATCCAAATCGGTTCATAAATACGCCTTTTATCGCGTGGCAAAATTCAGGACGTTTCAAAATGTCAGCCACGCTAGAAATTCAAAATGCTGCAACTCAGCCATTTTTTAAGATATAGACGAAACAAAAACTGCTCCGAAATTTTTGTATAAACGTCAAATACATAAGAAAAAAATATTTTTCCATTTTCAATTTTTTGGTACCACATTTCAAATTTTAAATTTTTTTTAAAATTTTAAATGGCCGCCATTTGAAACAAAATGGCGGATGAAGCTGGCCAAAGAACTCGGTCGAGACATTTGTATGTACTATGTACACACCGAATTACATCGAAATCGGTTCATAAATACGCCTTTTATCGCGTGACAAATTTCAGGACGTTTCAAAATGCCAGCCACGCAAGAAATTCAAAATGCTATAACTCAGCCATTTTTTAAGATATGGACGAAACAAAAACTGCTCCGGAATCTTTGTATAAAGGTCAAATACATAAGAAAAAAATATTTTTCCATTTTTAATTTTTTGGTACCGCATTTCAAATTTTAAATTTTTTAAAAATTTTTAAATGGCCGCCATTTTGAAACAAAACGTCGGATAAAGCTGGTCAACGAACTCGGTCGAGACATTGGTATGTACTATATACACAACGAATTGCATCGAAATCGGTTGATAATTACGAGAGTTAGAGTGTGACATAGGTCAGATATATATATATATATATATATATATATATATATATATATATATATCAATTTTGAACGGAGGGTGGTTTCGGGGTCTGGGGGGTCATGATCAATGAAAATATACCAAAATTTTTTGAAATCGCTTTCCTCCGAACGGCTGCAATAGGTAGCTTTTTGTAATGAAAGCTACCTAATAATACGCTGAATTTTAAAAAGTCCTTCCGGCCAGTGCCGGGAGGAAGAGGTAGCTTTCATATTCCTTATTTTAAAAAAGCCAACTTATATTATTCAAACACACGAAGCTCAATTAAGTGGAAACCAAATGTAGGAGATTCAATACTAATTTTTATCAAAACTAAATCATTATGAATGAGAATTTCGCAAAATTAGTCAGCTTTATCCAAGCTGCTTTTATTTAAAGTAACTTATATTTCGCTGCCAAATTCGGCGATTTCTTAAAGTGCCTGCCATTTTAAGACAACATGGATGAGGCTAAACAGTGAACTTGGTCGAGACCTTAGTAATTGCTGTACACATGATCACTCACATCGGAATCGGTTGATACATACGAGTGCTGTCGCAGGCAAAAAATCAGATTTTTCAAAATGTCACCCTCGTTAGAAATTGAAACTGCTATATCTGAGCTATTTTTAAAGATAAAGACAAACAAAAACTGCTCCTGAATCCTTATATCAAGGTCAAATACTTAAGAAAGAAACCTTTTTCAATTTCTAATTTTTTTGCACCTCACTTTAAATATATATTTTTTTAATTTAATGGCCGCCATTTTGAAACAAGATGGCTGATGAAGTTGGCCAGCGAACTTGGTTGAGATATTGATGTATAGTATCCACATGCCTTCTTCCATCGAAATAGGCGAATACGTGCGGTATCGCGAGACAAATACAAGATCGTTTCAAAGTGTTAGCCATGATAGAAATTCAAAGTGCTATAATTTAACCACTTTTTAAGATATAAACAAAAGAACAAATTTTCAGAAACATAAACTGCTCCAGAATCTTTGTATCAAGGCCAAACACATAAAAAAAAATCTTTTTCATTTTCCAATTTTTTAATACCTCATTTTAAATTTTAAATTACATTTTTTTTTAAAAAATGGCAACTATTTTGAAACAAGATGGCGAATGAAGCTGGCCAACAATCTCGGTCGAAACATTGGTATGTACTATGTACAGACCAAGTTACATTCAAATCGGTTCATAAATACGCCTGTTATCGCGTGACAAAAATCAGGACGTTTCAAAATGTCAGCCACGCTAGAAATTCAAAATGCTATACCTCAGCCATTTTTTAAGATAGAGACGAAACAAAAACTGCTCCCGAAACTTTTTATCGAGGTCAAACACATAAGAAAAAAATATTTTTTCAATTTTCAATTTTTTGGTACCACATTTCAAATTTAAATTTTTCTTAAAATTTTAAATGGCCGCCATTTTTAAACAAAATGGCGGATGAAGCTGGCCAACGAACTCGGTCGAGACATTGGTCTGTACTATGTATAAACGAAGTTACATTCAAATCGGTTCATAAATACGCCTTTTATCGCGTGACAAAATTCAGGACGTTTCAAAATGTCAGCTTCGCTAGAAATTCAAAATGCTATAACTCAGCCATTTTTTAAGATATAGACGAAACAAAAACTGCTACGGAGTCTTTGTATAAAGGTCAAATACATAAGAAAAAAATATTTTTACATTTTCAATTTTTTGGTACCACTTTTTAAATTTTAAATTTTTTTTTAATTTTTAAATGGCCGCCATTTTGAAACAAAATGGCGGATGAAGCTGGCCAACGAACTCGGTCGAGACATTGGTATGTACTATGTACACACCGAATTACATCCAAATCGGTTCATAAATACGAGAGTTACAGTGTGACATAGGTCAGATATATATATATATATATATATATATATATATTATCAATTTTGAACGGAGGGTGGTTTCGGGGTCTGGGGGTCATGATCGATGAAAATATACCAAAATTTTTTGAAATCGCTTTCCTCCGAACGGCTGCAATAGGTAGCTTTTTGTAAAGAAAGCTACCTAAAACCAAACATCATGACTTTAGGTAAAAAAGTCCCAAATGGTGTTACAAAAGCCGCATATCTCTGAGCTTCTTCCGTGAGAGGAATCTGGAAATAACCTTTCGTCAGATCCATAACAGTAATAAAAGGCGCTGCACACACTTTCTCAACGACCTCTTAAATGTTTGGCAAAGGGAAAAATTCAGTTCTGGTCTTTGCATTTAATTGCCTATAATTCACACAAAGGCGAGCGTCTTTACCCGCACTCTCAACCAAAATCATAGGCGAAGCATAATCTAATTGCCCGACTTCAATCACAGCCAAATCTAAAAGCCTCCGAATCCCTTCACGTATAATCTCTAATTGCCTCGGCGACATACGATATGGTTTTGATCTTACCGGCACATCATCCGTTAAAAGAATGTCCATTTTAACTAACGGGGTACTCCCAGGGTCCGTAGATAAAACTTTCATATGACGCTCAATCATTGTCCTGAAATCTCCTATTTGCTCTGTAGAAACGCGTTTTTCCAAATTACTTTCTTTTACTAATTCCCAAAAGTCTAATTGAGTGGGATCCGCAATGGGATAAGGAATTTCCGTTTGACCCTCAATTTCCTAACACTCCTCATTAATCAACAAATTTACAAATTCAGGTCTACTATAATATGGTTTAATTAAATTAACATGATAAATAGTAGACTTATTTCTCTTTTCCGGAATATCGATAGTATAATTAGTTTGAGATATTACACTAGTAATAGTTCCCGGTCCTATCCAATTAACCGCCATTTTATTTGGTTTCGAAGTAGCCAGAACTAACACTTTATCTCCAACATTAAATTTTCTATGCACCGCATTCTTATCATACCATTGTTTTCGTTTCTCGTGACACTCTTTCATTCTTTTACACTCTAATTCTTGACAATGTTTCAATCTATTACTTAAGTTCAAAATATAGTCCACAACATTCTGATTTACCGTTTCCTTTTCCATCCAATTTTCATATACAAGAGTATGTGGCATTCGTAAATTCTTACCATGTACAAGCTCAGCAGGGCTAAATCCCGTGCTTTCATGACTTACAGTTCTCAAAGCAAATAAAGCCATTGGCAAGACTGCTTCCCAATCTTTTCCTGCTTCCAAACATAATGTCTTTATAACCTTTTTTAAACTACCATGCATCCGTTCAACGCTATTCGATTCTGGGTGGCAAACCGAACTATGTACAACTTTAATACCGAACCTATCAAAAAATTCCGATGCCAACTCACTTGTAAATGACCTACCCAAATCACATTGTACCTCTTTTGGATAACCAGTATTAGAAAATATTTGTATTAGCCCCTCAATCACTGACGGAGAAGTTAAATCTTCTACTGGAATCGCATCTGGATATTTTGACGCAACACAAATTGAAGTAATCAAGTATCTATTATTTTTCTCGCTTAAACTCAAAGGGCCTACACCATCAATATTTATCCTGGAGAAATCTTCTGAAATTATTGGCACGAGCTTCAAGGGAGCTTTCTTTTTATCTCAATTTTACCAACCTTTTGACACAGATCGCAAGTTCTTACAAATGCCTCAATTTCCTTGTAACAATTTGGCCAAAAATAGCATTTAATTACCTTATCTCTTGTTTTAGTCGCCCCTAAATGTCCCGCAACTTCCCCATGACACATTTTCATTATTTTCTCTCTAAATTCTAATGGCAAACATAATTGTAATTTCTCATCACCACTATTTGAATGTGAAACTCTTACTAATTTATTTCCCATTATTTTAAATTCCTTTTCTTTTACATTATTCGCCTTTTCCCATAATGTTTTTAAAGATAAGCAGTGTTTCTGAGCTAAGCTGAAATCTTTCGCTGTAATTTTATTCAATCCCACATTATCTTTCACCTCCCATTTCGGTAATAACATAAGATCTTCGATTTGACTTTCATCCTGTCTATTCTCATCCATTTGAACTACCTGCGTTTCTTTGTTCTGTGAGCAATACCCAATTTTATCTACCCTACCTGGTTGCTCTTCTAACTTTGCATGCTCGATAAACGACATTTCATTATCAGCATCCCGTTTCTGCATTCATTTTTTTAAAGAAGCCGTCCTACTACGGGTAGCTACCATATTTATAGGAACACAATTTCCTTTATTTTGCTCAATAAGCTCCGCAGTTTGATTACCTAAGAGATAGTAACCTTGCTCCGACTCCGATGGTTTAATCGCCGCCTTAGTGGTGATGCAACCAAAATCCCCTTTTATAGTCACCCATGCTAATGGTAAACATTTACATTCATTATCATGAGGTTGATGTACCCAAGTTATATCTCCAGTAAAATCCTCTGTTTTAACCCAGTTTCTATCGCATAGATCAATCCCTGCTCCCGTATCCCTCAAATAGTGTCTTTCAACCCCATTTATTAGAGCTTTCTTTAGATAAGGTTTAAAACAATCTCCTAAATCAATATCATTACCTAAATGACTAACTGTATTGAACTGATTTTTCTTTTTTAACCATTCCGCACAATCTGGTTTTATGTGCCCTGGTTGATTACAAAAAAAAAAAAACCCACCTAATTTGCCTTTTCCTCTCAAAAGCTTGGTCTTGTTTAAATTTATCATTTTTAAAATTTTCCGTTTTAATCTCTAACTCCCATTTAGCTTTTACTTCACCCTTAATTTTCGGATTTAAATTGTTTCTTAGCATCTCTGAATAAGGTTTTTTTCCCAAGATTTCTCTTCTGATTTCCTGAAACTACTTCTAATACTCTCATATTTGTCACATTTATCAGCGAGCTTCGAAGCCTCTTTCATTTCATCCCATTCATCCATAATTTTTTCTTTTACTTCAAGAGGAACGCGTTTTTTTACTTGCTCAGTGAGCATGAGTTCTTTTAAAGACTCAAAATCCTTTATTTCTAATGATTCCAACCAATTATCCAAATAACCCCTTAATTCATATACCAAGTCTACCCATAACGCTCCAGGTTTCCTTTGAGGATTTTCAAACTTCTGTTTTAAAGCACCTGTTCCCAATCTAAACCGATTTAATAAAACTTTTTTTACATGTTGAAAATCATCTTCTAATTCTGCTGGTTGTTTCACTATAATTTCCGCGATATCTGATGGCAGTAAGGGAATTAATTGGCTAACCATATCCTCTTGCGAAATTTTAGCTTTTTCCGCCCGTTTTTCAGAGATCATAAAGAAAAGAGTGATGTCAATTAATTTAGAATCAAAACGTGGAACTGATTCTTTCAAATTAATTTTTGGATTCCTATGCGAACCTACGTTCATATCACTAGACGAAAGACTAACAGTTTCCGAAGAATTTTGAATTCTTAATTTTTCTAACTCAAACTGTCTAGTTTTTTCACGCTCTTCGTCTTCCCGTTCCAAAACTAATTTTTCTTTACGTTCTGCATCCTCTTTAAGAATACATTCTAAATTCGGTTTAGCGAGACTTTCATTATAATCCGATGCTGCTAAAATAGCCTGAATTATAGTTTTTTCTTATGAGTTGCCAACACGTTGGTCTCAAATTCCTCTGCCAGCAAAAGCAAGATATTTTTAGTATATTTCCCTAGAAATTCTTCCATGATTTTCCCCCAAAATATACTAATAATAAAAATACACAAATATATACAATTTGTAAAAAAAAACAATAAGGAATAGGATTTTATCCTTTAGATATATTTCAATGCATAAAACAATAATACAATTTTCTTACCGAAAATTTTCATGCACTTGTTATATCCTTTAAAACTGTGTAAATCCTCAAAATTATTTTGATACTCACAGTACTATATAAATACAATTTATATATAAACAATTAAACCCGCTTTTTCCTACAGCATACCCATAAAATTTCAAATAACTTTATTGCTGTAATAAACAAAAGCTGTATATGCCCCAACTTTATAACTAAATGTTACATCCACAACTATCATTAATTTTAATGATTAATATTCTTTTATTAATCAACCGTAATTTACTATCCCCAAGTAAATTATGAAATTTCATAAATATTAAATTTTCAAAACCAAATGAATTATCGTACAGACCTTAAGAAACCCGATTAATATAAAAATTCTAACTAAAAATTTCGATCCCAAATTAATAGCTACCCTAGACTTTTTATCTATTAAACATATGCAAATTACCAAGAACAGACATATACAATATTAAATCCTAACAGACCTCTCTGAAAAATTTCATAAAAGGGCTTACCTTCAAATGTAGACATTTCTCCACACTGCTCCAAGGCTTTCCTGCATTTTTTTTTTTTCAGGTACTGTCGTATCTCCGGATCTAACTTGATTTCCGCCGGGAAATTTACACACAAGCTGTCTCCATGGATTCCCAAGGGCGATCGATGAATAGTCTTCTATCCACTGCACTGGACGTTTACTGAAGAAATTTTCTATATCGTCGGATCCTTAGTCCTTGTTACATACCAGCTAACATATTCGACACTGCAGATTTCACAGTTCCTCATCGGATACACTTGAAAATCTTTCTCGTCAAACACAAGATTTCATCACCGACTGTCCTTGTTTCTAACACAATTTCCTTCTGTACATCAAGTCCACGTGGGTCCAGTCTAATTTATGCTAGACCTAATTAATCCGTAAGCTGCCACCATTTATAATATTATAGCTGTGATGTAGTGGGCCAGAGCTTTTTGGTTCACTAAGCTCTTGTGTGATGATCGTTGAAAAATAATACATATTTCTAGAGCAACTAAAATAGATTTGAAAAATGTAATAACAAACTTTACCATTCATAGGTAGACACTCTCACTTTTTATTAACAGTTCTATACTGCTCATAGCCAACCTGAGTAAACGATTTTTACTCGCATCTCTTCCGTTGGTAAAAAACGACCGGACTTGATCAGTGTCTCCAGTCTACTGTTCAGCCTGCTCACCAGCTCCTGCCTGAGCCATTTCTTTTTTTCACTTTGGGGACGAGTTGCCACACATTGTCCAGTCCTCCCTATTTCTTGGAAAAGTGGAAATACTCTGTTGAGCAGATCCCAAGGGCAGAGGTATGCCTGCTATTTCCTCTGCATGCCTTTACACAAAAGACTATGGTCCTCCACGGAAATGCCTGTTGCTTCTCCCGTCGAAAATTTGTGGAAAAGGTACGATATCACAACGTAAATTTTTACGGTTCCTACACTCTAAAAAATGACAGATGTTTCATAATCTACAAAAATGTACTATAATCAGGAACAAAAATATATAATAACCTCTTCCAAGTCACTGAAGATTCCGAAAAGCGTTTTTTTACCTTTAAGAGACTTAGAAAACTATTTATTTTCGAAATTTAAAGAGGAATTTATAAAAATAAATTTCTATTAGCTGCCCGTCATTTTCGGAAACGTTTCTGAGTAGCTTTTACAGTGCAATAATCAGTTTTCTCAAATCGAAATATCATTTTTTCGGTTGCTATCAATTCTCAGGTAAATATTTTGATATTCAGAAAACATGTTTAACGGACAAACATACAATACTAACAGCATTAACATTAATATGAAAATTAACATTATTTTAGGAATTGAATATTTCCACCTGCGCGAAAAAATGTCCAGGCTGGGAATCGAACCCAGATCCTTGGCTTACAAGGCCAATGCTTTACCGTTTAAGCTAACTGGGCTGACAACCAGCCAGCATATTTCGCTCAGAAAACCTTATTGGTAGAATCTGAGCGAAATATGCTGGCTGGTTGTCGGCCCAGTTAGCTTAAACGGTAAAGCATTGGTCTTGTAAGCCAAGGATCTGGGTTCGATTCCCAGCCTGGGCATTTTTTCGCTCAGTTGGAAATATTCAATTCGTGTGATAACTTTACCAATCAGTTTGATTGCGTTAAAATAATAGTAACATTATTTTGTTATAATTGCATGCACAAATTACGTTATACAGCTGAAAATGTTCACTTGAGAATGGATAGTATGCGAAAAACCGATTTCACGATACAGAGAACTTATTAATGCATTCTAAAAGCTACTATGAAGCGTTTCCGAAAATTACGGGCAGCTAATAAAATTTATTTAAGTAAATTCTTCTTTATATTTCGAAAATAAATTGTTTTCTGAGGTTTCTAAAGATAACGCAATTTACTGTCACCCAAAATTCACTTTTCGGAAGTTTGGGTGACTCGGAACAGGTTATATTTGCGTTCGTGGTTATTGTATACATTTTCGTAGATTAAGATACATCTGTCTTTTTTTACAGTGTAGAGATTCTATTTCCACAAGTTTTACTGTGATTTGTTCAGTGAAACCTGTGTAAAACGGACCCTGTTCATAACGGAATTTTGTTTACAAATTTCATTGTTCCTACGATAAGAATGCCATACAGGGTGTCCACTCTCAATGCTGTTCAATGGCTAATTTCTAAACCGGTAGTCATAGACATGTAGTTCCAATTACAAAAAAGGTTTTAAATGTGTTAAAAGAATATTTTAAAAGTCGTTATGATCAATAAAAACATTTCTTAAAAAATTATAAAAATTTAAATTTTTATATAGGTAAATATTAAGGTTTTATTTAGGTAAATGGCATCTCTGTCCTATATTTGATGTTTAGTAAAAAATTCTTATTACACTAACACGTAAGGCAAAAGAGTCCCATTCATATAACACTAAAATTGGCCGAGTTATGAAACTTTGAATTGCATGACTTATTCCAGTTTTCTGCATTTGAACACAGATGAGTTGGGGCCATGCTTCGAGGGATTGTACACAAAGTGCTTAAAATATTAGAAGGATTTATTTCTAGTGTACATTCCTGCATTGCTGCCGAAGGGAGTCACTTAGAGCAAGTTTTAAAATAACTTTAATTTTTATTCATTAAGTTTTAGGTTAGATAATCTAATAGCATTTTAAAATATGTATAATTTTGTAAAGAATTGTAACTGTTGTTTTTCATCATTTCATTTAACAATTCTATTATTTTTTAACTTACATTTTTAATACAAGTTGTATACATTTTTAATATCTCAGAGTGAAAATAGATTTTAAATTCATAATGTAATGTTAATTTTACTCATTATTTTTATCATCTGACGATTTTTTATATTTCTAGTAAATTTGTGAATGACCCCTATTTCGAAAAAAAAAGAGGCTTTGACTTTAAACAGCTATTTATTTGATCAGTTTTAACCGTAGAAGAATGGGACTTTTTTTGTCTTACTTCTCAGTGTAATAGGATATTTTTACTAAATATAACTTATAGGATCGGGGGAACGTATAAAAATTTAAATTTTGTTATTTTTTAAGAAATGTTCTTATTGACACAAATCGCTTTTAAAATACTTCTTTACCTAATTTAATACATTTTTGCAATTGGAACTATATGTCTATGCCTAACGGTTTAGGAATTAGACTGTGCACCGTGAATTGGACACTCTGTATATAAATACAGACAAGCTCTGTTGACTTTTTCTATATTGTAGTGTATCATAAGTATAAGGTCCTGATAAATTAAAACCTTTAAAACTCGATCTATAATTATCGCAAAACACTCATATTTTGTACGGTAAACGTAATCTTTATAAAAGGAGGGACTTTATCGGATTTTTTAACATAACCCTCGAAAGTTTAGTATAACCCGAATATAAGGGCCAGAAAACCGCAAACACTTATAACTCGGATACAAATAGTAGCACACCATGCAAATTTCATATGGTAGAAGTAGTCGTTTTTAGGAGTGGGTGGAAGGGGGAGTTCTGTGGATTCTTTATAGAAGCTCGTCTTATTTTAGGCTATAATAAAGTCCAGACAATTTAAAAAATATCTATAAGTCGAGCTTTAATTTTCATATGCAAATGCCCATGCACTGCACATATTCAATTGCATACAATTTGGACACTATGTGATTAATAAAGAAAAAAAATCTACAAATATTTTTACAAATCTTTATTTGATTCTATTATTTAACGGCCCATGAATTTTATATGTATTGCATTTTACATATTTTTTAAAAGGGGCTTCTTAACATGGAATTGTGATAAAGACACATTATTTTTTAAATTCTGCATCGGAACAGACTACAACTTTTTATTTCATTTTAATAATTATTTTAATTTACTATTTTAAAAAAAAACTATTTAAATTTTGCATTAATCTTTTTACATGTAATATCAAAGCTGTTTCTACCGGTGTCGAATGACACCTTTAAAAAGATTTCGATTTAAGGTTTTTCATTCGTAATTTTTAAATTGCAACAATTACAAATCCTTTTTAATACATTTAAGACTTTTTTATACTTATTACATTAATATGATGTTTATTTATTTATTAGTTAATTTATAATATTTTTCTTGCTCTTTAATTATAATTAATTAATATCTTGCTTTTTGCGAATTGTAAACTATAATTGTGCTTAAAAAAAATTAAAATCTGCATCTGGACAATAATGTTACCTAACACTGTTAAAAATTATTTTTGTGTATTTGTACAATGTTGCATTATTATTATTGTTATTATTATTATGTTTAATTAATTAATTATTACATAGACTTTATGTTTTTGACTGATTTAAAAAAAATTTCTATTTTATTTTTTAATTTTTTTTTAGAAAATAATAAATCAAAAATTTTGAATGAAAACTTTAAGTGATGAATAATTGCTATTAATTAATTCTCAAAACAGTTAGTAATTTTAGTATAAATTAAATTAATATTTCATTAAATATATATTTTTTAATTTAATGTATCCTTAATTTATTGAATTAATAACATTATTAATATACATTACAAATTTCTACTTTAAAATGAAATCGATACATAATATATTTTATATTCAATTTATCATTATATTTTATAGTAGTTATAAACTGAAATTTATCCTTTACCTGTTTACTTTTATATTTAAAGTTACCGAAACGTAAGACTATTAATATAATTATTAATAAAAGGAAAATAAAAGTATATTATTTTTTTTCTGGGAAAGTGGGAGGAAAAGGGTAATATAAAAAGTAAATAGATAAACGACAAATATAAAAAAGCTTAGTTTTGTCAGTTAAAATTTACGAATAAAATTAATTAAAATAATTGTTACATTATTATATAAAATTAAAAATAACAATCTTATTACAAAGAAATAGGCCCAGATTCAATAAAATTAGTTCACAAAAATCGTCTTCAAAGGGTGAGAAGACTTAAAAAATTGCAAGCAATAATTAAAAAAAAAGAAGAAGAAGAAGAAGAAGAAGTGGTGGGTGGAGTTTTCTGAAAACAAAATATTTTTCATAGCACGCCTAGTTATCAAATCAATATTGTTTTCCCATCGTTTATAATGGTAAAGTAACTTATGAAAACAAATTTATAAGATGCAACTTAGTATTATAAAAATAATAAGAAAAATTAAATTTGTGCTTCAATAAATCTATCTCATTTCTGAATTATTAAAGGAGAGGGTGTAGAGGGGTGATTTGATGAAATATTTGCATAAAATAGCTTATAAGTGTCTAATTGAATTGTTGAAGACACTTATGATTAATCTAATTGGAAGAAGAAAAAAATAAGCACAGTTTAAATAATTAATGATAATTTAAACGTTCTAAAAAATGTATGAAAACAACCAAAAAAGACATTTATGGCAGTTTATAGTATATACTGTATACTGCTAATAATAATACCTAATAATAATAATAAATAACAAAGCTTAAAAAATCCATTCTGTTAAATAATAATAGTTTAAAAAAAAAAAAAGACAATGTCCCATGTAAAATTATATCACATTGTTCAATCAAACAAATTTTCAGCTCGCTGTGATTTCATAATCACGAGTTATAAAAGTTTAAATTTATCGGATTGTTATATTCAGCTTTTTATAAAATTTGAGAAGGGGGGAATATTTTTTAAAAGGGCCCAAATAATGTTCAAATTGCAGCGTTTGGCGGGTCCACGACAATTAGAATCCGAGTTATAAGGTAGTGAGTACCAAAATTGCAAGAGACCGAAATTTCTCGGGACCGAAATGGCCAGGAACCGAAATGTCTCGGGACCGAAATGTCTTGGGACAGAAATGTCTCGGGACCGAAATGTCTCGGGACCGAAATGTCGTGTACCCCTCAAATACAGTATTCCACAAACTAATGGTACAAGAAGTAACTTTCGAAAAACATACAAATTTAATCACGGTGGTACAAGTAAAAAAAAAAAAAAAAAAAATAGGGGAGGCCGGGGCTAGTTGGCTACAGGGGTAAGTAGGTGCAGTCCCCATAAATCGCCTGTTTGTGGATAGATTGTGCAACCAGTCACAAAGTACATTTCTTCTTGCATTTTACAATCCTCATTGTAGTTTTGCAGCGTTACCTACGTGCAGTGGACATTTATTACGATTTTTCTGTTTTTTGCGCTCATAAGTATAATTTTTTGTTGCTTCATTCTTTTTCTAATTTCTAATACTTATCTTAATAATTGCGATTTAATTTGTGCAATTTTTCTTAGTGTATGATTAACTGTACCTACCCCATATGTGATTTACTTGGATTATTTATGCGAGAAGAAATTTATTATGGGGCTAGTAGGCATTGAACACGGGGCAAGTTGGCTCGGTGTCTGGTGTATGCTGGTAGCTTGAAAAACAGCAAACACCGAAAAAAGTGGTTGCAATGCAAGATTTTGAGCACACGGGGCTTGCCCAAACGGAGACACTCGATTTTTTATTTGTGACAACTGAAACTCTGCAAAAAAATTATAAAAATCAATAACTAAAAACTGCGCCTACTAGCCCCGGTCTCCCCTAACAAATAAGAATTATTTAATTACAACTTTTGCTACATGATGCAACAAAAATTGATTAGTAAATCCCTCTTCGACATTTTTAAAATTAAAAAATATACATGAAATTTAAGTTCATCATTGCTTCCGGAAACATCGTGATACAGTTGGAAAAATATTTATATTATTAGAAAAAATCTATGATATCGCTCACCCGCAAGAAAAGTGGCACATCTCGACAAAAGTAAATTTCTCAGGAGCGGAAAAAGAAAATTTGTGTGATTTTACTGTAACATGAAATTAAAGCACTTAGCTCAGCATGCAGGAATGAAAACGTGCATAAAAGCATAAAACCCTTAAAAATGAAGACGTAGGATGAGGTTTGGAAGGTTGGGTAATTTTACCTCCCCACACAATCCACCCCTATTTTGTGGTTACAAATGGCCATATAGCTTAATAAACTATTTTTCGCACAGCTACACTTATAAAACTGTTTGTGTAGCAAGACCTACCTATGACAGACCTATTAGTGGAATAAAACACAAAATGAATTTTTTGTGAGATGTGTCGCTTTTCTTGCGGGTGAGCGATATTATCTTATATTAGTTGCGTTTTCGCTACTGCTTTAGTCTGACTGGCATTGATTTTGCCAGATATTCTGTAACACTTTTCTGAATTTTTATTCCACTCTTCAAGTGAAACCTTTCTCAGCTGTATCTTACTTTTTATAACAGAAACATTCTTTCGCTGCTTAGTCCAGGCAATAGAGACCGTATAGGGGATCTACAAAGCAAAATTCATGGTAGTTCTGGAAAAAGGCTTAGTATATGTTTTTTGGGTCGCTGAATCCGAATTTTTAACTTCCCATCAAAATTTCTCCCCGCAACACCCCCCCCCCCCCGCCCCCAAAAAAAGGTTTTTATTAAAAAAATCAATTTTTTTATTGTTTTACGGGAAAAGTATCTAGAAATTCGGAACGTAGATAAAATTTTCAACAAATTAGATATATGACATTATGACTTAGGATGAAGGGGAAGGGGGAATCTGCCTCGGAACTACCTCGGAATCTGCTGCGTGAACTAAGTTACGCAATTCCACTTAACCACTCACAAGTTTACATTCGCCCTCCCATCTCCCATCCGAACTTTCTCTATAAGGTTTACTTTAAGTTTTTTGGGTCGCTGAATCCGAATTTTTAAATTCCTCCCAAAATTCTCCCCCCCGCCCCAAATAGTTCTTTTTAACTTAAATTTCTTTTTGTTTTAGGGGAAAAGCATTACAAAATTCAGAAACTAGACAAAATTTGCAACAAATAGGATACATGACATTATAACGTAGGATGAACGGGGAGGGGGAGGGCTGCCTCTGAACATGCACTGCAGCGCTACGTGCACTAAGTTATGAAGTCCAGGCAATAGGGTATTTTACCTGGCAAAATTAATACTAGTTCTGGATTTCGACACACTTTATGTTTTTTGGGTCGCTGAATCGGAATTTGTAACTTCCCACCAAAATTTCACCCGGCAACCCCCCCAAAAATTTTTTTTTGAAAAAATTTGTTTTTTGAGAAAAGCGCGCGGGGAATGTTCCGAGGCAGCCCCCTTTCTCCCAGTTTATCCTACGTCATAATGTCATATATCCTATTTGTTGCACATTTTGTCTAGTTTCTGAATTTTGTAATGCTTTTCCCCTAAAACAATAAGAAATTTAAGTTAATAACAACTATTTTGGGGGGGGGGGGATTTTGGGGTTAAGTTAAAAATTCGGATTCAGCGACCCAAAAAACTTAAAGTAAACCTTATAAGGAAAATTCGGAGGGGAGATGAGAGGGCGAATGTAAACGCGTGAGTGGTTAAATAGAATTGCGCAACTTAGTCCACGCAGCACCGCGCGCATGTTCCGAGGCAGATCCCCCCTTCCCCTTCATCGTAAGTCATAATGTCATATATCTAATTTGTTGCAAATTTTGTCTACTTTCTGAATTTCTAGATACTTTTCCCCTAAAATAATAAAAAAATTGATTATTTGAATAAAAACCTTTTTTTTTGGGGGGGGGGGGGGGGCATTTTACCAAAATTGGGGGGGGGGGGGTGCCGGGGAAAATTTTGGTGGGAAGTTACAAATTCGGATTCAGCGACCCAAAAAACATAAAGTAAGCCGATTTCCAGAACTACCATTAATTTTGCTAGGTAAAATTCCCTATTGCCTGGACTAGCTGTAAAATACTCTATAAGTGCCTAGCCGTGTTTAAATCTGGATTTTGTGGAGGAGTGACAAGTATATTGGGGGCAGTGTTTGGGAGGATCTGATTACAAAGTAATGAAATTACAGATTACAGTGTATTATATCTCCTCACAAGCAATCGATTAAAATGTAATGCATAACAAAGTAATTTCTTTTACGCTTTTGAAATGTATAATCCATTATCGTGTAAAAGATTACAAATCAATTCTCATTTTATCTTTTAAAATATAATTAGATTGACTTCTAATGTATTACAAGGTAATTCCGATTACGTTTTTAACTTTATAATCCAGTTATGCGACATTAATATATGTAATGGATTACAGGTCAATTCTAATTACATCGTATGAAATATAATTTAGATTAATTTGAAATGTAACGAGTTAATGTCAGTTACCTTTGTTCAAAATATAATTTGATTAAGGTGAAACTAAGTACAAGTTAATCTAAATTGAATGCTATAATTTTTTTAATTAAAATGCGATCAGTTACAAGCGGATTCTAATTACATTTTTAAAATTAGACTGAAATTTAAGTGTAATTCATTGCAAATTAATTCCAGCTGAATTTTTAAGAATGTAACTAAATTTATGAGTAACTAATTACATGTCAGCAAAATATTATTTTTTAATATAACTAAAACAAAATAGGTTTTTTTTATTGAAATTATATATTTACTAATTATTTAGTTGTTTTTACGTAATATCTCATTTTCTAGAAACATTTTGTTTTTGCAAAATTTTCAAATTTGAACTTGAATAACACTTCTATACCAAATCGGATAAACCCATTTTAACCTGCTTATTATCACACATACTCCATAATTTTACAAAACTTTTTTTTTTTAACCATTTGGAAAAATGGTTACTGTCCTCATCAGGGTAGGAAATCAAAAGCATATCTGAAGCTTTTTATTGGTTGAATCCGCATTTTATTCGTTTTCTGGTTGGTCTGTACATTAATCTGTATTTCCCTTTACTTTCAACAGAGAGGGATACTTCTGTTGCCACTATGACAAAAAAGTAATAAAAACTACAAAAAAAATTAATAATTCGGAAACAAATTGAGATAAAGCTTTCAAGCAAATTGCATTTAAAAGTACATTTTTTCTCTATACGACGGCGTAAAAAATAATATTGTGGAATGTTTAGAAGTTCATTTAAATTTCATTTAAAATTGGTCGTCAGATTTCTTGGAAATCTGACGATGGAAAAACCTTTTCCCGAACAGCCAATGAAATGCTTGGATAATACGTAAGTTTCAGGTGGATAATACGTAAGTTTCAGGAAATCTGAGGAGTTGCAGGCGATTTTTGTCGTTTGCAATTTTTACGTGTAATAACACTATTAATGTTTAATTCATGGCGTACGTAATGTATGATCAACTCCGTGCGATTTTTTATGTCTCAAATTTTAGTCTTTGAAAAAATAATTTTCCAAATGTAATTTGTTAAATTGCTTTTTTTTTTTTTTCAAACCAGACAAAAATAAATATGAAGTTTAAACTGTTATGAAATGTAGAGAAACGAGAAACTATTTATCGCTCCCGAAGAGACGATTTCCTGTTATTTTTACACCATAGATCTTAAATAGACATACAAAGGGCATTCCGTAAAAACTGAGAGTTATATTTTTTACGCAGTGGCAACACCGCGAAACTAAAAAATAAAACTGCAGATGATTTTTTCAAACTGTCAACTGTACGTTCATAACTATTCTAAACGAAGCAGACGATTTTATTTTCATAGTCTCGTACTTTTTAGCTCACAGGCTATCAAAGCTCAGAGCTAATGTGCCCGCTGGTTCTCTATGTATTTATGTATGTATGTACGTAACGCGATAACTCTTGATAAAAACATCCGATTTGCTTCAAAAAAAATTTCTAGGTTCATTCTGATAAGGCGCTTCCCTGATTAGTTTTGGGGGTTCATTGGTTAAGTATAAAGGGGGACAATGGCGGCTAGTTTACCCCCACCTTAATTTAGGTAAATGGGTTTTTCATGCAGAATTATTAGATTTGCTCCAAATTTGGTATACCGGTTTATTTAAAGAACTGTTTTTATTTTCCTTACAGAAATGGAGGTGAGTGATTCAGAGTTAAACAAGAAAGTAGTGCGATCGCAGATAGCACAGAGGGTTTCGTTTAATATCTCTTTTAAAACTCTTTACCCTTAAATTAATAATAAATCAGAATTGTTAATTTATAATTATTAAATCCTTACATAAATGGCAGCACCATTACATATATTTTATATTGAAACGCGATTTTCATTTTGACATAATCTTCCATTCTGCCATTTTTGTATAATGGTACACAATTATACTGATAGGCAGAATTCAAAAGAAAAGGTGGAGGGATGTTTCAAGTTGGTTCCATACGCATCAAAACCTATTAAAACGTAACCTGCCTACAACGGAACCCTTCTTGAAACAAAAAAATTTCATAATCACGGCTAAAAGAATACTATACTGTTATAACTTCTAAGACGGAAACCTTCTAAAAATGGATCCTGCATAACCTCAGATTTCTGCGATTAAATAAGGCCACTATTAGTGTTCGGAAGTAGTGGTGTGACAAAAAATAGAAGCAGTTGGCAGCTATGTTTATACTTTACTATATTAATATACTTTTTTTTATTATGTTACCCCCAAATTACTTTAATTTAAAAAAAAACAAGATGTAACTCTATTAAAATGTGCAAATAAATGATAATCGTTACATTTTCCAAGAAATATCCCCATGTAGTATTACCCATTAAAAATACATTTTACTGATGCGATGTGTATATACATCAAATGCACTTAACAGGTTAATAACTTTTGAGATTCTCGATTGCTATTGTATGGATGTTTAAAAATAACCTTAAAACTTGTTAGATGACAAACTTCACCTCCTTCATCCATTTTGGATATGTCTCCTCTTTTTATTTATTCAATTGTTGTTGTTTTTTTTTTCCTTTACGTATTCTGGCTCTCCAAGATTATCATAGCTCATTCTGACAATCCTTCCCGCTGCTCTATAGATGATACAGCATGATAAGCAGTCAGCTAAAAAAAAATTAGTAGTGCATCTAACTAAAATAGTATCGCAATTACAATAAATGAAAAATGTATATAAAAAATGAAGAGGAATTTTCAAACTGATCAGAAGGTATGTGACCCTTTAAGTTCATCAAATCTGTTGAGAGGGAAAGGGGAGATTTTTTTTTTCATCTAAAACTCTTTCGTGACAGGTGGTGTATGACCTAAAACTCATGATCTAGTGAGTAGGGGGGGGGGGGTAATCAAAGGGGAAGAAAATGATACACCACTTTCATTATTGTATAAGAATGAAAAGTAATTTTATTCAAATTTCATTACAGGTAAAATTTCAAAAATACGCAACAGTGACCGATGCACTCATTGCAAAAAAATAAAATAAAATAAATAATAAATAAATCTATTGATTTTATAGAAAAAAAGTGACAGCCAGGTCACCAGTGAAAACTGTTTATTTTGTGAAATAATTTCCAAAATTTGTTAAGATAACATATATAACAAATACAGATTTTTTTTCGGAAAAAAATTCTGCAAATTGTTTATTTTACTGGCAAAATCTGTTAAAACAACAGAAAGTTCTCAATAAATACAGATTTTTTTTCATAAAATAAATAGATTTTTACTGGCATACTGACTGACATTTTTTTCTGCAAAATCAACAGCTTTTTTTTTTTATTTTAAAGTATATAATTTTTAATCATCACCTTTTGAAGTAGTCAGTCAATTACTTCGTTTACTTTGAAATATCCTTTTGAAGTAGTCAGTCAATTACTTCGTTTACTTTGAAATATCCTTTTGAAGTAGTCAGTCAATTACTTCGTTTACTTTGAAATATCCCAGCAAAGAGGAAATTGCTGGCCAGCAGCAAGATAGGTGCTGGCAATGATGGAGAAGTGCTGGCTAATGGTCTACCACTGCACGCCCACTGCTGGACAGCTTCAGTCAACTTTGCTGTTGGAAATCATCAGATAAAATTTTGGTGCGTTTCCGTTTTATCTCATGTGCTGGCCCAAAACTACATGGAAGTGTACGAACTTTTGTAGTATTATTGCTGGGAACCCTTACGCTAGGTGGCGTTGCGAATATCGAAGACATTGAGTATTTGAACATAAATCTGAAATGAATATCTTAACACAATTTAAGCTGTGAAGCTATTTTTTTTTTAAACTGTAAATAATATAGCACCACTGCCACCAACAAAATAAATAAGTAAATGAATAAATAAACAAATTCTTTATTTCAACGCGCTTTTTTTTTTCTCCTTAAATCTGGTTTTACTAAGTTACAAAGGATTTCGGTTTCCATAATTTACACAGTTGAGAATCAATAAAAAAATAAAACGTAACAAATAAAGCGTATAAAATATATAGAATTTCTATACAATATAATAACTTCTATACCAGTTTAATGATTGGGAACATAAATCACAAAAGAAACTGCCCCATCAGTGGCCGAGAGGTTCTGCTCTCAAAGCTGGTAGACGGGAGGTGCTGGGTTCAATCCCAATCGCGCCCGTCGGCCTAATTGTTCGGAGTTTTCGTGGTTTTCTTCGAACCTTGGTTCTCCAAGCGTTAATACGGGTTAGGTTCCCTTAGAAAGACCTCCACGGAAGGCACTCTCCCCCTTAGGGCCCATATCCCACATGCTGATAATTGGCCGACATAAATGCAACCAACCAACAACCAACCACAAAAGAAACAAACTTGAAATAGTGTAATGAGAGTTTGAAAATTACGAGCGGTCGTAGAATACGCTGAAAGTACTTGTTCATGTCCGATCACGAAAACCAAACAGCGCCGAGCGCGGTTAGTACTTTGGAGGGTGACCACATGGAAACCGCTGCAAGTTCAAATATTTCTATAGACATTTCTATTATAGACACTTCTACAGATACTATTCTATATCTCTTGGTGAAACTAGCTTATAGAAAAAAGGACCATGATTCTATAATAGTTTGTTTTTTTATAGAATTCTATAAGAAATTTTTGTAAGGGAAAGTGCTGTGCCAGCAAAGGAATAGCAGTAGGATAGGTGCTAGCACTGCAGGAAAAGTGTCGGATTGAAGTAATGTGATGGCATACCAATGCTGGCCTGCTGTTGGCCATCACTGATGGGCCAGCTGCATTCCGCACGGACTCTTTTGTACTGGTTTAAGTAATGGCACAATTGCACTTTACCGCTGATGGCAGTGCTGGCTGTCACCTTTTTTCCTGCTGATGGCCCACTGTTTCTTTCTTTGCTGGGATGTAAGAACAAATATATCGTAGACTTTTCGATTTTCCCAGAAACGATGTAAACTGTTTTCCAGCACGAAAACATATTATTTTCTAAGTAAAATTAATTAGAAATCAATTAATAATTTTTTAATACGAATTCAAAAACATGTTTAACATATACCTATGAATCAGGTTGCAACTGCTTACTTGATTATGTGTAGACAATAATGTTTTGCAACACTAGACCTGAAAAATGATAAAATTGCAATCATTTTAAAAGATAAATATATGTTTCGTAGCCGAGTTTTTGTAATTAGTTCATGCTAATATCTCAATAAATTCATGATTTATTTAATTAGTTCGCTTTAGAATTATATGTTTATATAAGCTCAGCTCATGATGTAATAATAAAATATAAGCCAAATTTTTACTTTCTTCTATCTTCAATAAAAGAAAGTATTGTAATCGAAATTTTTTTCGACTTCCAGTTTTCGACGTATTTACACGTTTTAGGAGTCAGAGATAACAAAAAACATGTTTATGCAAAATGTCTGTCTGTCCGTGTATCCGTGTGTCCGTATGTCTGTGTGTCGCCATTGTACCATCAAAAATTGTATGAAGTTATGCATAGAATTGAACCAAATTTTTGTAAAAGTTTTTGGCTATGGCAAGCAGGTCCTCCCTGAATTTGGAAAAAATCCGCCTGTAGGGGGCGCTGTAAAAGCGATTTTTGTGCATTTTGAATATTGTACCATCGAAAAGTGTATGAAGTTATGTATAGAATTGAACCAAATTTTTTGTGTATGTTATTGGCTATGGCAAAAACGTCCTCACTGAATTTAGAAAAAATTCACCGGTAGGGGGCGATGTAATAGTGAGTTTTGTGCGATTTTAGATCATTTTGAATATTGTACCATCGAAAAGTGTATGAAGTTATGCATAGAATTGAACCAAATTTTTTGTGTGTGTTTTTGGCCATGGCAAGAAGGTCCTCCTTGAATTTGGAAATATTCCGCGGGAAGGGGGCGCTGTAATAGCGATTTTTGTGCAATTTTCAATATCGTTCGATTGAAACGTGTATGAAGTTATGCATAATTCAAATAAAAATACTAATAATACTAATTAAAATATAATATTGACATGGGATAGAAGAAAGTTTTGGGATTGGCACATCCAACTAGTTAAATCTAGTAAAACTGGTGAATCGCTAAGGACCGTTGAAAAGTAGTTTTCAAGGACGGTAAAACTTTCGTAAATGTTGCAAGAATAACTATTTTGAATTAAATGGCTGTTATAATGGTGAAGAACAACATTAAAAACAATTTTGCAATGGAAAGTATACCTCTGTTATTAATCTTTGGGAATTACCTATTGGGAAGCGAATAAGGTGGGCATCCTGAATACTTTAATTATCATAAATAACATAGAATACATTAAGTAATGCCCATGAAATGCAAATACAGATTTTTTTAAATCTAATTTTAAACATCATAAAAAAGTTTTATGGTATCAGAAATATTACAGGTTTCCTGATCACGTAAAACATTTTAAATTTTTACAGCGTTACAATTTTCTTTTAAAATTGTGTTTGTAACTTGAGGTTAAAACTGTTGGTAATATAATAAAAAACACAATAATTCATTATAAATACAGTATGATAATAACAAGGAGAGTTACGTAAGTAATACACTTTGTTTTGTTTTTTTAAATACTTTGGTGGTTTGAAGTTTGAATACCTATAAATAAAAAATCGGGTTTTAAATTTGGGCTGATATCTATAAACTAGGACTACCCAACCACTTTGCTCAAAAGTCATTTGCCACCAGAAATTCCTGTGTAAGTTTTCACTTATTTAACCGCAAAGTTTCTGTCATTAAATAAGGAAAACTATTCTTTTCTAAAGTTGTGGTGGCTTGTTGGCCCGCGGTCCAGCAGTTGGCACACCCCTAACAAAACAAAAAAGTGATAGCTGTTTAAATTGTTTGTAACTTGTTAGTTAATGACATCTCTAAATTATTTTATACCGTACAGGGTGTCCACTCGTTTTATAATTGCTAATTAATAAAGCATTAGCTTTAGAGATACATTACAAACTAACACAAATGTTTTAGATGTTGTTCTTCATCATTTTCGTTAAAACAATTGTTTTTGTAAAAAGCTGTGAAATTTAAATTAAATGTTCAAAGGATACGACTTGTTAAAAAAAAACTAAACATCCTTGTTTATAAGTTCTTTTGTAGTTTAATTGTCAGTTTTGAAAGTTTCGCTAAAATATTCGTAAGTTGAGACTTAAATAGTTTTATAATTTTCTGATGATTTTACAGGAAAAAGAAATTTCAGATAACTTGATGTACTTAATAAGAAAATTTTGTATGAACAAGATTCGATGACATATCATTAAAATAATCAGTAAAATTCTCACAACAAAGGAGAAAGTCATCAAAAAGCTCGAAAATAAAGACCGTACTCAAAATAAGACAAGAATTGGACAAGTGTGAATATTCGCGGACAGAGAAAGTTGGATAATTGTGAGAAATGGAAGAAAATATAAGAATTATTCCATTAAATTCAAAAACTTATGTGAAAAATAATTTTGGAATGTTATGGAATCTTTAGAAAAATATCTTTGTTTTAGAGAATACAAGATATACGAAAAAAAAACCATTTTTAAGCAAATTAGAGAAAAAACAAATTTTGCAAGAAACAAAATGAAAAATGGGATTTAATTTACTGCGGATTTTTGTTTGAGAGTAAATTCAATATACGTGGATCAAATAGGTCACGAAAAAGTTAAAAGAATAATTGCAGAAATCAAAATAAATATTTCTAATTAAAGAAGATATTAGGAACTGTAAAACAAGGTTTTAATTTGGGGGAGACGGGGTACACATGATTATCTGAAGTAGGCCATTTAGCAATAATAAGCGGAATAATAAATTATTTGAGTATTTTGAAAGGTGATCTATGCCAAAGCCCCTTTGTATTGATACTCGGGAGACCTTGCTACTTTCGAACAAGCCGGAAATTGTACGTCAAACGTGGCAAATGAAGTACGTTCTTACTTGAACTAGTTTTATAAATATTCAGATCTTGGTTCAATAGCTGTTGCACTCTTATGCAAAAATGCATGAATACAAAATTTATTACGATTATATATATTAAATTCGGTAATATGGAAATAATATGACTCCATCTTAAATAGGATGTAATCACGATGGCAATCTAGAATCATTATCTATCATGGGATATCATTGAATTAATTACGTATGATAGGATTTAATAGAATGAAGAAAACTTTTATTAATATCTTTTTAAGTTTTGATTCGATTTTCATAAAATTTGAAATGACTCGACAAAATTCTGTAACGATTATATATATTAAATTTCAACCCATGCGGTTGGGAAGTTTTTGCGCTGTTACATGCGGGCAGACGAGCAGACCAGACGACGACTATAGGTGCTACGTATTTATATAATTACGACATTTCCCCATAGACCATAATGTAATGGAAAACTTTTGAGTGTCTCTGTAAATAAACTATGAACGCTACTTTATTTTCAATACCGAACAGGGCGTAGTAAATCTCAATAACATATAACAATTACAGTGCAATCCAACTATATTAATGCAAGTTAGAGTTCGGACAGACAGACAGACAGGCTGACAGACAAACCGAATTCACAAACACTTTTCAACTATATTGGAAAATGTTAAAAACGCATAATAGGTTGAAATTTCACTTTCAGCAATTTATACCAATAGACGGAAGCATACTTCAATACTTTTGTACAGCCCTGTATTTTACCTACTATCTTTATATATACGCCACTACTTAGCTAAAATTTAATTGACTAAAACTCGCTTAAAACTACTGAAATCACACTTCCAGAGATTATCATCCATAGATGGCTAGGTATCCAACTCTTTACGTGGCCCTGTATATCATCAGAAATGCATAACTCATTTAAAAACCATTTTTAAGCTATTTTCATTCATACACAGTAACCCTTACGAATTCTTTTCTGTAGTTCTTTATATGATCTACAGCATTTATACACACAACGTAATATGCAAAAATTTAGTTAAACTTAAAAACTCATATCACAACTGAAAATGCACTTCCATCAATCATCGCTAACATACCGTGCTCCGGATACAGTATAGTATCCGAAATCTTTTGTGTGTCCCTGTAAATACTATGCACTTTCTATTATACAGGAAGTAACTTGTAGTAATCCTCAGCAACTTATATCAATTTCATTATGTGTGAAATAGTTTAACATAATTAAAATACGTGACAAACAATGTTTCCCCCTATACCATTATATAAGAGAAAACTTTTTGTGGCCCTGTAAATTAATAATAAGTTAAGTATGCTTTCCAACGCATATTCTACAGAATGTATATTTCAGTGGACTTCATAAATGCATATCAATTTCATTATGTTCGAAAGGGTGTAACATCATTAAAATGCACTTGAAACTATTTGTTCTCATTGGCCGTAATGTAACGGAATACTTTTGACTGTCCCTGTAATTGAACTATACATCCGATTTTCATAAAATTTCAAAAAACGCGACAAAATTCTGCAACGATTATATATCTTAAATTTCAAACCAGTTGGTTGGGTAATTTTTGTTCTGCTATATGCGGACAGACGGACGGACTGGACGACGGCTATAGGTGCTACGTATTTATATAATTACGAACGCACCTAAAAAGATAATTAACCCAAACACATCTCTCGCGTTGTACAGAAATAGCTTCTATAAAGTGCCAAAAACAATTCTACAAAATTTCCTAAGTTACACATTATTAATCCCACTTGCATAGTATGACAAAGAATTTAAACATTAAACATAAGATTGTTTTCATATAAATGTGCTGTTAGAGGAGAGAAAGAAAATACCATTTTAAGTCACTCCAAATTTAGTAAATTAAATTTTAGCTAAATAGTGGCGTGTAATAAAGGTACTAGGCAAACTACAGGGCTGTACAAAAGTATTCAAGTATGTTTCCATCGATTAGTATAAATTGCTGAAAAAGAAATTTCAACCTGTTATGCGTTTTCTTGCTAAACTGAATTTTCCCATTATATAGTATACTCTCTTAAAACGAATGAGTGGATTTGGTTGCTCAAAAATGAGTTCTAATTTATTAGATCGTGAATGAGTTGATTTTTAAATGTTTAGCTCAACTTGATTTCAGCTGTTATTTTTCTATTGTGCTCAAGGAGAGCTGAAATGAAACAACTCAACTTGATAAAAATTCACTCATTACCGAGCCGTTCTTTGCGATTCGTTCGTCTCGTCTCGTCTCGCCGTCGCGCCTCTCCCCACAAGATGGCGAATGTAAACATGAAGTTAAAGAAGTTTACTTAATGATGAAACATTGAGGAAGAGGATGGACCTGTTTTACTCGGTAAGTTTTATAAAAACATTTAATTTATACTTAGTTTTTAGTGGAATTGTATGTACTGATTTTATTTTAATCTTGAAGCACGTGGTAACGGATTTCGTATACGCACTAACTTAATTTACACACATACTGTGCCTCCCTAGCATATAAAGCTTTAAAATTTTGAAAAAATTCTCCTGCATTTCTTAATTTGTTGTAAAAATAAATAACTAAAGATTCCTGCATACGCTCAGCGTCACTGCCGGCAGCTTATTTTAGAAATGCTTCTATATTTTAAAATTGTTCTGCCCTTTTATTTTTTACTTATTTATTTTCGTTTAAAATGTCCTGTTTATTACTTTGTTGATAAATAAATAAATAAGCTGATCATAGCGTCATGTAAAACCAAGGGAGGATGAGGGGAGGTGAAAATAATAAAAGTTTTCTTTTTCGATTGACAAACTTTGTCAGATATAACAGTACTAAGTATTTTGTGAAAGTAATTTTTCAGATGAATCATATCAACCAAAAATATGTTTTATAATTTGTAGTAAATAATTTTGTGAAAAATTACAAGAATTTCGAAAGAATTGTTTCCATCTCTATAATAGGTAGATGTGCCAGTAATGGACAGCCCTTGATGTTTTTGGTTAAAAAAAAAAAAAACATAAATATTTATCTTTAATTATTTATTTTATAATTCCCCCTTGCACTGGGTTATTGTTGACACTTTTAATCAAACCCATCAAGAAGCAGAAAATGTTTTAAAGTTTCGCTGTTTTTCTGTGAAAATCTTAATGAAGAGGTTAAGAAATGGCTTTGTTTAATTAATTTATATATTTTTTATTTTCTTGCAATATTTGAATGTTTTTGTTTGAGTAGCAATAGAAAACTTAGAATTTTATGTACTAACGGCCATTTACAAAATTTCATTTATTTTTAAGATTTTAAGACCTGTCTGTGTTCATTACTGGAACACTTAATTAGTCAATTTCCAGTAAAGGACACCCCATGTAAGCATTGCTAAAAATGCAATTTCAGTAACATTCATAATGCATTTAAAATCGTTTGACTTAACTGAAAACTTAAGTAATCAATTTTTAATTTTTAAATTGCACTTACCAGAATGTAATAACACTAAAATTTTTATAAATAACTGCTTTTAAGTTATTTTATTGATTGATAAAATTTTAATATTTTATGCTTTTTTTATATATACCTTGCATATTTTATAATCTGGCAATCAAATCAGCCAGGAAGCAGAAAATATTGTTTAAGAGCACAGTCAAAGAGGGGCTCATAGGGCTTAATCCCTCTCCGTTTAAATAAAAACAATTAAGTTACAGAAGCTATTAAAAATCTATTTTCTGTCTTAAATGTTTCCTTGTTCACCTCTGAGCCCCCCGCCACACACACACACACAAAGTAATACTATTAATGAAAGTTATAGGTAATATTCATGAAACAAGTAAATCTGCAGATCAGTGGCCTCAAACATCAGTTCTACAGTTTTATTTTGAAATTATTTTATTTAGTGTTTAAAATATTCAACTCAAAATATCATTTCTTTCATATTTGTAATATTAATTATTATAAATGATACATCAAGTAGTCTCTGGAAGAATAATTGCTAAAAATAGTGAGACTAAACACTAATATTCCAAAACTTTTTTTTAATTATACCTTTTAAATTCCCGTTTCAATAATTTGATAGCTGTAATTGCCTGATATTTAGTATTTTAAACTATCCATCTAAAATAATTAAAACATCGATCTTCTTATAATTACAATAACTGATGGAAACAGTAAATGATTATCACAAATATTTTATTAATAACTGGTATCCTAATTGTTAAATTTATTTGAAAATAACTATTTTGTTTCATTCTATGTATTCATTAAATTCTGTTTCTAAGTACAGTCATAAAAACAATTATATTTATTACTTTTTATGGGTTGTCCTGTCCATTACTCGGCCAGAGGTTGTCCACTGTCTTTTGGGTGTTTTGATACATTTCTGTTATTTAAAATTAAATTTCGGTTCATATTGGGAAATGAGACTGTCAGAAGGGTTATTTAAACTTGGTAAAAACAAACTAGCTACATATATACTGGGCTTAGCAGTCATTTTGTTTTTCAGAAAGTAGAACAAAGTGTTTTTAGTGAATGAAAAACCTCTTTCCAGAAAAATATACTACAGGAAGAATTTGTTATGTATTGTGAAAGTGATTCGGAATTGAACTGTATTTACCATTTTGTGATCAATAAATTAGCTGTTGAGTTATAAGCATTTTTGATCGTAAAACATAAACTGTTTGGATTTTAAAGAAGGATTTTTCTAATAGAAAACTCAAAAAATGAGTAAATTTATTTATTCAAAAAAATTTTATAGCATTTCTTGTCACATGGGGTAAAATAGGTATAAGCCATCTTTTTTATGCTAGTTGAGGTCAAGATATGAATGTATGAAAATTGATCAAAATTGAAAGACTTTTGAGAGCAAATTGTTATTGATCCTGTGTTTAAAACTGAAATTGTGCTTTGTTATATGAAATTAGGCTATAAATTAGTTGCGAACATCTGTTATCCGCACTTCGCTTTGGAATGTAAACATTAAAAATCGCTGTTAACCGACAATTTTTGAAAAATCACATTAAATCAAAGTACCATATTTCCGGCCATAAATTAAATTAAAACATATGTTCTAACTTTATTAAATTGGGTGGATTAAGGGTGTATTCGAAAAAATATTTTTCCACCCTCAACAGCTCAAAATTTTCTGGGACATTTTCAGACTCATTTTTAAAAGTAACAACATGGAACTTGCTGGGGTGATTTTTGAAGAGATGCATAAGAGACCGTGTGATTTCATTTTTCGCTCAATTCATTAGAATTTGATTTTTAAACAATTATTTTCTCTGTATGACCATTTTTTTCATTCCCAGATCTCCCGCTTCCGAAAATTCGGTTCAAAACGCCCACTTTGACAATATTTTCTGCATTTATCAAAAAATCGAAAAGCACGGCGCATTATGTAGTTTCTAAATAAGAGAATTTCCCAGTTTGAGGCGTTTGAAAGCAAAAATGAATCAGAAAATAAGCAGTTTGGATCTGAATACACCCTTATAACAGGATAAACAGTAAAAAAAGTCGAAGCAATCCAAGGAAGTTAAACCAAAGGTTCTCGTTGCAGTGAATCCAATGATTGGTGGCTGGGTCGTTGTGAAATTCAGTGTAAAGAAGTCTGTTCAAGAATTTACAGGTCTTATTATTGATATCCTTTATGAAGATGAATACACTGTAAAGTTTGCAACAAAGTAATCTGCCGGATTAAGTCTTCCTTGAGAAAGACGACATTGCTGATGTGCAGAGTGAGATAATATAGACGAACACGCGAACGCCGTTCGCAGAAAATTTTCTAAGTTTGCAGGCAGTTTTGATGGGGTTTTTTTTTTACAAGTTTCTTTATTTAAAAAAAGCAATTAACAAGACACCAGGCGAAGAATCGGTGTAACGCACGTTGCAGACTATTGACAAGGTCTGTAGACTATTTTTCAACGGGAGGAAAAAAAAAAAGTTTGCTAGAAAGTATTTGCCATGTACCATAGTACAGTATTTTTTGGAAGAAGCGTCGCGGCTCATACGAGTTAAAAACTTTAAAATATTGTAAGTGCGGTGCTTATGCCGGAACGGCGGGTACAATTCCTTTTTCTTTCCCCTCCTGCCAGGGCCGGTAGAAGAAACAGTGCAGCACTGACGCGGGTGCTGCAGATTATGTTAGGCTTTGCAGATTAATTTAACAGATTAAAAATAAATTTTGTGTTAAAAAATAAATGTTAAATGTTCAAATCTTTTTAAATAAAGTTTATTTGGTTGGAAATTTTAGTGAATGTTTATGTGCTTGTATATAACTTTTCATTTTGCTTTTGGCGGCAATACAGCACTCGGGAGGAGCACGGCGTTTTTTGCAGAAAATTTTAAAGAAATTATTTGAGTTTGCAGACAGTTTTATATTTTATCTAAGTCTGCTGATGTGGAGGCATCCCAAATTGTCAGGAAGTCTATCTCAACCAAGCTGTACCAGTCGTTGCCATATACATATTTTGTACATAAATTTTCCTTCACTTATAGCTAGTTAACTTTATAAATTGCTTTTGATTTAAAATATTTTTCAGTTAACTTAATTTCTCATTTTTCCTACAGATACTCATGCTGATATCTATCTGCTTTTGAGCTGCATTAAATTAAAAAAAAAAAAACAACTTTTAAAATGAAACACTGTTAGAAACATGATTCAGAGCATGGGCGTAAATTGATGTGGTGAAAATTAAGAACAGTTTGGGGGGGGGGGGGATAGGATTTGTGTGTACTTGTATCTTATTTCTATTAGTTTCATAAGAGATTTTAATTGTCAAGAAAAAAATGTAAACAAAGTGAAAGAGACAGTTTTTTGTCTTCCCTCCTCGCCCCAGTTTACATATGATTCAGAGGATGAAGGTACAAAACTTTTAAATGGTCTATACATTAATTATAATGTAATTCAACTTTAACCAGCATATACCCATTTTACCCCGAACTGAGATAAAATGGGTAATTATGTTGAATTTAGACCTAAAGTACATAATGTAAAAAATATTGAACAAAAACATGATAATATTTCATAATGTTTCTGCTATGAAACATTAAAATAAAAAAAAAAGCTTTTTTTTTATACCCATTTTACCCCGGGTGACCCTAACTAAAGTTCCACTTTCCTAATGTCCCCAGTAGCAGAATTTTCGATGTCCATCTGCAGCAAACCAAAACTTATCTGCAACCTAACAATACTGAAACAAGCAACTATCTTAAATACTTATAGTGACCCATAAAATAAACAGAAATTGCATTTCACATAGAAAATTAATAAGAAATACAAAAACTCTTAAATCAAAGTTAATTTTTGGTGAATTTTTTTAAGCACAATATTATTTTTAAGCTGGTAGATTAATCTGCAAGGTCTAAAATAACCTGCATCGCTGCTGCCGTGCTGCACAGTTTCTGCTACGGAGCTAACACCTAACTTCGAGTTGTCGGATTAAGCAGCATACACCGAGGAGGAGGGAGAAATTACATCCATCCTAACTCAATTTTAGTTCTTACATATAAACCCCACCCACCTCACTCCTTTGGAAGCATGACATTGTCATGACAAAAGTTTTTTGGAGGTACCTCATAAAAACATCAAAAAATTTCTGTGTCCCCAACACTAAACCACCCAGAAGTGAAAAACTTGTCATGTGATCAAAAACGCTTATAACTCAACAGGTAATTTATTGATCACAAAATGGTAAATACAGTTCAATTCTGAATCTCTTCCATAGTCGAGCTTTCCAATTTTATATCTTTCTGTTAAAAAATGAATTTGAAAATGTGTCAATGTTTTGTACTTGTTGAGTAGTGATGTAGAGAGGGACCTCAGCTATCCAATGCAAAAAAAAATTATTTAAAAATGTCCAAATGAAAACGAGTTATTAGAAAATACTCTCCACCCCCTTTTTAGAAAATAGCATTAGCTTGCAAGTGCCTTCACTTGCAGGGACTCACTAAGGCTCCTGTCTCTGCAAGTGAACACACTCGAGTGCTATTCCTATGAGGAGGTTTTTGGCTGATCTCATTTGCATTTTTTTTCTTTTTTTGTGGCATTGTATAGCTGATTTGATCTTCAGTGCCCCTTGTTTACTTTAATTTTAATCGCAGGTTTTTTTTTTTTTTTTTAAGACAATACTTTCACTTTTGGAACAGATTCTAAAAGTAAAAGTAATTTCTCTAAAAAAAAAAAAAAAAATTCTGCAATCAAAATTGAAAAAGTAAACGAGTGCCATGAGGATCAAGCTCAGATGTGCAACCCCCTCCCCCCCCCCCCAAAAAAAAAATTATATGTATACATATATATATATATATATATATATATATATATATATATATTCAAAATGTCAAAATGCAAATAAGAATAGCATTAACCCGCGAGTATCTTCACATAATGGGGTAGGGAAAAAAAATACAAAGTTTGTCAAAAGTTAAAAAGCACTAATTTCATTAAAATGCGAATATTGCCAGAGAATTGTAAAAAAAACAAACTCAAATTTCACTAAAGAATCATGAAAAAAATATTAATTTTTTCAAAGGATCTTGTGGTGGGGCGGGGGGGGATAATGTTTTTGCAGTGAAAACAGTCTTTTTATTCTAGTCAATACTGTGTTCGCTAAAATTTCTGGTATTTTTTATGATGTACCCCCTCTCCCGACTGATCAATTTAGCCATAATTTCACATAATCTAAAAAAAAATTAATAAATGAAAATGATTTGAGAAATATATCATACAGCAGTAAAATTTTAAAACATTTTACTTTTTCATATCATCAGGCAGAAACTAATTTCAGTAAGTGGCAGGAACTAATAATTCACACATGTATTTGATATGTAAACAATTCAGTTAAAAATTAAAACTGAAGATTATGAGTGTTGTTCAAAGTAGCAAGTTAGGTTTAATGATGTACCGAATAGTGATTTGGCCGAATACTGAATATTCAGCTAGCCGAATAGTAACTGTTTGGCCAAATACCTTTTTATATTTCAAAGTTTAAAGGTATTAAAAGTCATTTTTTAAAACAACTTTACATAATATTTAATAAAACCAACTACATTTACATAGTAAATTTCATATTGGGAAAAAAAACTTGCTTTGTGTTTATTTAAAGGATGACCTTTTTTTTAATTAATAAAATTTTAAATTTAATGGTTTCTTCTATGAATTAACATTTGTTAAAACAATCGATAATTATTTTTGTTGTAGGTTGAGTAAACTCTGTTTTTGGTTCAGGTTGATTTGAGGCTGAGTGTGAATTCCTGCAAGTTGGGTTCAGGTTAAACCCAAAATTTCAAAAGTTAGTTTGGTATATTTTTTAAGTTTAAAAACTATCCCTGTTATAATAAACATAGATATTTGTGTACGTGCTGTTTTCTAAAGAGACTTCCATTTTTTATGTAACCCTTTGGAAAAATTTGTGTTTTTTCTGCAACCAGACTTCTATAAAACCAAAAACTTTCTGTGCACATAAATATTGGGTCAAAAACTATCTGCAAATTAATTTAATGTTTAATAACGTAAAATACCGTGCTATGTTATTTTAACGATATGGATTAAAAAAAGTAGTTTTAAAGTAATTACCATTTAAATTAAAAAATAATTAATATTAATCAAAGAATAATTATTTTGGTTAAAAAAAATAAAGCTAAAAATCCATGATAAGAAGGGCAGAAATAATGTGACATTGCTACTGAAACAACTAAATCACATTTTGTAGGGAGAGGTCCATTCATAGGTATCATCATTAAAGAGACCGGTGAGTTTTTACCGTGGCCATTTGACAAAAATCATTTTTTTCTGTGGCCGTTTGACGAAATTCTCGTTTTTTTTTTTTTTTCTGTGATCATTTGACGAAATTCACATTTTATCTGCGATCCTTTCATGAAATCAGTTTTTTCCCGCAATCCTTTGACGAAATTCGCATTTTCCTATGATCTTTTGACAAATTTCGCACTTTTTACGCAGCGCTTTGACGAAATTTGCATTTTTTTTTTTTTTTTCACGATTCTTTGAAGTAATTAGTTTTTTACGTGTTCTTTTACGAAATTTGCATTTTTTTCACAATCTTGACAAGATTCGGGCTTTTTTCCATTATGCTTTTAAGAAATTAGTTTTTTTCGTGCACGCTTTTGATGAAATTTGCTCTCTTTTTTGCAGTCCTTTGACGAAACTCGCGTTTTTTCTGCGATCTTTATACGAAATTCGTGTTTTTCTTGCGTTTTTTACGGAATTCACACCTTTTTCTGTGGCCCTTTGACAAATTTCTTTTTTTTTCCCCCGATCAATTGATCATTTTTCCGCGATTCTTTTACGAAATTTGCTCTTTTTTTTAAAAATCCTTTGACAGAATTTAGGCTTTTTCCGCGCTATTTTACGAAATTCGTTTTTTCCTGCACTCCTTTTATGAAATTCTTTTTTTTTTTTTTTTACGATCCTTTCACGAAATTTGCGTTTTTACGGCAACCATTTGTTGAAATTCGCAGTGGTATCTTTTTATGTCTGAATTTTTGGACTGATGGCTGATTTTTTTAAATTTTCAAAACCAAATGCCTTAAATTTTCTGAAAATTTGGAACAGAATCACGTCTGTCAAACAATAACAGGGGTCAATGCAGACAAAATTTGGGGCCTATTTAGGGCCCTTTCATAAAAATAAATTTAATAAAATGGGCCCCTTCACAAAAATGAACTTAATAAAACAGGCCCCTTCACAAAATTCCTTTTAATAAAATAAGGCCCCCTACGTAACATTCTTTTTCATAAAAACTGCTTTAAAATGTGTAATTTGTAAATAAAATTAGGTTACGAAACTTTAGCAAGGGGATGTAAAAAATGATTTTGTTCATAAATTCTTGGTTCAAATTTGAGTAACTGGATTTCAACTTTCGTTAAAAAAATGTTATTTTTCACAAAAATATAATAAAATTAATAAAAATAACTTCTACTTTTCGCAAAATGGGCCCCAAGAATAAAAACCTGCATCGACCCCTGAATAATAATCTGTCTGGCAAATAAATCGTACATAAAATTGGAGAATATTTTTAATTTTTCGGTATTTAAAAAAAAAATTTACAAGGACAAAAATTAAGTTTTTTTTTTTTTTCTAAAAAATTTTTCCGCAAAGTTCCGAATTTTTGGAAAATTTTCCGCACATGCGTCTATATTATACAACTGTGTCTGCAACACTTTGGCAAAATTTATTTTATTTTTTTGCAACCCTTTGGCAATTTTTTTTTTCTGCAACGCTTGAGCAAAATTTATTTATTTTTATTTATTTCAGCGACCTTTTGATGAATTTCGCAAGGGGGGGGGGGGGGGTCCTGCGACATTATGACTAATTCCACATTTTTCGCGTGATCCATTGGCGAAATTTATTTATTTATTTATTTTTTTTTTTTTTTTGTGGGTGGGGGGTCCCTTGTCAAAACGTTTTTTCTGCTATCTTTTGACGAAACGTGCATTTTCTTTCCGGATTCTTTTACAAAATATGCTTTTTTTTTTTCGTAATCCTTTGAAGGAGTTGCCATTTTCTTTTCCCTGCTATCTTCTAACGATACATGCATTTGTTCCCCATCCTTTGACGAAATTTTCATTTTATTTGCAATCCTTAGACAAAACTTATTTTATTCGTGATCTTTTAAATTACGGGTGCACAACTTTTTTAAGATAAGGGCTTTTTAGAATAAGTCTGTTTTGTGTTTTGTCGAGGCCCACACGTGAGAGAATTCTATTTCGAGTAGCCGATCGACGAAATTTGATTTTTCTGCACATTATCGACAAAAATTGTGATATTTTCATTTCAGACCAATGAAATTCTTGATTTTTCTGAGACTGATCGACAATTCGCTATTTTCCATGCATTATGGACAAAATAACATATTTTCGTGTCTGACCAACAGAATTAGTGATTATCAATCAACAAAATTTGCAATTTTTCTGACTGATCATGAAATTCATGATTCTGCATTATCTCTGATGAAATTAAAAAAAAATTTCAGGCAATAAATTTACAAATTTGAGATTTCTTTTTCTCTCTATAAACTGATGAAAATCATGATTGGTTCTGCAGTCGATCAACAGAATTCTCAATTTCTTCGTGCATCGAGAAAATTCGCTATTTTACCATAACGAAATTCTCAGTGTTCCTGTACACAATCGACAAAACGCACAATTTTTCCATGCCCGATCAATGAAATTCACGATTCTTAAACTGACTGATGAAATTTTCAATTTTTTTTGTGGCAAATTGACGAAATTCATTGCAGGCCACAGGTTTTGGCATCCCTACTTTTAACAAAATTGGTGTTTTTATTTTAGCTAACGTTTGACGAAATTGATTTTTTTGGTGACAATTTCTCGAAATATGAGACATATTTTTTATGTCCAAATTTCCAGACTGATGAATGATTTTTCATAATTTTTGGAACAGAATCGCCCCTCAATTTGCAATCAGTCACAGAAATTAACGAGAAACTTGTCATTCAATCTCTGGGGGGGGGGGGGGGAGATATCAAAATTTGTCTCTCGGTTGCAGGACCAAAATATGAATTTCAACAATCTTTCGCCGCAAAATGTATCAACCTGTCGTCCGAAAATATCACAAGGTTCGCAGGATTTGTTTTAAAATGAAACACTTTTTTGAAAACAAATTTTTTAGATGGAAGCCTCCTGCTCATGATGTGTTTTTGGGTGGGATTTCAAAATTTTGGTGATGAATCCCGCCCTGAAATTAAAGTCCTGTATTGTGTTCTACAGTAGTCTTTAAAATGAAGAAATCATGTGTTAAGCATTGATTATGTAACTGTCCAACTCTTCCTGAGAAAGTAATAAGTAACTATTTTCCCATTGGGTGTAATGTAAAAAAATACTTTTGACTGTGTCTGGGTGAATGTAACTCTGGCAATAATGGGTCATTTGCCTGGATATAAAATGCAGGGTTTTTTTTTTTCAATTATTGAAAGTTTTCCTAAAAATTAGCCTTTAAAAATTTCTTTAGCTGTAAAATACTTTTTTTTTCTGTGGTGCTTTCAAATTGTTGCCGTCAAGTTTTGGCGGATTCCATCTAGTTTATTTTTAAACATGTCATCAATTGTTGTCTTTGGTTTATTAAATTTATCTTGTATTCTATAAATAACTTCGTCCTTTATTAAAATTGATTGAATTAGTTTTCAAAATTTCGTTGTCATTCAAACAAAAAAAAAAAAAAATCTTTGTTTACATTCAAAAAATTTATCATGAATTATAGGTCAGTGAATTAGGTGCTCTACTGTATATATATATATATATATTTAGAGGAGGCGTGGATTGGTTATAATTTCTCAAAATTAAATTCAGTCAATTACAAATACCACAACAGTGCTAGTTGTTAGTTTAGTCTATTTTGAATGATTTTTGAGCTTCAGTACGATTTTTTCAGATTACGATTTCAGATTTTTTGTCAAATCTGAAAGGGTAGAAATTTAAATTTTGGTATAAGGCAGAATTGATACCAATTCATAACAATATGTGCATATATAGGTAGTGAAGGAAGTGATTTAGATTTTTCAAAAATAACCTTTTTTTTATTTAAAACAAAATCTAAATTTTTTGACAGTTTGAGAAAACAATTCTTCTAAGCATCTAATAAAAAAGAAATTAATTATAAATATGAATTTTGTGATGAGATATTCCAAGAATTGTGGGGCATTTCAAAGGCCATTGAATAACACAGGAAAGTGAAAAAGCAACTTATCTCTGAGAAGGAGCTTTAATCTGATTATTCTAATAAATTTTAATTGCAACAAAGGGATAGCTTAATGCAGTGAGTAGCCAGTTATCCAAAAACACGTGAACCCAACAATTCCAGATAATTTACTTTATACTGTATATATTTTTAATTATGCAACAGTCCCATCGGTCCAATTTATTGCTTGGGTAAATTGGAGGGAAATGAATTTCCTTTTTTGTATGTTTCAGGCACTTTCGTATAAACTCATCATTACGTCTGTGCTTTGAAATTTTAAGTTAAAACCATTGAAACATTTTAAATCGATAACATTGTTTTTGCACATTTTCATTTTAGGAACAATACTTTGATCCTATCGCTCAAGCTGGTATGGTTGAATGGAGGTTTAAAACAATGAAGTTAAATTTAACACCATCCCAAAAGAAGTACCAACAAAGAGGACTATCAAAGAGGCACGTGATAATCCTGAGGAGGTGTATTATCAGCAAGAAATAGAAGACAGGGTATAAATTTACATATTAATCTTAAATATATTTTTTAAGTTTTTTGTCATTGGAATTTCTTTTTTTTGTGTGTGTGTGTGTGTGTTTTGTAATTGTTTTGTGACCTTACAGATACATATGTGAAAAAAAAATTGTTTTCATATTAGTAAACTTCATACCTAGCATCTTACACTATATTGCCATTAATGATCGGCAACTTTCAATTTTAGACATTTTGTCAAATATTTAGAAATATGCTTGACATATTCATCTGGAATTTCAGGATTGAAATGAACAGGTATGATCTCATATTTAACAATGTCGATTTAATAAGGGGATCAATTAGGGGGGCAACAAAAAATCAAAGAAAAAATATATATACTTGGGATCACCCTGTAAAATAAAATGCACGAAATGATCTACCGCTACCGAATATAAATAGACATTGTGCAATATGTGTATTTTTTGTGTAAGACTAGCACGTATATTAATAGAGATATAGCGATTTATTTAAAAAAATTAAATTCTTGCATGATTTTTGCTTATAACACGCAGAATTTTCAACCCAATTTAACGCCGGTTTCAGAAAAATTGACAAAATATAATAGAAACAATATAGTGCAATTGGAATATAAATATATTAAATATTTTAGGTAATATGAGCAGTTGTATGAAATAATTTTTATCTGTGCATGCATGAACGATAACAAGGATCATTTTACATAATTTAATAGTCAACTCTATGGAGCAACTTATTTTTAAAAAATCTAGTCAAATGTCGTAAAATTTCAGAAAGATATCGGCCTTAAAGTGAGCAAATTTTTAGTTGTTCTTTAAAAGCAGCTGAATGATAAGAGATTTTCCACAAATTGTCATTTTTAATTTTTTTTTTTTTAATTTCCATTTTTTATTGATGCTTTAGTTATTGGATAACCACCAGAACGAGCCTATACCATGATCAAAAGAAGTATAAAAATCGAAGCATTTTTTCCAAATCTACTCGTTGATACTCACTAAATACTTTTTTCTGAAAGTCAGTTAATAAAAATTGACAATTTGTGGAAAATCCCTTATCATTCAGTTACTTTTAGAAAAAAACTAAAAATTTGCTCACTTTAATGCCGATATCCTTCTGAATTTTTACGATATTTGACTAGTAGATTTTTAAGTTGCTCTATAGAATATTAAATTATGTAAAATGATCCTTGTTATCGTTTGCGCATGCACAGATAAAAATTATTTCATACAACTGCTCATATTTCCTAAAATATTTAATATAGCTATATTCCAATTGCACTATATTGTTTCTATTATATTGTCAATTTTTCTGAAACTGGCGTTAAATTGGGTTGAAAACCCTGCATGTTATAATAAAAAAATATGCAAGAATTTTTTTATTTTTTTAAATAAATTGCTATATTTCTATTAATATACGTGCTAGTCTTACACAAAAAATTACACATATTGCACAATGTCTGTTTATTTATATTCGGTAGTGGTAGATAATTTTGTGCATTTTACAGGGTGATCCCAAGTATTATTTTTTTCTTTGATTTTTTTGTTGGCCCCTAATTGCCCTCCCCCTTCCCGTTAACAAATCGACATTGTTAAATATAAGATCATACCCAGGGATATGTTTAGGAAAATTTTAGGTCCTTTAAAGGACCCTTCACAAAATTTTTTATCCCCAAACAGGACCCTTCACAAAACATTTTATCCCAAAACAGGACCCTTCACAAAATTATTTGTCTCTTAAATAGACCTTTCACAGAATATTTTCACCTTCAAATTGAATTTTCACAAATTTAGTCATTTAAAAATAAAATCTGGTCTGTAAGTAAACAGTTGAACTCACCAAAGAGCATATTACTTAGCTTTTTTTATATGAAGGATAGAACATGAAGACATTGATAATTTAAAATTCACAAAATTATGACTAGAATTTTCACAAAAATAAGAAAAACTTCACAATTTCACAAAAACAGGACCCTGAGTAGATAATAAAAGGGGGTTCTGCGCCAGCGGCGTACGCGGCGTGACCTTGAATGACCTCTGCATGCTGTTTGAAGGTCATGCGGCGTCCTCTGCATGGGGTATGAAGGTCATGTGGCGTACTCTTGGAGGCGGGGTCAAGGTGATGCGTCATCTTATAGTATGAGGGGTAATTTTGAGTTTGATTTTTTTTTAATGATAATTAATTTTAATTGGGGGACTTTAACTTTTTTCGGGGTAATTTTTGAAGATAGAAATTTTTGTGAGATTGATTTTTTTTTTCTGGCCGTACTACAGTACGAGGGGTTATTTTAAGTTTGATTTTTTTTTTAATGATAATTAATTTTAATTGGAGGACTTTAACTTTTTTCGGGGTAATTTTTGAAGATTGAAATTTTTGGGAGATTGATTTCTTTTTTCTTACCGTACTACAGTACGAGGGGTAATTTTAAGTTTTTTTTTTTTTTTTTTTTTTTTTTTTTTTACTAATGATAATTAATTTTAATTGGGGGACTTTAACTTTTTTCGGGGTAATTTTTGAAGATTGAAATTTTTAGAGATTCATTTTTTTTCTCACCGTACTACAGTACTTAGGGATAATTTTACATTTGAAAAATACATTAACGATAATTAATTAAGAAATTTTAATTGGGGGACTTAAATTTTTTGGAGTAATTTTTTGAAATTTTTGGGACACTGATTTTTTTTTTTCGTCGTACGAGGGGTTATTTTAAGTTTGATATTTTTTCATTAATGATAATTAAGAAATTTTAATTGGGGGACTTTAACTTTTTTGGGAGTATTTTTGAAGATTGAATTTTTCATGGACATTGATTTTTCTTTTCGTCGTACGAGGGGTTTTTTGAGTTTGATTTTTTTTACTAATGATAATTAATTTTAATTGGGGGACTTTATCTTTTTTGGGGGTAATTTTTGAGTTAGATTTTTTTTTTCTTTTCGTCGTACTCCAGTACGAGGGGTTATTTGTACTTTTAAAAAATTAATTAAGAATTTTTAATTGGGAGACTTTAATTTTTGGGAGTAATTTTTGAGATAGATTTTTTTTTCTTTTCGAGGACATTTATTTTTTTAGCACACTTGAGTTTTCGGTGTTTTTACTGGCAACGATTTTTAATTTGGGAACTTTCAAATATTTTTTTCGCGATTTTCCTTTAGCAATCGAATTTTAAACATTCATTAAACATTTTAATTGGGAGACTTTATCTTTTAACGCACATTTTAAGATTAAAATGGAATTTTAAACATAAATTGTATGAGAGGACTTTACGCGATTCAATTTAGCGACGTTTGCGCTTACATTTTAGGGGGAAATAGTAATTTAAAATTTAAAATTTAAAATATGAATGAGGTCACATGTGAATTTTTGTCATTTAGCGTTAGAATTTATTTCTGCGAATTTTGAATAGTACTGTAGCTGGGAGGTTATGCTCACGAAGCCAATAGACGGGAAGTGTTGGGTTCGATCCCAATCGCACCCGTCGGCCTAATCGTTCGGAGTTTTCTTCGAACCATGGATTTTCATGTGTAAATTCGGGTTAGGTTACCTTAGAAAGACCTTCACGAAGGACACTCCCCCCTATATCCCTAGTGTAGATAATCAATCACGCCCGTCGGCCTAATCGTTCGGAGTTTTGTTTGAGTCATGGATTTGCATGCGTAAATTTGGGTTAGGTTCCCTTAGAAAGACCCACACGAAGGGCACTCCCCCCTTGGGACTAGTGTAGATAATCGGCCGTCAAAATCAACCAAACCTTTTAAAGGTTAGGTATAACTATGTTGGTACATGATTTGTTATGGAATTTTTAGGTTTGTATGTATTGCTTTATACATTTGAAATAATATTTAAAAAAAAACATGAAATGTCCTTTATAAAGATATTAGGAAATTTTCCCCCTTTCCCCTTAATGAATATCTATTTGTAAAATACAGGGTTACCTATTCAATGGTCCGTTTGAATTTGTCCCATCAAATTTTATTGACGCATGTTTTCGAAAAGTTTCATATTTTTAAAAACTAGAAAATCGATTTTTTAAACGTTTATATTAAAACACTTTGAATTTTTAATAAGATTTTGGGAAAAAAACGCATTTTTTACAAATTTACACTAATATTACACTTTTTAGAATAAAACTTTTAAATACATAAATTAAACACACTTACTTTACTTCAAATGACTTTCAGAGCCTAAAAAAACGCGTGTTTGTGCAGGAAAATGTCTACTATACTGAACCGTGGTCATCGTGCGTTATCTTTGGGAACACTCAGAAGTGAATCACTTTATCTAGATAAGGGGTTTTCCTTTTTATCGTGATAGGATATTAGATTTCAATTTCGATTGACTAATGGTGGGGTACAAATTAAGATTTTCAAATAATTAATTTAAGATTTTTATTATCTCACTGATTGTGAATTTAATGAATGAATAATTAATATTATGTCACACAAAACGAATTTTTTGAATAATTTAGATTGCGTCACAATTTTTGAATGATTTTATTAATATAGAATTTATATCCAATTGGGGGGTCATTTTTTCTTATCGATTTATTTTAAATAAAATTGGAATATTTATTAGCAATTTAATGCATGTGTTACATTTTTTTTTTTTTTTTTTTGGATTTAACTATTATAAAATTAGACCTTTTAAAACGGATACTTTTTTAATTGATTCATTAATCGTGAGAATACTTCAAACACGTCATTGATGAGTCATCACACATAAGTAAATTTTCACTCGTAAACATGAAAGTTTTAATAAATATATTGAGGTTTTTGAAAAGTGACACTCATTTCGTGCAGTGGACTTTGAATTTTTAGTCTAGTTCTAATTTCGATCTAGTTCAAATTTTGCTAAGTTAACACGTTACGAAATATAGGGGAGCTTTATACTATGCATTAATATAACTATGATTTTTGCTTAATTTTTTACAAGGATAAAATTTTTATCATCGGAAAAACACATCTTTAAGAGATTTAAAATAAATATTTGTAAATATATATATATAATTTAATATCATTAAATATTTAGTATCTTCACACATAATTAACACATGTTAATTAAGTTCGATTAAATTTAAAAGAAATCATAATTTTCATTAAATTAAAAAGAAATTGTACATTTAACTTTTAATATAGCAAATATTAAAACATGAAAGAAATGATTGCGCTTTTAGAGCATATAACTTTAATCATAAAAATTTGAATACTTATCACTTTTAAATGAAAATGATTAACCTTTATTTAAAATTTTTCAGTTTATAATTAGAGACATACAATTAACTAGAAACTTAAGTATAAAAACAGAAATGAATATCTTGCAATAAGGTTAACATTTTTAATAAAAAATTAGTATTTTAGGTTAATTTTAAACGTGCTAGTATTTTTAGACTAGCGAAATATCCCTTTTTTAGAAAATACTTTTCTGGTTTAATTTTCATTTATTTTTTAAATTTAACTTTTAAAAAATATTCTCAACTGTAAAAACTAGGGATTTGCTTTTGACAATTTTATTTGAATTTAAGATTTGTTTCACATTTAGAAGTATATCTTATCAAAATAAATTGGAAATATTTAGATTTGTTTATTATTAATAATTTGAAAAATAAAACATTTAGAAGTAAATTCACTTACTTTTGTTTATGTTACATAAAAATCCAAAAGGGTTGAAAAAGAGTAGCAACACTTCACATAAGTTTTGTGATACTAAATGGAGTAAATTTTGAACATCAATATCTTATCTGTTTGGGTATTTCCATGAATACATGATTCATGAGATAAGCAGAATGTCATGTTCAAATATGAATCTAAGAACAGCGTTAATGAATTTACTTTATTCGTATCGTATATACTTTAGCTATAATTAATATAATGTGTAATTAATAAGGGATTTAATTAATATGATTCATTTTTAAATAAAATCTAAATATAATTGTATCTTTTTCAGTCTTATTTAATAGAAGAGGAATGCTTTTCAAATTTATTAAGAAACATGTAAGTTATTATTAGCTTGGAAATTGCAACTGAATTAAAAATTGACTTTTAACATAGAATTAGTCTTTTGCTAAATTTTCAATGAAAATATTTCTCACTTAAAAGTTTACTTCTCACATTAAAAAAGTCATATACTTGGAATTTTTACCGGGAAAATTTTCTGACATGGAAAAAGGCTTTAGTGATTGTATTAGAATAAAAACTTATCATATTAAAATTTTTAATAAGTAAATTATTATTATTAAATCTATGTCACCCACCATTCACTTTATTTACAAATAAATATTTTTCACTTTTTAATGGAAACAAAAATGGTAGGCAAAGCTTTCGTTTAATATTTTTAAATTAATTTGAGTCTTTTTTTTTTTTTTTCACTGCGACTCCTTCAAATTAAAAACCTTTTGAGAGCTTTTATAGGGAGAACGTAAACAAATCGAAGTCTCACATTTCAACAATAAAGGATTTATACTAAGTACACTACAAACTTATTTATAAAAAGGAAAGACATAACCTTATTTCAGTTTTTCGTTAAGCATATTTTTAATTCACAAGCAGGCTTCACACATATTATTTAGCACACAAGTTACTTCAGCGAAAAATCCCTTTTCCTTATCTAAATGATTCATAGGGATTCATACCTCCCTCATGAATACGTTATACAAACGATGTATTAGTTTAATGAATATAAATTTTAACTGAATCCTTTAAACTTTATTTGATAACATTCGATCATTTTTATATTTCAAAACGAAGAAAAATTATTGAATATCACCTAACAAGCATATACTTTTACACTAACATGTTATAAAAACACTTCTCAATATTCAAATTTTATGATATTTCGACATCTCTCGCCAAGCTTTTTAAGAATGAAAGACTATTTCGTTAGGATATTTAGCTTTTTGTATACAATTTTAGCAATAAATACATAATGCACTCAACTTTACTTTATCATTAAACATTAAATTAATCCATCGCTTAGCAATTCAAACGTAGGATTTTTTTATTTAGGGTAGATAAGTATACGTGTATATATATACATGCGCATATATGTGTGTGCATTTGTCAATGGGGGAAAAATTTAAAAGGTATACACATTGAAAGTTAATAAAATTATTTTAAAAAAATTATATAAATATTTCAAGACAGTATTAAAGATTTGAACAACTGATAAAAATGCTTTGAAAAACATTTAAAATTATTTAAAATGTTTCTTTCATATTTTAAAGTCAACAAATTTTAATACATAGCTATGTACATACAGGCATTTGAGCTATATACATACATGCATTTGACCTATGTTAACAGAACAAATGTTTTAAATATTTCGATGCTATTTCCAAGTTACTCAATTTATACTTTTTGAATATGCATATACATATATTTGAAAATTTTAATGTTTTCTGTTAAAACTGACTAGTTATTTATCCTAGCATTATCCTAGTTATTTATCCTACATTTATTAACACAATAAACCAACTGCTTTTAAAAAGACTGTGTGATTATCAAAACAACCCAAATCCTTTTATCTGCACATGCGCAAACATTTTAATAAACTAGAGGTCACATTTTTAATCGAATAAAATAATGACTAATCAAATAGGTTATATCCTAACTTAAATGATACCTTTTTTGTGATATTGCTAAACATGCTACTACAATGTCTAATCAAATAGGTTCTGTACTAACGTTAATTATACCTTTTATGTGGCATTACTAAACTAGCTAACATGACATTATTAAACTAACTTGTAAAAATAACATGATAACCTGTTTTCACTAGACAAACTTAATAATTTTCGCTGCTTTTGTTTGACAATCAACAAAGTTTTATGAAATATATTCAAAAAGTTTGCTGCGATTAAAAAACATGCTTATAACTTAGATAGTTTTCACTCTTTATATTTCAAAACATGCATATTATTACAAAACACAAGATATTGTTTAAATTTGAATTAAATAATCACCATTTTTCACAAGTTTGCAATATTTTTATGCTAACTAGGGTTAGTAGTATTCAGACTTAAAAATATCTTTATAGATTAAACATGAAAATTAATGTGTAAAAAAAAACCTTTTACTATTTTTAGTTAAACTTCATGTCATGAAATATATCCAGTTAACTTTAAAATGTACTATTACAAATTAATGTTTTAAAATTCATTAAAATTATTAAATACTATTTCATTATAATTTTAAAATTCATTTTTATATAAAAACACACAAAATAATAATACTTATCTAATATGGCAGCTAGCAGTCTTAAGCGCAACCTTCTATTACAAAAACTAAAAGTGAAATGAATAATTCTAAGTCCTTATCAGCTAATCTTATCAACTGATTAGATCTAGTCACGTGATATATGACATCACTTATCACTGATGACGTAGGGGTTATCACGTGATAACCCCTACGTCATGAGTGATATCATACACCACGTGACAGGGTTTCCCCATCACTTGATAACCCCTACGTCATCAGTGATAAGTGATGTCATATATCACGTGACTAGATCTAATCAGTTGATAAGATTAGCTGATAAGGACTTAGAATTATTCATTTCACTTTTAGTTTTTGTAATAGAAGGTTGCGCTTAAGACTGCTAGCTGCCATATTAGATAAGTATTATTATTTTGTGTGTTTTTATATAAAAATGAATTTTAAAATTATAATGAAATAGTATTTAATAATTTTAATGAATTTTAAAACATTAATTTGTAATAGTACATTTTAAAGTTAACTGGATATATTTCATGACATGAAGTTTAACTAAAAATAGTAAAAGGTTTTTTTTTTACACATTAATTTTCATGTTTAATCTATAAAGATATTTTTAAGTCTGAATACTACTAACCCTAGTTAGCATAAAAATATTGCAAACTTGTGAAAAATGGTGATTATTTAATTCAAATTTAAACAATATCTTGTGTTTTGTAATAATATGCATGTTTTGAAATATAAAGAGTGAAAACTATCTAAGTTATAAGCATGTTTTTTAATCGCAGCAAACTTTTTGAATATATTTCATAAAACTTTGTTGATTGTCAAACAAAAGCATCGAAAATTATTAAGTTTGTCTAGTGAAAACAGGTTATCATGTTATTTTTACAAGTTAGTTTAATAATGTCATGTTAGCTAGTTTAGTAATGCCACATAAAAGGTATAATTAACGTTAGTACAGAACCTATTTGATTAGACATTGTAGTAGCATGTTTAGCAATATCACAAAAAAGGTATCATTTAAGTTAGGATATAACCTATTTGATTAGTCATTATTTTATTCGATTAAAAATGTGACCTCTAGTTTATTAAAATGTTTGCGCATGTGCAGATAAAAGGATTTGGGTTGTTTTGATAATCACACAGTCTTTTTAAAAGCAGTTGGTTTATTGTGTTAATAAATGTAGGATAAATAACTAGGATAATGCTAGGATAAATAACTAGTCAGTTTTAACAGAAAACATTAAAATTTTCAAATATATGTATATGCATATTCAAAAAGTATAAATTGAGTAACTTGGAAATAGCATCGAAATATTTAAAACATTTGTTCTGTTAACATAGGTCAAATGCATGTATGTATATAGCTCAAATGCCTGTATGTACATAGCTATGTATTAAAATTTGTTGACTTTAAAATATGAAAGAAACATTTTAAATAATTTTAAATGTTTTTCAAAGCATTTTTATCAGTTGTTCAAATCTTTAATACTGTCTTGAAATATTTATATAATTTTTTTAAAATAATTTTATTAACTTTCAATGTGTATACCTTTTAAATTTTTCCCCCATTGACAAATGCACACACATATATGCGCATGTATATATATACACGTATACTTATCTACCCTAAATAAAAAAATCCTACGTTTGAATTGCTAAGCGATGGATTAATTTAATGTTTAATGATAAAGTAAAGTTGAGTGCATTATGTATTTATTGCTAAAATTGTATACAAAAAGCTAAATATCCTAACGAAATAGTCTTTCATTCTTAAAAAGCTTGGCGAGAGATGTCGAAATATCATAAAATTTGAATATTGAGAAGTGTTTTTATAACATGTTAGTGTAAAAGTATATGCTTGTTAGGTGATATTCAATAATTTTTCTTCGTTTTGAAATATAAAAATGATCGAATGTTATCAAATAAAGTTTAAAGGATTCAGTTAAAATTTACATTCATTAAACTAATACATCGTTTGTATAACGTATTCATGAGGGAGGTATGAATCCCTATGAATCATTTAGATAAGGAAAAGGGATTTTTCGCTGAAGTAACTTGTGTGCTAAATAATATGTGTGAAGCCTGCTTGTGAATTAAAAATATGCTTAACGAAAAACTGAAATAAGGTTATGTCTTTCCTTTTTATAAATAAGTTTGTAGTGTACTTAGTATAAATCCTTTATTGTTGAAATGTGAGACTTCGATTTGTTTACGTTCTCCCTATAAAAGCTCTCAAAAGGTTTTTAATTTGAAGGAGTCGCAGTGAAAAAAAAAAAAAGACTCAAATTAATTTAAAAATATTAAACGAAAGCTTTGCCTACCATTTTTGTTTCCATTAAAAAGTGAAAAATATTTATTTGTAAATAAAGTGAATGGTGGGTGACATAGATTTAATAATAATAATTTACTTATTAAAAATTTTAATATGATAAGTTTTTATTCTAATACAATCACTAAAGCCTTTTTCCATGTCAGAAAATTTTCCCGGTAAAAATTCCAAGTATATGACTTTTTTAATGTGAGAAGTAAACTTTTAAGTGAGAAATATTTTCATTGAAAATTTAGCAAAAGACTAATTCTATGTTAAAAGTCAATTTTTAATTCAGTTGCAATTTCCAAGCTAATAATAACTTACATGTTTCTTAATAAATTTGAAAAGCATTCCTCTTCTATTAAATAAGACTGAAAAAGATACAATTATATTTAGATTTTATTTAAAAATGAATCATATTAATTAAATCCCTTATTAATTACACATTATATTAATTATAGCTAAAGTATATACGATACGAATAAAGTAAATTCATTAACGCTGTTCTTAGATTCATATTTGAACATGACATTCTGCTTATCTCATGAATCATGTATTCATGGAAATACCCAAACAGATAAGATATTGATGTTCAAAATTTACTCCATTTAGTATCACAAAACTTATGTGAAGTGTTGCTACTCTTTTTCAACCCTTTTGGATTTTTATGTAACATAAACAAAAGTAAGTGAATTTACTTCTAAATGTTTTATTTTTCAAATTATTAATAATAAACAAATCTAAATATTTCCAATTTATTTTGATAAGATATACTTCTAAATGTGAAACAAATCTTAAATTCAAATAAAATTGTCAAAAGCAAATCCCTAGTTTTTACAGTTGAGAATATTTTTTAAAAGTTAAATTTAAAAAATAAATGAAAATTAAACCAGAAAAGTATTTTCTAAAAAAGGGATATTTCGCTAGTCTAAAAATACTAGCACGTTTAAAATTAACCTAAAATACTAATTTTTTATTAAAAATGTTAACCTTATTGCAAGATATTCATTTCTGTTTTTATACTTAAGTTTCTAGTTAATTGTATGTCTCTAATTATAAACTGAAAAATTTTAAATAAAGGTTAATCATTTTCATTTAAAAGTGATAAGTATTCAAATTTTTATGATTAAAGTTATATGCTCTAAAAGCGCAATCATTTCTTTCATGTTTTAATATTTGCTATATTAAAAGTTAAATGTACAATTTCTTTTTAATTTAATGAAAATTATGATTTCTTTTAAATTTAATCGAACTTAATTAACATGTGTTAATTATGTGTGAAGATACTAAATATTTAATGATATTAAATTATATATATATATTTACAAATATTTATTTTAAATCTCTTAAAGATGTGTTTTTCCGATGATAAAAATTTTATCCTTGTAAAAAATTAAGCAAAAATCATAGTTATATTAATGCATAGTATAAAGCTCCCCTATATTTCGTAACGTGTTAACTTAGCAAAATTTGAACTAGATCGAAATTAGAACTAGACTAAAAATTCAAAGTCCACTGCACGAAATGAGTGTCACTTTTCAAAAACCTCAATATATTTATTAAAACTTTCATGTTTACGAGTGAAAATTTACTTATGTGTGATGACTCATCAATGACGTGTTTGAAGTATTCTCACGATTAATGAATCAATTAAAAAAGTATCCGTTTTAAAAGGTCTAATTTTATAATAGTTAAATCCAAAAAAAAAAAAAAAAAAAAAATGTAACACATGCATTAAATTGCTAATAAATATTCCAATTTTATTTAAAATAAATCGATAAGAAAAAATGACCCCCCAATTGGATATAAATTCTATATTAATAAAATCATTCAAAAATTGTGACGCAATCTAAATTATTCAAAAAATTCGTTTTGTGTGACATAATATTAATTATTCATTCATTAAATTCACAATCAGTGAGATAATAAAAATCTTAAATTAATTATTTGAAAATCTTAATTTGTACCCCACCATTAGTCAATCGAAATTGAAATCTAATATCCTATCACGATAAAAAGGAAAACCCCTTATCTAGATAAAGTGATTCACTTCTGAGTGTTCCCAAAGATAACGCACGATGACCACGGTTCAGTATAGTAGACATTTTCCTGCACAAACACGCGTTTTTTTAGGCTCTGAAAGTCATTTGAAGTAAAGTAAGTGTGTTTAATTTATGTATTTAAAAGTTTTATTCTAAAAAGTGTAATATTAGTGTAAATTTGTAAAAAATGCGTTTTTTTCCCAAAATCTTATTAAAAATTCAAAGTGTTTTAATATAAACGTTTAAAAAATCGATTTTCTAGTTTTTAAAAATATGAAACTTTTCGAAAACATGCGTCAATAAAATTTGATGGGACAAATTCAAACGGACCATTGAATAGGTAACCCTGTATTTTACAAATAGATATTCATTAAGGGGAAAGGGGGAAAATTTCCTAATATCTTTATAAAGGACATTTCATGTTTTTTTTTTAAATATTATTTCAAATGTATAAAGCAATACATACAAACCTAAAAATTCCATAACAAATCATGTACCAACATAGTTATACCTAACCTTTAAAAGGTTTGGTTGATTTTGACGGCCGATTATCTACACTAGTCCCAAGGGGGGAGTGCCCTTCGTGTGGGTCTTTCTAAGGGAACCTAACCCAAATTTACGCATGCAAATCCATGACTCAAACAAAACTCCGAACGATTAGGCCGACGGGCGTGATTGATTATCTACACTAGGGATATAGGGGGGAGTGTCCTTCGTGAAGGTCTTTCTAAGGTAACCTAACCCGAATTTACACATGAAAATCCATGGTTCGAAGAAAACTCCGAACGATTAGGCCGACGGGTGCGATTGGGATCGAACCCAACACTTCCCGTCTATTGGCTTCGTGAGCATAACCTCCCAGCTACAGTACTATTCAAAATTCGCAGAAATAAATTCTAACGCTAAATGACAAAAATTCACATGTGACCTCATTCATATTTTAAATTTTAAATTTTAAATTACTATTTCCCCCTAAAATGTAAGCGCAAACGTCGCTAAATTGAATCGCGTAAAGTCCTCTCATACAATTTATGTTTAAAATTCCATTTTAATCTTAAAATGTGCGTTAAAAGATAAAGTCTCCCAATTAAAATGTTTAATGAATGTTTAAAATTCGATTGCTAAAGGAAAATCGCGAAAAAAATATTTGAAAGTTCCCAAATTAAAAATCGTTGCCAGTAAAAACACCGAAAACTCAAGTGTGCTAAAAAAATAAATGTCCTCGAAAAGAAAAAAAATCTATCTCAAAAATTACTCCCAAAAATTAAAGTCTCCCAATTAAAAATTCTTAATTAATTTTTTAAAAGTACAAATAACCCCTCGTACTGGAGTACGACGAAAAGAAAAAAAAAAATCTAACTCAAAAATTACCCCCAAAAAAGATAAAGTCCCCCAATTAAAATTAATTATCATTAGTAAAAAAAATCAAACTCAAAAAACCCCTCGTACGACGAAAAGAAAAATCAATGTCCATGAAAAATTCAATCTTCAAAAATACTCCCAAAAAAGTTAAAGTCCCCCAATTAAAATTTCTTAATTAATTATCATTAATGAAAAAATATCAAACTTAAAATAACCCCTCGTACGACGAAAAAAAAAATCAGTGTCCCAAAAATTTCAAAAAATTACTCCAAAAAATTTAAGTCCCCCAATTAAAATTTCTTAATTAATTATCGTTAATGTATTTTTCAAATGTAAAATTATCCCTAAGTACTGTAGTACGGTGAGAAAAAAAAAAATCAATCTCTAAAAATTTCAATCTTCAAAAATTACCCTGAAAAAAGTTAAAGTCCCCCAATTAAAATTAATTATCATTAGTAAAATAATTAAACTCAAAATAACCCCTCATACTGTAGTACGACGAAAAAATTCAATGTCCATGAAAAAATCAATCTTCAAAAATTACCCCGAAAAAAGTTAAAGTCCCCCAATTAAAATTTCTTAATTAATTATCATTAATGAAAAAATATCAAACTTAAAATAACCCCTCGTACGACGAAAAAAAAAAAAAAAATCAGTGTCCCAAAAATTTCAAAAAATTACTCCAAAAAATTTAAGTCCCCCAATTAAAATTTCTTAATTAATTATCGTTAATGTATTTTTCAAATGTAAAATTATCCCTAAGTACTGTAGTACGGTGAGAAAAAAAATGAATCTCTAAAAATTTCAATCTTCAAAAATTACCCCGAAAAAAGTTAAAGTCCCCCAATTAAAATTAATTATCATTAGTAAAAAAAAAAAAAAAAAAAAAAAAAAAACTTAAAATTACCCCTCGTACTGTAGTACGGTAAGAAAAAAGAAATCAATCTCCCAAAAATTTCAATCTTCAAAAATTACCCCGAAAAAAGTTAAAGTCCTCCAATTAAAATTAATTATCATTAAAAAAAAAAATCAAACTTAAAATAACCCCTCGTACTGTAGTACGGCCAGAAAAAAAAAATCAATCTCACAAAAATTTCTATCTTCAAAAATTACCCCGAAAAAAGTTAAAGTCCCCCAATTAAAATTAATTATCATTAAAAAAAAATCAAACTCAAAATTACCCCTCATACTATAAGATGACGCATCACCTTGACCCCGCCTCCAAGAGTACGCCACATGACCTTCATTCCCCATGCAGAGGACGCCGCATGACCTTCAAACAGCATGCAGAGGTCATTCAAGGTCACGCCGCGTACGCCGCTGGCGCAGAACCCCCTTTTATTATCTACTACCCTGTGAGAAAAGTGTGGACAGACCCCTGATACCTGTTTTTAATACTGAAATTTCAGAAGAATCTGTCAAGTATATTTCTAAATATTCGACAAAATGTCTAAAATTGAAAATTGCCGGTCATTAATGGCCATATAGTGTATCTTTCCTATGTGTTTAGAATGCAGTGCTATCCAGTTTCAGTTCATTTATTTAGTATCATCTATCAATCAGATACATTTGCCCAATAATGCACATTTTCTTCCAAGATTAGATAGAAATCTGTGACATGTGTTAGATTTGGAAGTTTTTCTTTTTAATGATAGGTAATTTTTAAAATAGAAGAGAGTAATGTTGGCGGTATAGAAATAGCATATAAAATTTAATTTTGTCATAACATTATGCAGTTTAGAAAAACAAGTCTGTATTTCTGAAATAGATATTCCTAACATGTATTTAATATGAAAAACATTTTTGTTAAAAATAGTTCCAAAAAAAAAAAAGGAAGCAAATTGCAATTGGATTTTCAAAATTCACTGTTTATTGAAAAAGTTTTAACAAATTTCAATGAAAGTAAGCCTTTCGATATTTTTTCCTTTTTCTTACATAATTATCACTTTGTTATTAATTAAATTAGGATTAAAGGTACCGTTAAGAACATTGAAAGTTTCGATTATCTTTGTGAAATCTAGAATTTTTATAAATCTAGTCTTAGTCTTGATTTTCGAGGTTATACTGTATTAAATTAGACATGTATGTCTCAGACACATGCATTTGACTGTTGGAAGAAAACTGCCGTTTGACTGCTTAGTTAGATTTTATGGGGTAAGGTTAAACATCATTGTTGTAATAAAACATTTCATATTTAGAATGAATTTAAATGTAGTTTCTTTCCCCCCCCCCCCCCAAATTTAAATGATATTTTCGAAAGTATCAAAAATATCCGATATTTTCGAAATAGTCAACTTATTGCTGATAATAAATATATTCACGCATAATATAAATTAGAAACTAAAACATATTCCACTTAACATGAAAACTTAAACAATACATTAAAAGTGCAGTTTTCTTTTTCTTTCTTTTTTTTTACACTTAGAACAAAATTGAAAATCAACTAATTGAAAACAGAAACAATTTGCTTTATACGCTTACATCAGATTCTTTTATAGTGAAGCTGTATATATAACTGAGTATCTAAATTAGACAGTTTATATTTCAGTGTCTGTTCTGAATTATGTCCCTCATAATAATCTACAGTTAAAAGTAAAAAATTCAAACATAAAGTTTGAAAAAGATATTTGTTTTCTTCGGCTAAAAAAGTAACTATTAGAGACATAAATTCCTTATTTACAGAACAACACAGTCCATAACAGTTGGAAATTTCATTTGCACTTGTTTTGACTGAAAATATCAAAAACATCTTACACAGTGATATTTTGAAAATAAATATCAAACATAGAAAAATATTGAAAATATCATGCATCTTAATATTTTGAAAATAAATATCAGGTAATATGAAAATATAAAAAATCTTGATATTTTGAAAATAAATATCGGATATATATATCATGATATATATAAAGATATATATCGATTGATATATATCAACGAACCCCGGTGATCGCACAGAGGGTTTCATTTATTCATTTTCCATTTTATTCACAATTGGCTGAATTTTCAGTGGTGTAACTTTTTATATAAAGCTAAAAGTTTTAGTGTATGGTTTTTTATTTCATTTTTTCTTTTCTTTCAGAATATGCGTGGGGAGGCGATTGTTTGTGTGTGTTTTGTTTGTTTGTTTTTATTCTTGGGGCCGATTTTGTGAAAAGTACAAGTTATTTTTGTGAAAAATAATATTTTGTAGCGAAAGTTGAAATCCAGTTACTCAAACTTAAATGAAGAATTTGACAAAACTCCTTTAAATCCCCTTGCTAAAGTTTGTTTTCAGTGAGCTGGTTTTATTTACAATTTACACATTTTAAAACAGTTTGTATGAAAAAGAATGTTACGAAGGGGCCCATTTTATTAAATTTATTTTTGTGAAGGGGCTTATTTTATTAAATAGATTTTTGTGAAGGGCCCTAAATTTTTCTTGGAATGACCCCTGTATATGTATTTTCATATTTAGAATAAATTTAATATGAAATGTAGTTTCATTTTTTCTCCCAAATTTAAATTATTGTTTAAAAAGATATGTTTGTATACATTTTGAAAATGGTAACAAAGGTGAATTTTCAACAATATTTTAAGAACTTGCTTAAGACTTTAGAATTTATTTATATTTACTTTAATCTAAAAACTAAAATGTTTTAAAAGGTTCATAATCACTCCTTTACATTACAATTTTTGCTATTTAACTTAATTTCAATATTTTCTTTTAACACAGGAGAATAGTGACCTCATGAAGAAATGCAATTCCACTGCGAGGAATGTAATTCAACAGCCCTATCGAATCTCTGAAGGATCTTCAGCAGAGAAGAATACATATTTTCTTGTCTTGACGAGAAAATTTTTAATGAAAACACTGCATCTGTTGTTAAAATTGCTATCAATGCACTGCATCTGTTGTTAAACTTGCTATCAATGCTAAGTTTGTTTTTTCTTTTTGTTAAATAAAATTGTTAGTAAATAATGTTGTTGTTTTTTCCCACACAATATTTTGAATTGCACATTTGGCTCCTGCTTTTGACATAAAAAGCTACAATCTTATGCCATTTTAAAGTTTTATATTTCACAACAAGATTAAGAAGGAATAACTGCAAGAGAGTACCTAATGGGTTGGTGTTTATCCATTCAAGACATTGTTCCTTCTAATCCAGAAGCTAAATTCTAAAAATTATTATTGAACATAATTTAGTTTCAACAAATGATATAAAGAATTAAGTTGCACGTTGTTTGAGTCAATAAGCCCAATTTTCAGTTATTTATGCATTTGACTTTTATACTACAATATTTAGTGGAAGGTTCTTCATATACAAAAAAAAAAAAAAAAAAAAAATAGTATCATGACCAAAATTCTAGCTATAAGTTTTAGGATACTTGAATCCAAATCAAATGAAAGTACACATAGTGCATGAAAAATGGATAAAATTCCTAACATTTGCATATCGAGACAGATTTGTAAGTCTATTGGTCGGTAAAAGGCCATTTTAGATTTTCATTTGCATTAAAAGGTCTTTTCAAATGTTAAATAGTGAACCCAAACCTTATTTTTCAATATTCTACAGTTATTTTGGTGCATAATTTATTTGTAAATGTATCAACTGCATTAAATTGACATTTATCACTCAGTGCTAATTAGCATAAAAAAAGGCTTAACAATAAATATTTCTTTAAAAGTTAGTCTATTAAGAAGTAGTGTGAATTAAATCAAGGGATAGTTACAACAAAGTATATAATGGGTGGGTGTTTATCTTTTTTGAAATATTTTCAAATTTACTTATTAAGGCCTAACACTAGCCGTGTGACAAGACCTGTGATAATGTTAATTCCATGGGGAAGTTATTTTCAAATATCTTGCTTGGATTTTTAATATTTGTACATGATTCTTTTTGCATATGGTAGCTGAAGACAATATGTATTGTGGCTAGTTTTTACTTTTTTAATTTAGGTTTTATATTTTATTGTAAATACTTTCATTTTTGGAACCGATTCTAAAATTTATATCTTAATACAGTAGACGCTCGATTTTACGAACTCAGTGGGATTCATATAATGTGTTCGTAAATGGGAGTAACATCAGTTCGTAAAATTGGACGTCTACTGTATAAGAGAAACTAACCAAAATTAAAAATTAGCCTGCATAAAGATCCTATATTCCCCCCCCCCCTCCAAAATATATATATATATATATATTTTTAAATCCAAACAATGTATTTGAAAATAACTTCTCCATAAGATTAACACAAGCATCCAGATCTTTTTTAGCGACTAGTGTAGGATCTTAAGGCTGTTCTTAACTGGTCTGCTCAACAAGCACAAAGCGTTTTGATGCATTTACAAATTAATTTTTTTAACGGAAAGATATAAAATTGGAAAGCCTTGTTATGGAAGCAATTTGGAATTGAACTGGATTTTCCATATTTTGATCAATAAGTTATCTGTTGAGTTATAAGCGATTTTGATTATGTGACAAACGTTTTCGCCCGCTCTGGTATGTTTTTTCTCCTTTTGCACGGAAATTCAGTTCAAAACTTCCACTTTGACACTATTTTCTGAAAAATCTATTGTGTTAAAAAAAAAAAAATGGAAAAAGCAGCTCGATTACATAGTTTTAGAACAACGCCACCAGCTGGTTTCATGCATTTTCGATCAAAAATAAATTCAAGCTTATGTCAGAAAGTTGCCCTTTTGGATTTGAGAACACCCTTAAGGGGAGCAGTCATCTTTTAAAAGTTGTCATTGGGATTTTTCCTTCCCTTGGTGATTTCAAGTTTTTTTTTTTTTTTAGTTCTTAAGATTGGTTTTTATAATTGTAATTTTTATTTAATTGTAAATCACAGTTATTTTTTCAATCAAAAAATAGTCATTTACTATTAAATAAGAATTACAGTTATATAAACCAATATGAAGGAGTATAAAATTAGTTATTTTAATTTGAAAATGTGGCAAGAATTCTGTGTTATTTTGAATTACGTTGATAAAAATCAATCACAGGTTACTGAATTTCATTTAAAATGACATGATTTTATTTAATCAGTTAATTAGAAATCGCTCAAGGGTTTTTTTGGTAATTTTGGCGAATTCTCTTATGAATGAGTTTATTAGAAATCACTCAAGGGATTTTGGATGAACTCTTAAATGAGTTGATTTAATCCATGTATGAATTGTTACAAATCGCTCAAGAACTACTGGATTAAATCTGAAATGACCTCATTTCACTCAAGTTTGAATTGATTACAAATCGCTCAAGGGGTACTGGATTTAGTCTTAAATGACTCAATTTCACTCAAGTATGAGTTGGTTACAAATCACTCAAGTACTACTGGATTTTACCTTCATCGATTTGATTTCACTCAAGTATGAGTAAAATAGAGACCACTCAATCATGAGTTGCCTAAAAACAACTCATTCACTCGAGTTGTTTCAACTCTTTATGAGAAGCTGACTTTCAAATCATGAGATGAGTGGATTTCGGCTCAACTTGAGTTATTTTGGCTCTTTCGTTTTAAGAGTACATATCAACGTACAGATAAAATACAGGGCTGTTCAAAATAATTGGAATACATATCTGGCTATGGACGGTAACTGCGGAAATAAGTTATTTAAATGTTTTATGCGTTTTCTAAAATGTTTACTTGATTTTATTTACCTTATTTCCCTAAATATCGAAGTTTTGTTAGAGCATTCAGGAAGTGTTGGAAAGTGTTTCATAATCTATGCTTAACGCATGATTTTTCTTTCTTGTTTAAATCGGAATCAGACTAAATAAATTTTTAGATGTTTAACCATTATTTCAGAAATAATCATTTTTCTATCCCAAACCTTTTGGACAGAACGGTTTGCCAGAAGGTTACACAAATCAATATGTTTGAAACTGCACGATCATGTGCGTTGGATGGAGTAATTTGTGGATGATATGGAGTAATTCGAGCTAATAATCAAGAATTAAAACAATAAAATTTAATCTTTCTTTTAAAAGTCAAAATTTACCATTACTTAAGAATAACCTTACAATTGTTTTTCGAAAACTTTCTTATCCATTAGCTACTTAAGGCTGTTCTTAACTGCTCTGCTCAACAAGCGCAAAACGTTCTGACACATTTACAAATTCATTTTTTTAACGGAAAGATATAAAATTGGAAAGCCTGGCCATGGAAGCGATTTCGAATTGAACTGTTTTTTACATTTTTTGATCAATCAATTACCCATTGAGTTATAAGCGATTTCGATCACATGACAAACCCGTTTTTCACCCGCTCTTGAGTGATTTTTCTACTTTCGCGCGAGAATTCGGTTCAATACGTCTACTTTGACACTATTTTATGAAAGATCTATTGCGATTGCAAAAGAATGGAAAAAAAAGCTCGATGACATAGTTTCTGAACAACAACACCACCTAGTTTCATGCATTTTCGAACAAAAATAAATTAAAACATATGTCAGGAAGTTGCCCTTTTGGATTTGAGAACAGCCTTAAGAAAAAGCACTATTTTAAAACCACAGCTTATAACAGAAAAGGGTGAAAAAAGTTTTCCGATAACAGGGCAGATTTTCTGATAAACAGGCATTAAACAGCTGGCTGCTATTACACGCGGAATCTACAATTTTGTTACTTGAAATTATACCTAAAAGTGCTTGCTTTAGCAACTATGCTTTTGAAAGGACTTTGGGCACTGAACTTTTATTTTTAAAAAAGAGCAAATTATTTATTTTATAAATAAAATTGCGCGTATTAAATAAAGCTTAGTAAGCATTTCTCACATTTTTTTTTACTATATATTTTTTAAAACTTCAGATTGTGATTAGCCGACAAGTTTAAATGATGAGCGCTGCTTCTTAAAATTAATAAGCCTTTAATTTGCTACTAAGCGCTGTTAGAAAATAAAATTTGCTGAAAATGAAATATTCTATGAAGCAGATAAAGATTACAAACAAAACCTATATTTATCAACTGTTCAATTAATTAGTTTGTTAGTTATTTAAATTTATCAATTTGTTGACTAGTTACATTTTTTACAGTAAAGATTTTCAGCAGAATCGAATTTTCTTTTTTCATATAAATTCAAATATTTATATTACGCCCATTTTTTTCATGTGCAATTAATGCCGAACTCACTAGAGGTCTGCACGGGCCCGGGCTTGACCCGTCGCCCGTACCCGGCCCGGCCCGCGGTCCGGGCCGGCGGAATGAAGGCGAATTTTCCAACGGGCCGTTGCCGGGCCGGCAGAATTAGGACAATTTTTTCAACGGGCCGGGCCGGGCGGATAAAAAAAAATTAATCGGGCCTATCGGCCCGATATAAGAATAAGAATTCAAGCGAAGCAGATAAAATACGAGCCATTTCAAATGAATATGATTTTCTCGAGAAGTATAAATGTGCGTCACGAGCCTATGCGAGTTTAACAACATCAATACAGATATGTAACATGTCCATCGTAGAGATCGGCATCGTACAGTTACAGGATGTCTGATTACGGGTTTAATTTTTTTTTCAGCAGACTCGTGCCGGGACGGAACTGGTCTTACAAGGAGAGGGCCAACCTTGTTAATCACCGATTTTGATTATTTTAATATATGTTGTAGGGTAGACACCCCTTGGTGTCAGGTTCAACGGATTTTATCCAATGCCCCTTAGTTCTTGAAATACCGGGGGGGGGGGGGGTCTAATATTAGTACACAACTTAAATACTTACTTCGCAACCAACATTATAGGTTAGTCGTAGCTCAGTTGGCATGGCGTTTGCCGACTGATCCGAGGGCCCAGGATCGATACCTGAATGCGCTACATTTATTTTTCTCATTTTTTGTATTATAAATATAGTTGTAATTATAATTTAATAATTTCAATTAAAAATTTTAACATCATACATTAATTATAATGTTAACAAACTTAAATTTATCATTTCTTATTTGTAAACTATTATTTCTCATCCATTACAGAGGTTTAAAAAGAAATTGGATCTGTTATTGAATGATAAAAAATCCAAAATCGTGACAAATTCTGTTGTGGTTTATGATAAAAAAAAAAAAGGAATATTCAAGTAAAATAAAAATAAAAGCAGAAAGAAGATAAAGGGAAAAGCAAAATAATTGAAAGCGCAAGCATACTTATTAGAAATTTAAAAATCTTTAATATGCAAAAAATCGGTTGTAATTTAATTCTGATGCTAATTTTTAGGTGCGTTCGTAATTATATAAATACGTAGCACCTATAGTCGTCGTTCAGTCCGTCCGTCCGTCCGTCCGTCTGTCCGTCCGTCCGTCTGTCCGCATGTAACAGAGCAAAAACTACCCAACCGAATGGTCTGAAATTTCAAATATATGATTGTTGCAAAATTTTGTCGAGCCATTTCAAATTTTATGAAAATCGGATGTATAGTTTAATTACAGGGACAGTCAAAAGTTTTTCTTTACATTACGGCCAATGGGAAAAAATATTGAAAGTGCATTTTAATGATATTAGAGCCTTCCGAATGATCTGAAATTTTAAAGATATAACTGTTGCAAAATTTTGTCGAGCCATTTCAAATTTTAGGAAAATCGGATGTATAGTTTAATTACAGGGACAGTCAAAAGTTTTTCTTTACATTACGGCCAATGGGAAAAATTATTGCAAGTGCATTTTAATGATATTAGAGCCTTCCGAATGATCTGAAATTTTAAAGATATAACTGTTGCAAAATTTTGTCGAGCCATTTCAAATTTTAGGAAAATCGGATGCATAGTTTAATTACAGGGACAGTCGAAAGTGTTCCGTTACATTACGGGGAATGGGAAAAATTATTGCAAGTGCATTTTAATGATATTACAGCCTTCCGAATGGTCTGAAATTTTAAAGATATAATTGTTGCAAAGCTTTGTTGAGCTATTTAAAATTTTAGGAAAATCGGATGTATAGTTTAATTACAGGGACAGTGTTCCGTTACATTACGGGGAATGGGAAAAAAATTATTGGAAGTGCATTTTAATGATGTATCAGACTATGCGCTTTATGAAGTGCAAAAAAGTATACATTCAGTACAATATGGGGTGCAAAAAATAATTATAAAACTAGTTATAGTACGAACGCACCTCATTTGCCACGTTTGACGAGCAATTTCCAACTTGTTAATATAATTATGCTTGTTACTTTAAAAACAGAATAATAGTATTATCGAATTGACTTTCTTTGTTAAAGCAATGCGTAAAGGATGTTTCTTTAAAATCACGAATTGACACAATTGCTCAATAACATTGCATCGATAAAGAATATATGAAATACATTTTAAAAGTGATTTAAAAAAATAATAACAGTTTTATGATATTTTATTACAACTATTTAGTTAAAAGTAAAAAATTAAATAGGTTAAAATTATAATTGATGTACAATATTAAAAATTTTAATTGACAATGAGATTATTAAGTTAAAATTACAAGTAAATTTATAAAACAAAAAATGAGAAAAACAAATGTAGCGCATTCAGGTATCGAACCCGGGCCCGCGAATCAGCCGGTAAACACCATACCAACTGAGGTACGACTAACCTATCATTATTATTGCAAAGTAAGTATTTAAGTTGTGTACTAATATTAGACCCCCCGGTTTCTCAAGAACTAAGGAGCATTGGATAAAAATCCGTTGAACCTGACACTAAGGGGCCTCTACCCTACAACATATATTAAAATAATCAAACTCTGTGATTAACAAGGTTGGCCCTCTCCTTGTTAATCGATCTCAGGATGTGTAGGACAGGCATTATGTTTTGTAAAAGTATTAATAGTGATAATGAACTTCTGTTAACAGTATCTTTGGAAATATACCTTAAGGAGTTCTCATATTCACTGCTCAACAATGCGAAACTTTCAAACACATTTTCTGACTCATTTTTAACTATAAAGGCATAAAAATTCACAGGCCTGACTATTGAAGGAATTTGGAAACGAATAGCTTTCTCCATATTTGATAAATTACTTACAGAGATAACAGAGATTCTTGTCATGTGACTACGTTTTTCTCCTTTTCTGTGCTATCGCTTCCGGAAATTCGATTCATAACGCTAACTTTGGCAGTATTTTCAGAGAAAGATATATTGCTTTTATCTATGAAAAAGACGGCATTTACATAGCTTCTGAGTAAGAATATCTGCCAATCTTACGCGTTTCCGAAAAGAAATGAATTCTCAAATGTGTCGAAATGTAACTTCTTTCGATTTGAGAAAAGCCTTAAAAACGAGAGAAATATTTTCGCAAATCTACTTTTTATCATACAGCTTCAAAAGGTATCATGTTTTTAATCCTTTATTCTGAACTACATTAACTTTTTAATGAATCCTTATTGGAATTTCGAAATGTCTGTAGAGACGATGACTAAAACACTGTGTAATCGTTAATGTTTACTAGTGTGTTTTCTGCTTTGCGTACACATAGTAATCTAAAATATAGTGTAAAATTTTCCCATAAATATGTACGTAGAATTCATTAAAATAATCTTAATTGTATGTCGAGAAAAAACGGATTTTTTTTGTAGAAATTGAATCGGGCCGGCCGGGCCGGGCCTGTTTTCACTAATTTTTGTACGGGCCGGGCCGAGAACTGTAAAAATGCAAACGGGCCGGGCCGGGCCGGGCTTGCGCCGAACTTTCAATTTTTACACCGGGCCGGGCCGAAAATTCCGGCACGTGCAGACCTCTAGAACTCACTACCGGGGGAAGATTTGCAGGTTCAAATAATTGCTTTTTCATATAAATTCTTATATCTATATTAAGCCCATTGTGGAACTTACTACCGGGGAGAAATTTGCAGGTTCATATATTCGCATTCCTGAAAGTGGGATCCTGCAAGATTTTCCCAAAATGAATAGAGCTCCTTTTGCTCAGAGGAAGAAATTCGCGATTTTGATTCCATGGGTCATCAAAAAGAGATAAGGTTTAGGCTAATGTCAGACGAATGTCTTTTTGCACGCTTTTTTCCCTACATATCATCCCTACACAATGCTAGCGGCAATGTGTAGGGATGATATGTAGGGAAAACAGCGTGCAAAAAGACGTTCGTCTGACATTAGCCTTAACGGACAAATAAGAATTTCGATAGCTTTTTCCTTAAAACATCTTCACTAAATGTATTACTTAAAAGTAAGGCGGCTTTAGGAAGCGGGGGGAGGGGGCAGGCGACCAATCGGGATGGAAAAAAAAAATACTTGGTTAACCTATCTGTATGAAGCGTCAAGAAGGAAATGATGATATTAACTAAGTTATTTATTCTTCTTTCCTTTATACGCGACTTTCATTGATCTTCCTCCTTCAAACATTTCAAAGGACTACCTTCATTTTTCCTTGATCCAAGGTTACCAAATGATGGTACACCTAACTAGATGATGACTAATATATGCTAAGATAGCACCTAACATGACTAACAGAATGACTAAAAGATAGCTAACAGATGAAACAGTTACCTCAAACCACAAATTAGTCGCAAACAAGTTATTCATCATTCTTTTCTTTAATTGCATAGACTTTCATCTCTCTTCTGTCATTATGCCTATTTGTTATGTGTTTTACAATAATTATTGCAAATAGTCTTAACTGACTCACACGGCATTCATATTGAGTGATATTTTTCAGCCAAATGCCTGTTTATATGTATGAACGTTTCCTTATATTTCCTTCGTATATATACATTCCCAAGTTTTTATCGGTATGTTTCGTGAAAGGATGAAGGTAGCATGTTGCTAAGTCATGCTAAAGAATTAGTTGGTTGGTTGTGTTTATGACGGCCAATTATCAACACGAGGGATATAGGCCCTAAGGGTTGGAGTGCCCTTCGTGGGGGTCTTTCTAAGGAAACCTAACCCGTATTAACGCTTGGAAATCCAAGGTTCGAAGAAAACCACAAAAACTCCGAACGATTAGGCCGACGGGCGCGATTGGGTTCGAACCCAGCACTTCCCGTCTACCAGCTTCGAGAGCAGAACCTCTCGGCCACTGGTGGGGCGCTAAAGAATTAGAATTAGAAAATGTATACTCTGTCGGGGTAATTTGGATATATATTGTATTTTATGTTAAAAACATAACATTGTTTTTAATATTATTTAATTTTTAACATATGTTTATACCATGTTTCTCATTATTTTATATAGGCAAGGTTAAAAGAAAGAAAAAAATTTAACTTATATTTCTTTACAAGTTTATGAGGCGAAGCATCAGTTTCGGAAGCACATTATTACAAAAACATCTGATCTACAGTTTTCTGAACCCTCCGTGGCCGAGTAGGATACCATTGCGCTAATCGCTTGAGCTCATACGAGAGGTGCCGGGTTCAACTTCTGGTGACTCCGTTGAACACTTGTTGTGTTCCAGGATGTAATCTTCAGGTGTTGCCTATTTCCTTGTATCTTTCCCGTCATTATACCAACAACGGCTTAAAAGCGGGCACTTGATGTCAAGCGCACAAGCGGATGTGTGTGTTCAATAAAATAATAATAATAATAAATAACAGTTTTCTAATTCAGGTATGTTTACATTACATTTGTTCACAAATGACCCAAAAGTTTAATGTTAAAGGGCAATGCTTAGTGCATAATTGTAATTTTTAAAATGTGGGGTGATTTGGGTATACTGTCTAATTCTAGAACCAAACCTATAAACTAATCTAGTTGTATTTTCTAGATATGCCTCGTACATATATAAAGGAAAGACCCGTGATATATCATTTGAATGATTTCAAAAATGGCTGTAAAAGATGTCAAGAAGGTTTATGCTGCCCTTCTTAATCCAAGAGCCATCAGCACAAAAACCTATGTTATCAAGCACAAGAAAATAAAAACTTTATTTTATGGGAGAGTAGAAGTAGGGGAATCTAATGATCCATGTCTGCCATCAGAAGTGAATTGGTGCATAAGCCAAAAATTTATACCACCAGTGGTTCACTCATAGGTTTATTATTGTGTTTGTTATCTCCATGTTTTCATACCTTTGTTTGTAGGACAAACACAATGATAAACCTACGAATCAACCACTGGTGGTATTCATTTTTGGCTTATGCACTACTTCACTTCCGCCAGACATGGATCATTAGATTCCTCTACTTTCACTCTTCCATAAAATAAAGGTTTTTTTTCTTGTGCTTGGTAACATAGGTTTTTGTGCTGTGGGCTCTTGGACTATCTGCAGTGAATGCTGCAGCATATGCATATTGCTTATCTTCGATGTAATGTAGGCCTAATAAATTTTCATTAATAAACCTCTAAGCTTTAAGATCCTTCTTTATTTCTTAACATACCTAAATTTACCAGTAGATGGGCAACTTATGTATACTTAGAATATAAAACACACATTTATTTGTTAATACGCATTATACCTAAATTCCTCCATCCACGGAATAGTTGTGTACAGTTAAATGGCGATTTACTCTCAGGTAATAAAAGAGCCAATAAATGTAACATGCATAGTTTTATTCTTAAGGCTGTTCTCAAATCCAAAGGGTCAACTTTCTGACATATGTTTTAATTCATTTTTGTTCGGAAACGCATGAAACTAGAAGGTGTTGTTATTCAGAAACTATGTCATCGAACTGGTTTTTTTTTTTTTTCGTTTTCTTGTAAACGCAATAGATCTTTCAGAAAATACTGTCAAAGTTGGCCTTTTGAACCGAACTTCCGAACGAAAGAAGAAAATCCAGTCAGTAAGGGTAGAAAAATGCCGTGTCACGTGATCAAAATCGCTTCTAACGCAATATGTAATTTATTGATCAAAAAATGGAAAACACAGTTCGATTCCAAATCACTTCCATGGTCAGGCTTTCCAATTTTATATCTTTCAGTTAAAAAATGAATTTTTAAATGTGTCAAAACGTTTTGCACTTGTTGAGCAGAGCAGTTGAGAACAACCTTAAATGAAACTGAAAAAAAAAAAAAAAAAAAAAAAGAAAAGAAAAAAAAAAAAGAAAGCCTGACATTTTTAGTATAAGATTTTAAAGTTAGAAACATCAATATTTATGCTCAAATTACCCCAAAAGAGGATATTAATTTTTCTCAAATGGGTTATAGGTTGCCAGATGCAAAAGTCTGGTCATTGGTGAGCTGAATTAAACTATTGTGTTGGCATAATCTTGTACACTTTTTACTTGCATGTGGTGTACAGAAGACGTCAAAAATAGAACGTGTCACCCGGTAGATATTTATGATCATCGGCATCATAAAATAAATACCGTGCTAATGTTATATCTGAATCTGAGTTTATGAAATTTCATATGAGAAAATGAAATTTCATATAAGGGTATAATGTATGGAATAATAAAGTACTGAAAGTTTAATATTTAAAAGCAACGCAATGCTAATATTTTCATATATTAAGATTTAAACTTTTTTTTTTTTTTTTTTTTTTTTTGCCATAGCTATTTAGAGCTAAAACTCAGCTGCAAACATATTATATTGATTCTAGTATTCTAAGGGTTCATATTCCCTGGGGTCGTACGCTTCAGGGAATTTTTCATGACAAATATCAGTATTTTTTTATAGAAAAATAAATCTAGGTTAAACGCGTGAAATTTCGCCTTATTTAAGAAGAGATTTTCTATAAGAAAATATTGGTATCGAAGAATTTCCTGGTCTTGGAATTTCAGGACGCGTAAGACCCTGTATTCCGTATAATAGTCTGTATTATTTGAATTTTCTTTTATGTAATTTTTAGGGATGCACCGAATATTCGGTATCTATTCGGTATTCAGCCATACTATTGAATATTCGGTTAGGCCGAATATCAAACTATTCGGTATGTCGAATATTTGGCTTGATCGAATATTAAACTATTCAGTATGCCGAATATTCGGTTTAGCTGAATGTCGAAATATTCGGCCAGACCGAATACTTAAAAGACCTTTTTAAAATGTACTTTTACCAACCTTAAAACAATTTCTATTTTTAACTGTCAATTAATAAAGATATTTAGAATAATTAGAAATGTAACTATATTTAAATAAAAGAGAATGCTTTTACATTTTTTATTTGCCATTTGAAAAGGATCACGTAAGAAAATTAACCAATAATGATGATTTTCGTCCCTCCCTGACAAATAAACAGTATATGACTGTAAAATTTTTCTTCCAATTCCTTAAAAATTTCACTTTGGTTTTAAAATATTTGTTTTATACTATAAGAAAATTTTATTCATTTGTTTTAAGTAACAGAGGAAACCATGAAAATTAAAATTTTATCAATTAAAGAAGCTTTAATTGATAAATTGAAGCTTTAGTTAGCAATTAAAGGAGCTACTCTTCTTAAATAACAATTCAAATCATAGATTTTTTTTTAAGTGTAAAATTTATTTGTAAAAATATCTTGTTTATCAATATGGAAGTATGTGTGTTAAATATTGTGTGAAATTGTTTTAAAATTTAACTTTTTAATTCTTTCAAACTCTGAAATTTACAAGTATTGGTCTTGATAGTCACTATTCGGCTAGACAAATATTCGTATTCGGTTTATCAGTTGGCCGAATATTCGGTATTCATCCAAAATCACTGTTCGGTGCATCTCTAGTAATTTTCAGATTTTTCAAAATGATGAGACCGTCTTTTAAACTTTCAAATACTCGACTTTCGTTTAATTGATAAAGTTAATAATAGCAGCAGTTCCAGTAACACATGCACCAAACCAATGAATTAAGATGAAAGATAAAGCTGTAACAGAGAACGTAATTTCCGGATAACAAGCTAAAAGCGGGAACATAAATCTGTGTAATTTACAGTGAAATATGAAAACAGAGTTATCACAAATCTAGCTAATGAAAAATAAATAATAAACTTCCAGAATGAAAAAATTACAGAATAAAAGGCTTAAATTTGTCTCCAGGATGTCGTAATGCTTAATATAGTGGTCTGCTGTGAAAGAAAATCTGTTTCTGAATGTATTATTTGAAGAAATCAAAATGGCTTGCTTGCAGATCTCCACAGACCCACGTGTGAGCGTTATTATTATAACTGTTAATATTATTAAATAAATAACACAAGTCTGCAAAAAAATTCTTTTCATTTTTTTCTTCACGGTTCTAGATGATTCTAATGTTTTCAAGACACTGAATTAAAAAAATAAAAAATACTTGAAAACAGGAATTTTGCTTTTTCAGAATTTAGTATCGCCCCCGATGAAAACAAAATATATATAAATATAGATGGTACAAAAGATATTTCAGTTTTAAGACTTAAAATATACGCTTTTATTTTATATAAAATGGCGTCATTTGCATCCGCTGAAGAATTCCACATTTAAGATCCAGTCTTAAACAACAGCTATAGAAAAGTAGGCATATGACGTCACTGTCACGGAATAATACCCAAACCCAGCAAAAAGCGATGTCTTTATTCAAGAAACTTGATAAAAAATCTGGCATCTAATGATTCATAAGCCTTCATTTGTTTGCCACATTAATATGGATACTGAATATTAAATATAGTTTATAATAACTCTATGTTTTATCAGAAATCATGCATTTATATTTTTGTAAAATTCGGAAAATGTTATTACACACTGATTAATAAAATTACATTCTTTCAGCTTTTTGATAGGAATTAAGTAAATGCGGAGAAAAAAAGTCACACATATGTACTTTATATATTTTTATAGCAGACGGTATTCTTGACATAGTACGTATTTTAATTACTTTTTTTCAGTTTTTATGAGAAAATGGCAACAAAAAGATATAGTAATCTACTATTTTCCATGGAGGAAATAGATAGATAAAGGAGATGCAGTAAGGTGGCTGGGGGTGAAACCAAAAAAGTAACCCTAAAATCAGCTACAGCCAGCCCAAATACAAGTATGTTCTTTCACAAAAAAAAGAAAGAAACTTTTAGTAATACAGTTTTTAATTCATAATACAATGGAATGCTTGCTTTAGAATGCTTAAAAATAAGCAGATCACTTTCATTTAGAGAAAAAAATGCACGGGTGATGTCAAAGGATTCGGTCTCTGTTCCAGGTGCTTGTTTTGTTTTGGCCGAGCGAGAACATTTAAATTTGAGCGATAACGCGCATCATATTGCAAATCATTTTTACGGCTTACTGCATCTCCATCTATTTCTTTCCTCCATGACTATTTTCCCTTTACTTTCTACAGAAATGAGGTACTTCAGCTGCCACAATTACAGAAAAATCTTTCAAAACTACAAAATATATATATGTATAATAATAATAATAATATCTCAAAAATAAATTGAGATCCAGTTTTGATACTAATTGCATTTAAAAGTACTTTTTCCCCTATACAACGGTGTAAAAATTGAAAATATACGATGTTTAGAAGTTTAAAAAATTGCAGTAGCTATTATCAGTATTTAACTGTACAATGATACATCTGCTTCGTTTTACGACTGCCTTATGTAACGGAACGTTATTTTTTAAGGACGACACTTTAATTGTTGCCCGAAAGAAATAGCATATAGGAAGGCTAAAAACAACAGAGTTTTTTTTTTCTCCGATATCTAAAGTTTTTGCACAAAGTGAGGATGGAAATCCTAGAAAATGAGACAGAAAAGTTCTAACAGATTCAGTTGAAAAACCTGCATTAAAATAATGCATGCATGCTATTCGGAAATACTGGCACTCAAATTTCAGGACACGTAGCAAGCCTGTAAATATTAAACTTTTGGTTGATAGCTATTCCTTTTCCTGCCTTCCCGCTAGAGCCAAACATCATTAATCTCAATATAAACGAGACAGCCACGAAACGCCTCTTCTGCAGTTGAGACTGAAAGGAAACTCCTCTTCTTCCGTTTTTGATAAAAGCAAAATCAACGCCATTTATTTTGATTCAGCTCTCCAATAATAAGAGAAATAATACTATTTAGAAATTCTCTTTCATCTATCTTAAAATAGCTAATACATTGTTTACTAAATATTAATTTTACAGAAAAATAATCGTGTTTCATTGCTTACTATTATCCTACACATCTGTGTAACTAATGTAGCAACACGATAATACACTGAAAAAGATTCATGTATTTATCCCTACAACTATTTTCTAAACAATCTTTAAAACAAGATAAGAAAGGTATGCGCTGTGGAATGGTACCATAGTCAGGGAACGTATGTCAATTTATTTTTCATTGCACCGAAGCAGAAATCTTAATGAGTTCTTCAAGATAGAGGATGACTTGTGTTTCGAGGGGTGAAAATCCTCAAATACCCGCCCGAAAATGGAGTATTTAACGGTCTGGTTTATCGCGTTTCGCACTTCCGTATTTTTCAGTACATATCATTATTCATTCCTAATTACTCCTAAAAACTCACACTCATGATTGAACGATTTTGGCTCTAACGCAACTGAATCGTTATTTCAATTATAACATAAAGAATATTCTTTATTTTAACTATCCAGTCATATTTTTCCAAGGACTTTGTAAGTAAAAATTTCACTCGCAGTTTAAAACATGAAATGCAGCATATATATTGCGCATTTTATCAATTAACGTTACAATGTTTCTTTACATACGTCATACAACAGTACAGAAAGAAAAATACTTTAAATTATATAGCGTAATTATTTGCAGTTATTTCAAACTAAAACTAAAAAGGATTTTTATATAGAATTTAAAAATGAAACAGTGGTAGGAAACTATTTCATATACTGAATTATTATTCTGCAATATTTTGAATCAAAATTATTTAAGGCTGTTTTTGAAAATAATAATAATAATAATACTGCTGAATAGTGTGAAACTTCTTCCCACATTAACAAAGCCAATTTTATATGTGCATGAAATTTGTAGACATTGTTCGTAATAGTATTTGATCTCTTTAGTATTGAATAGCATTAAATATATATATATAAACGTATTTTAATAGCATTTTTCAAAAAATGTAAGGAACTACTAGCTCGCACTAGCATGTGAACAAAATCCCATCACTCTGCTGTAGAATTGTTTCATTTTGACCAAATTTGTTTTACAGAAAGGAAGTTCAGACATAAAAAAAAAAAAAATTAATTTTGGCTTCAATTAGTATTAATACTTACAGATAATATAGGTTTCAATACAGGAATTAATAAAGGTTTTTATTTTTTTTTTTAAATACCTTATAAAAAATCTGTTTTTTATTTAAAAAATAACTTTTATAGAAAATTTTAAGAATTTATATTTTATACTTTTATATAATATACTCAGATAGATCAAGTCGATTTCCTGTAACTCGGAATGGTATGTTATTTCAATTAAAACATAAAGAATATTCTTTATTTTTACTATCCAGTCATATTTTTCCAAGGACTTTGTAAGAGAAAATTTCACTCGCAGTTTAAAACAGGAAATGCAGTATTTATATATTGCGCATTTTATCAGTTAACGTGAATTATGAAATCATGAAAATTTTATCTTCTAAAGCATTTTTCGTGAATTGTTTAAACTGCATTAGAAGATTGATATAATCATTTAATAAATTTTAGAAGGATTTTAGACGGATTGGAGGATTTAGAAGAATTAATTAAACTTGAATTTATAAGGATTTTTTGCAATATTTATAACCCCACTCAAATCTGTTATATTAAATCTTTTTCTTAGTATTTTTTAGAATTAGGAAATGTACAAATATAACGTTCTTACTATAGAAATATGTCCGGATTGAAAAATCACGCCCCCACCCCCACCCCAACGCCAAGAAAGCTGAAAAGATGCAAATTTTTATTTTAAATATTTTTCTTAGTATTATATAGGGTCAGGAAATATACAAATATGTTTTTACAATAGAAATTTTTCCGAATTGACCCCCCCCCCCCACACACACACACAGCGAAGAAAGCTGAAAAGATGAAAAGGTAAAACAAATCATCCTTTTAAAAATATATTTGTTTTGTGTAACCCATAATGCTTTTAGAACAAGATAAAATAATGTATCTATAACTTATTCCAAACTGTATTACAACTAATCGATGTATTAAATGAATTTTATAACAAGTTAAATTAATGATACTTACATGCATCGTCAGTAGATAAAGTGTTAAAAACAAAAATGAACAAAAATAACAAAAAATCCCTGCCGGCTCGGCCTACAGGCGCAGGTAGATTTCGAAGTTACTATTCACCAACAAAAACTCATCATGATTAGAGATAAATCCTCTTTAAAAATTTTATCTTGCCGCTTTTGACGAGTTTTTAATTTCATTTTTATATAAGAGCTAGTTTTATCAGAATCATGTTAAGGCAGTTTTCAAAAAATATTTTTCCATGCTCAACAACTCGAAATTTTCTGACACATTTTCAGATTCATTTTTAAAAGAAAAAACATGACACTTGCTGACGTGATTTTTGAAGAGATTTATCAGCGGCTTGTATTTTTATTTTTTGTTCAATTAATCAGAACTTGATTTATAAACAATTATTTTCTAAGAAGGACCATATTTTTCGTTTCCAACCCAATCGCTTCGGGAAATTTGGTTCAAAATGCCCACTTTGACATCATTTTTTGAAATATATTTTGCCTCTATTAAAAAATCGACCATTATGGAACATTATATAGTTTCTGATTAAGAGAACCTACCAACTGGATGCGTTTGATAGCAAAAATTAATTCAAAAATGAGTCAGAAAATAAGCAGTTTGGATTTGAATACATCCTTAATACGATATTTTTTTTCTTCAACCTGTATGTATTTATAATTTGTTTTTGCTGTAAGGATGGGTCCCCTCAAAAACTTGTCTATATAAAAGTTGTAGATAGTAATAAAAATATATATAATAAATTCCATGCGATTTAATATCTTATGAATTGACGAAGTTATGGATTTTTTTCTTCTTCAACTCCCCCCATTTTTTTTTTCATTTTTATTTATTTTTTATTTTTTTTTATTTATTTTTTTTGTAAGAATTGGTTCTATCAAAAACTTGTCAGTATAAAAGTTGTAGATAATATTAAGAAGATTTATAATTAATTTAATTGGATTTGATATCTTAAGAATTGACGAAGTTATGAATTTTTTTCTTCCCAAAACACAATTTTTTTCGCCCCTTGAGCCCATTTTTAATTTTATCAAAAACTTGTCCCCTAATTTTTTGGCTTTGTTTTTAAAAGTACTAATAACTTTAAACTGACTCAATACGTATTATAATTAAGAAGTTATGGGGGTTTTTCGTTTTTCACAAAACCCCTCCCTATTTCCACTACCTTGGTCCGATTTTGCCCATTAACGAACTTGACCGAGATTTTCTGCCCCTTGATTTTATGTATCAGTTTGGAAGAGGCTTATGCAGAATTATGGAAATTATCGTGTCCATAAAAAAGTTATGCATATGCAGGGTGAATCTAAACTCTTGGGCAAAACTTTAAGGGGGGATAGTACACATTAAGACAAACAATATTAAATGGGAAACTAAGTGTTCCAAACGTCTTCCGAAGGAGATGGGCGCGATTACAGTTTACGGCCCAAAATTTCAAATGATTAGAATAAACGGAAAAATTGGTGGATTCGTTTGAGGTTTTTGCTAAAACTATTCTTTATGTCAGTATTTTCTTGAAAATAAATTTTAAAGATATAGTTCAAAAAATGCCGATAGAGGGCGCTTTAGACTTTGGGGTAAAGAACGACTATTTTTAATTGTTATTTTTTGTATCTCATTAAATGCTTTCAAAAGCTTAGACTTAAATTTTGAGCTCAAAATCTGAATCATTGGGAGTGGTTAAGTAGCGCAAACTGAACTGCGTTCAGAAGGTGGGGGGGGGGGGGAGTATTTTAAAGTTAAACTCCTGAACAGAGTTCAGTTTGATCGCGCTCATCTCCTTCGGAAGACTTTTGGAACCCTTAGTTTCCTATTTAATATTGTTTGTCTTAATGTGTATTATCACCCCTTAAAGTTTTGCCCAAGAGTTTAGATTCACCCTGTATATATATCAATTTTTTAATTGAGGGTGGTTTTGGCTTCCAGGGGTCATGGTCAATAGGAAATTAAATACATGTATTAATGGAACAGATTAAAATATTTCGTGTGTCAAATGATAGTACGTCACGACGACGTGAGAAAACTCTAAAATATGTCCTTTATTAAAAAAAGATTGAGAAATACTGACGTAAAAATTTCAGTTATTCATGAAATTATTCATGACATTGTTATCCATGAGAAAAGAATCGTTTAACTCAAGATGTAATTCTTTTACAGAAAAAAAAAATCTTTAGAAAACAAAACACTCTACAGTTATGCTTGCAAGTATCATGATTTATGTTTTAAAATAAGTCTGAATATACTTTTAAAGCTTGTCTAATGTGAAATTTTAAGTTGCAGTTAACTTACCCTTCAGGGTTGGTGGTATTTTTATGAAACCACTTAATTTTAATTCCCAAATGCCACAATGACACCAGAATTTTGATAAAAAGAATTTCGGTTTATTATATATGCGAAATATAGCTTTTCTTATTTACAAATAAATTTATTTTCAAATTCCGGTGTCATTCATTAATTTCAACACTTTAGCAATGGAATTGTTTTTGCTCTTGAAAGGGTTAAGCTGAAAGTAAGCTGCAATTTTACATAAAATTAGTGATGAACAATCAGGGTTGGCAAGTTTTTGACAGTGTGGCGGTTTTAATCATCATGTCAAAACCCCTTTTTTGATATAGTTTTTGACGACGACTGTCAAAAACTTAAAATTGACTCCAAAAACTGTTTAAAATTATTTTTACAATATCATTAAATTTACAATCTTTTATAATTTTTAGTTTTAGACTTTTGAGTAAACCTTTTGACAATTTTAGACATTAAAAACCACATACCCTGTACAAAACTCAAAGCATGATATTGGTTCAACAAGTTGCTTAGAAAACAAAAAATAATTGTAAGTAATAAATAAAGAATAAAAAATAATTAAAAGTATCGCTACATTGAAAATGTAAACGAATCAAACTATTAAATACTTTAATTTTTGAAAATGAAAGCACATGGTGAAAATACTTGTACAATTGAATTTGTACAATTTGATGTATGAAATAACCTATAAATAATATGCATATTTTGATATTGTTTTAATGTTAGTCTTAATTCTAAGGGGATTTTTTTCCCATGGAGCATGCAGTAGCAAAAAACTACATTTAATGCCTTTTGTATAGTTTGTTTTGTAGTTTGGAGTAGATAAATCCAAAATTTGAAAATATCCACTCAATTGATGCTGGGATGCAAATGTATCATAATCTGTATGAATTCCCTTGTTATATATATATATATATTTTTTTTTTTTTTTTTTTTACATTTCACCATACTGTTTCTGGAGCATCCTGAGCTGAGAAGAAACTTTCAGGGCATAGTGGACACACAGAGTTGGGCAAAATACATCGAAAAGCCATTTTCGATACAAAATACAAAATACATTGTTTTTTCAACTTAAAATACAAAATACTTTCCAAATTTCAAAAATTCAAAGTACAAAATACATGTATTTTGAAAATACATTTAAAATACAAAATACATTTAAAAAAAACGATTGTGCATTAAATTGCACTAGTCAAATGAAAAGCTGGTTTGCAAAACTAATTAAATTTTTAGAAATTATAAATTTTCAAATAAAGAAGAAAAATTAATTAAAACTCAACGAAAGATAACGAAAACAAAACTGAAAGATTGGAGCAACAATGTGCTTAAAAGTGTATGAAAGTTACAAGAATAACTAATAACGAATAAACTAACCTTTAAAAGTAGTTACGCAGTAGAAATAACTGCATGAATTTATTGTACTAGAAGTCTGCACGGGCCCGGGCTTGTCCTGAGGTCCGTGTTCGTCCTAGACCGCGGGCTGGCAAAATGAAGGCGAATTTTCAAACGGGCCGGCAGAATTGGAACAATTTTTTTAACGGGCCAAGCCAAGAAACAAAATAAACGGGCCGGGTGATAAAAGAAATTAAGCAGGGCTACTGGCCCGCTATAAAATTTTAATCAAAGCCGATAAAATGTGAGCCATTTTCAATGAATGTGACTTTCGCAAGAGTAAGTAATAAGTATAAATGTCCGTCACGAGCCGATGCTAGTTTGACAACATCAATACAGAAATGTAACATGTCCAGCGTAGAAATCAACATCGGACAGTTACATGGTGTCTGAGCCTTGGCTTAATTTTTTCAGCGGTCTCGGGCCGGGTCGAGATCAGGCTTGCATTTTTTTCTACATAGTCGAGCAGGGCCGGAACCGGACTTTATTGTTCTCAGGATATTTTGTGTAGGAAAGGCAATATGTTTTGTAAAAATATTAGTAGCGATAATGAACTTCTCTTAACGGAATCTTTGTAAATATACCTCAATATGGTTTTCAAATTCACTGCTCAACAATGAGGAATTTCCTGACACATTTTCTGATTAATTTTTTACTGTAAAGGCTTAAAATTGACAGGCCTGACAATTAAAGGAATTTGGAACCGAATAGCGTTTTTCCTTTTTCTTATAAATAAATTACTTCGAGATATAAGAGATTATTGTCACGTCACTGCAAGTTTTTCTCCTTTCCCGTGATATCGCTTCTGGAAATTCTATTCAAAACTTTAACTTTGACAGTATTTTCTCAAAGATATATTGCCTTTATCAAAAAATGATAACGTTATTCGATTACATAGTTTCTGAATAAGAGCACCTGCCAATCTTATGCGTTTCCGTAAAGAAATGTATCAGAAAGATCCTTTGGATTTGAGAAAAGTCCTTCCGGCCAGTGCCGGGAGGAAGAGGTAGCTTTCATATTCCTTACTTTTAAAAAGCCAGCTTATATTATTCAAATGCACAAAGCTCAATTTAGTGGAAACCAAATATAGGAGATTCAATACTAATTTTTATTAATACTAAATCATTATGAATGAGAATTTAGCGAAATTAGTCAGCTTTATCCAAGCTGCTTTTATTTAAAATAACTTATATTTGGTTGCCAAATTCGGCGATACATTGAAGTGCCTGCCATTTTAAGACAACAAGGTGGATGAGGCTAACCAGTGAACTTGGTCGAGACCTTAGTAATTCCTGTGCACATGCTCACTCACATCGGAATCGGTTGATATATACGAGTGCTGTCGCAGGCAAAAAATCAGATTTTTAAAAATGTCACCCGCATTAGAAATTCAAACTGCTATATCTGAGCCATTTTTCAAGATAAATTCAAAACAAAAAATGCGCCGGAATCCTTATATCAAGGTCAAATACTTAAAAAAGAAGCCTTTTTCAATTTCTAATTTTTTTGCACCTGACTTTAAATAACTTTTTTTTATTTACTGGCCGTCATTTTGAAACAAGATGGCTGATAAAGCTGGCCAGCGAACTTGGGCAAGACATTGCTATATACTATCCACATGCCTTCTTACATCGAAATAGGTTGATAAATACACGTGTTATCGCGTGACAAATATCAGATCGTTTCAAAATATCAGCCTTGCTATAGAAATTCAAAGTGCTATAATTCAACCATTTTTTAAGATATAGAGGAAACAAAAACTGCTGCGGAATCTTTGTATCAAGGTCACACACATAAAAAAAATTCTTTTTCATTTTCCAATTTTTTGATACTTCATTTTAAATTTAAAATTTAAAATTGTTTTTTAATGGCAGCCCTTTTCAAACAAAATGGCGAATGAAGCTGGCTAACGAACTCGATCTAGACATTGGTATGTACTATGTACACACCAAGTTACATCCAAATCTGTTCATAAATACGGCTGTTATTGCGTGACAAAAATCAGGTCGTTTCAAAATATCAGCCACAATAGAAACTCAAAATGCTATAACTCAACCATTTTTCTAGATATAGACGAAACAAAATCTGTTCCGGAATCTTTGTATTAAGGTCAAACACATACAAAAAAAAAATCTTTTTCATTTTCCAATTTCTTGGTACCTCATTTAAAATTTAAAATTTTTTAAATGGCCGCCATTTTGAAACAAGATGGCCGATGAAGCTGGCGAACGAACTCGGTCGAGACGTTGGTATGTACTATGTATACACCAAGGTACATTCATATCGGTTCATAAATACGCCTGTTATCGCGTGACAAAAATCAGGTCATTTCAAAATGTCAGCCACGCTAGAAATTCAAAGTACTATAACTCAGCCACTTTTTAAGATATAAACGAAACAAAAACTGCTCCGGAATCTTTGTATCAAGGTCAAACACACAAGAAAAAAATATTTTTTAATTTTCAATTTTTTGGTACCACATTTCAAATTAAAAATTTTTTTTAAAAATTTAAATGGCCGCCATTTTGAAACAAGATGGCGGATGAAGCTGGCCAACGAATTCGGTCGAGACATTGGTATGCACTATGTATACACCAAATTACATCCAAATCGGTTCATAAATACGCCTGTTATCGCGTGACAAAAATCAGGTCGTTTCAAAATGTCAGCCACGCTAGAAATTCAAAGTGCTATAACTCAGCCATTTTTTAAGATATAAACGAAACAAAAACTACTCCGGAATCTTTGAATCAAGATGAAACACATAAAATTTTTTTTTAATTTTTCAATTGTTTGGTACCACATTTTAAATTTTAAATTTTCAAAAAAAATTTAAATGGCCGCCATTTTGAAACAAGATGGCGGATGAAGCTGGCCAACGATCTCGGTCGAGACATGTGTATGTACTATGTATACACGAAATTTCATCCAAATCGGTTCATAAATACGTGAGTTACAGTGTGACAAAGATCAGATATTTTTCTTACATGATCTTTTAAAACAAATTAACACATGCGTAAACAAAATTACAAAAAAATTATAAAATAAAAAAATCTCTATAAAAAATTAAAAATTGTAAAATAACATAAACAAATTAACACATGCGTAAACAAAATTACAAAAAAATTATAAAATAAAAAAATCTCTATAAAAAATTAAAAATTGTAAAATAACATAAAAAATTATTATAGGTTGGATGGGTGGGTAGATGTTAGAGTACGGAGGAGGGTGGTGTTGTCTGGATAATACGCAATGGTTAATTTATAAAAAAAAAAATTGGGGGCTTTTGTATTATTACTATATTTTTGATACGTATTTTATAAGGATGTTGATTTGATATGTTATATGTAATTGGTGAATTTCATTAATAATTAGCTTAATTATTGTTTAATCTTATTTACAATCATTTGTTATAAATTTTAATTTAATATAAGGACAATATCATATTAATTACTAATAGAATGCCATTTTTATAGTGATTAATATACATATAAGTATATTTAATATAAATAAAGTTATACTGTATGTATTAAAATTGGGTAATTATTTTTATTATTATTCCTCTATTCTTGTTAATATTTTAATATTTATCTATTTTTACTTTGTGTTATAAAATTTATTATCGGTTTAATGTTTTTGAATGTCCCACATTCATACTTTTAGGATTTTTATGGATGTATGAAAATAATCCACACACTATATTTGTGCTTTTTAGGTAAACGGAATTTAAGTATCTGTTTACCTTTTTATACTCCCATATGTTTTTTATTTCCTGTTCATTTTATAATTATCTTATATATAATAGTTTTTATTAAATATTTTTAATAATTATATATATTAATTATTAATGAATTTATTTTGTTTTATAGCATATAGCTATATGCTATATATTATCGATGTTCTAGAATTATTTAAATTCTTAGTGTAGTTTAAATAAGTTAGCTAATAGAATATTTTGTATGCTTTTTAAATTTTATTAACAACAGTTTTTTTTAAATACATTGTGTGGTCAGAGTTGGGCAGTATCGAAAATACATGTATTTGAAATACATTTTCAAAATACATTTGTAATTTGTATTTTGTATTTTAAGCCAACGATGCAAAAGTATTTTAGTAATGTATTTTGGAATGCTTTTTCAAAGTATTTTGTATTTTCAAAATACTCAAAATACATTTCTCCAGATTTCAAACTGTCGTGTTTAAACCGCAGATCAGAGATTTGCAACAGGGAAACAGATGCCTGTCTGTTTTGAATAGTCTTCTAATTCGTTTCTGGAAGTTTATATGAACACATTAACATTTGCTGCGATGTACGGTAAGCATATTGATGAGTCGGATGTTTACTTCTGAAGAAGTCTTTTTACTGATTAGTAACAAAAATAGTTTTTATAATTCGTAACATTCTATGGGAATTACAAAAATGTTGTGTGATAGACAGGAAGGGTTACTCATAGTTTTGCTACCTATTTAAAATACATTTGAAATATAATGCAGTTATTTACAGCAAAAACTTGTGAAAAGATGGGTAATTATTTTTATTATTATTCCTCTATTCTTGTTAATATTTTAATATTTATCTATTTTTACTTTGTGTTATAAAATTTATTATCGGTTTAATGTTTTTGAATGTCCCACATTCATACATTCACACTGCTAAATGCTCCCAATAAAAATGTACCCAGAGTATTAGTTGTGGATAATACACAGTATAATATACATTTAAATAATGTTTGTGAATGATAATAAAAAAATTAAAGGAACATACTAGTTGTATAAAACATGATGTTCGATAATAAATTAAACTTTTGAAGGATAAAACAAATTTTAAACCTCATTTAAAGGTAAGATTTTAGTCTTATACCATTATATTTATTTTAACTTTATTTTTTTTTTTAGTTTCTTGATATTAATTCAATCGAGGTTCTGGTATGACTTACCATACCTTTGATATTCGTTTAACTGGGATTGAACTTTAATATAAAAATAATTCAATTTATTCGCATAGTATGCAAATGTTCATTAACTGTATTTACCATTGAGTATATTAAATACTGGATTTTTACATGCGCACCTGGCATTATTAAAATTAAGCGTTCATAGTTTATACCGTAACTTGGTAATTCAAAACATTTTGACATTTTATCTTTTATTTTACATATGGGAATCTAATCCTGACATAGAACATACTGCTTGGTGTACAGAATATAGATAAAAATAATTCTTCATTAAAAACTTTAGTAGATTTTTTTAGGCTTAACTTCTTTTTTTTTTTTTAGATTTCCCACTAGCAACACCAAAAGTAATTTTATAGGAAAAATATAAAAATTGCGTATTAAAATAAAGTTTTGAAATTTATTAAAAACAATACTTTCGTATTGGCGTAAAGCAAATGCTGAACTATTTTAAATTATTTTAAGGGCAATCTTCCGCAACCTGACTAAAAGCGATAGAAATGGATTTTTTAAAAAATCATGCTGTATTTTTTTTTAACCGTAACAAATGTGTAAATTAAAATAGTTTTCAAACAAATTGCATTTGAAAGTACATTTTTTCTCTGTTTAATGGTAAAAAAATTAAAATTGTACATGATTGATAGATTTGATAAAAAGAGAAATTTACTATTTAGATCGTTGCCATCGTTAATATGACATCAGTGTTACTCACAGACATATTTTATAATATAAGGCAGGATAACTAGGATTAAAGATGCCTGATATAGTACGTGGTGTACAGCACATAGATTAAAATAATTTTTAATTGAAAACTGATAGATTTTTTACATTTAGTATTATATTTTCTCAGATTGTCAACCAACTACACCAAAAATATTTTTTGATACTTTCTTGTTAGCCACATGTCAACGGGTAATCGCGAAAGAGTTCATCATTTATAGCAAACTTTTTTATTTTGATTATTTCAGTACTTAAGTGCGTAGTTCAGCATGTCTGTTAATTTCGCGTTTTATTTATTTGTGACATTTAAATTTTGTTTGGCAATTTAGCTAGGGGTAGCACACGGAAACAAACAAATGCTGAATTATTTCATTGTTTTAAGTGCAAATGGGTTAATCTTCAGTATTTGCATCACACAATTATTTTTGAGGTTGGTTTAAAATAATTCAAGCTTCAAATTTCATATTTTAATCCAGAAAAGCCCGGCAAATTGAGGTACAGTTTTTAAAGAAATCGCATTTGAAAGTACTTTTTTTCTGTTCGACAGTGTAAAAATAGAAATAGAGCAATATTTAGAATTACAAAAAAACCCCTCCCCCCACCTTTTTTTTTATTATTATTTAGGTCGTTGTCACTATTGATATGGCGTTAGAGTTATTCAGGGACACCTGTTTTGCTTTATAATATAGACTCTTTATAAAATAATTAACATAGTGAAGATATAAATTAGATGAGAGGGTTTTTCAGGCCTAAATTGAATTTCGATTCTTTTTAGAGTTTCAATCGAAAACGAAAATGAAACCTTTTCAGGAGGAAATTTTAACCTAATTATATAGTATTATAGTATTGTTTAATTCAATTAATCACAAACCCCTACCATCTTACAAAGATATATCATTACGTATATGTGGGTATGTGCATGTGTTTTTATAAATAAAATGGTTTTAATAAATCTATTTTAAATCAAATCTATTTTAATATAAATAGCTCTTTAACTAATAATCACATTGATTCATTATCAACTCGTGTAGTTATTTATGTATTAAATGTTTGAAAATTGAGATTAATGTTCATTGTACAGTAATGCATCATTTCAACCTGTTTAATGTTTGGTTTTTAAGTTAGTTGGAAAAAAATAGCAAGAAACTATTTTTAAAGAAATTAATGTATCCATCCTTAAAAAAAAATAACTATGCATTTCTAATTTAAAATTATTATTATTTCTGCAAGAATTTACAAACATGGTATTTATACATTTAAATAAGTTTTATAATACGAAAAATGAAGATATTCAATATATTGTGAATGTTTAAGTAATTTTAATATAGTTACTTATTCACGACCAGTGATGAATTCAGGGGCCTCTCCCGGAGCATGAAAATACCCCCCCCCCTCCCCCTTAAGCTGGAAAGTTACCTCATAAAGAAAGTACTTTGCATCAATAAATTTTTGAAATTTCAAAATGTATTTTGTATTTTAAATGTATTTTGAAAATACATGTATTTTGTATTTGGAATTTTTTAATTTTGAAACGTATTTTGTAATTTGTATTTTAAACTCTAAAATCAATGTATTTTGTATTTTGTATCGAAAATGATTTCTCGATGTATTTTGCCCAACTCTGTGTGTGGTTTATATTCAGTTTATAATTATCTATATATAAGGATTTGTTTGGTTTTGATGTTAATAAAACAATTGTTACATTCAAATGCTTACAACTGTTTATCTTTTGACAATTGAATCATAAAAGTAATACTAGATGGCAGCACCAAAATTTGTATTTTTTGGATAAGTTCTAAATTTTACTTTTTACAGCTACATTTTAGTTATAATTTACTACACCAGGGGGAATTTTTAGCTAAATTTTGACGATATTGTTAAACAGTTTTTAATTAATTTAATAGTGCATTTTAAATATGTAATTACTTTCTATTTATATTATTTTATATTATATTAAAGTTATTTAACATTTATTTCAAAATGTATTAACTGCATCCTATGGTATCAACAACTGTGATTTCTTAACTGTTTTATTCACCTTAATCTTTACGATATTTTGGGTGCCATGTGCGCGTGGATTTATTCTAAAATATTGAAATATTAATCGGTATGGTGTTTATTATTTCTATTTTATATCCTATAAATATTTAAATAGGTTTTATTGATTTTTCCATTTCATATTATTTGTTTCTATTCTGTTTTCATTTTTAATCAATTCACTTGATTTCAATGGTTGTTTGGGCACAGGGGAAAATAACTTTTAGCTTTAGCTTATTTTTCTCACAGAAAACAACATTTTGCTTATATCATTGAATTCTGTGCCCTTGACAACGTAATTCAATATATAAGCATTTCGATTATTTGTCGGTGTCCACTTTCTTATTTTTCTTCCATAATAATTCTTATAATAAATTAATTTTTTTTAATACTTACAGCTTTAAATCATAATATTACGTTTTTTGATGGTGGTAGGTTATGTTTAATTAATGGTTATATAATTGGATATATATATATATATATATATATATATCAACTTTTGAACGGAGGGTGGTTTCGGGGTCTGGGGGTCATGATCGATGAAAATATACCAAATTTTTTTGAAATCGGTTTCCTCCGAACGGCTGCAATACGTAGCTTTTTGTAATGAAAGCTACCTAAAAGCCTTATTAAATGGCAGAAAAAAAAAGTTTCACAAATCTGCTTTCTATTATACAGCTTCAAAAATTATCCTGTTTTTAACCCTCCTTTTTACTGCATTAATGTTCATAATTCTAAACTGCATTAATGTTTTAATGAATCTTTATTTGAATGCTGAAACGTCTAAGAGTCTAATCATTAATTTTGCTATTGTGTATTTTCTGTCTTGCGAACAAATAGTAATTTTAAAATATACTGTAAAATTATCCCATAAATATGTATGCAGTATTCTTTAAGACTGTTCTTAACTGCTCTGCTCAAAACAAGCGCAAAACGTTTTGACACATTTACAAATTTATTTTTTAACGGAAAGGTATAAAATTGGAAAGCCTGACCTTAGAAGCGATTTGGAATTGCACTGTGTTTTCCATTTTTGGATCAATCAATTACCTATTGAGTTACAAGCGATTTTGGTCACGTGACAAACACGTTTTTCGCCCGCTCTTGGGTGCACTTTCTTCCTTCGCGCGGAAATTCGGTTCAAAACGCCCACTTTGGCGCTATTTTCTGAAAAATCTATTGCTTTTGCAAAAAAATGGAAAAAACAGCTCAATTACATAGTTTCTGAACAACAACACTAGCTAGTTTCATGCGTTTTCGAACAAAAATAAATTAAAACTTATGTCAGAAAGTTGCCCTTTTGGATTTGAGAACACCCTTAAAAGAACCTTAATTTCATGTTTAGAAAAATCTGATTTTTTTGTAGAAATTGAGTCAGGCCTCATTTAATTGATTTTTCCACGGGCCGTGCCGTGAACTGTGAAAATATAAATGGGCCGGGCTCGGGCCGAACTTTTAATTTTTTCATCGGGCTGGGCCAAGTTTGTATTAGTGCTGGCCGGGCCGGACCCGGTCCTGGAAATTCCGACTCGTGCCGACCTCTAAATTGTGGATCCGATAAGGAATCTCTTTCACGAGGCATAGGATAGCACCTCCCGCTACTGAGTGTTCTAAGCCAAAATTGAGACTGTATTGATTTTCAGAAAAAGCATAAAAAGTTTGGTGCAGTTCTTAGGTGTAGAGATATAAAAATCTCGAAAATCCTAAAAAGCACAGCACAGAAAAAAAAATCAACTGTAGGACGATATACACCAAAATGTCATCCGTACTAACTGAATATGATGCAGTTTGATGAAATTCCGTGCTCTAGTTCTTAAAATATAGCTCTCACAGGACACCTGCCAACTTCAGATTTTTTAAAAATCAGTACTACGAACCAGAAAATTTATTTTAAAAGGTACCTTTAATCTAAGTGGTACTTATTTCATTTAAATTTGATTTATAAATATGGTCATTTTGACATGGAAGAAAACAAACAAACAAACAAAATAAACGAGAATTTTAGGTACATGTTATGGTAATCATAAAAACACAGCATAACAACGCCACCTCTTGAGCGATGCACCCCAATTTTTTTCAGAATTAATTTATTTGAAGATTTAAAATAATATGAAATTGGATTAAATTTTGTCCATTAGTTTTTGAATATAGTTATCGTGGAATCATGAAAAACCCAACATAGCAGCACCACCTATTGAGCGATATACACTAAAAGTTAATCGGCAAGTATTTCTGTTCAGGCCTATATGCAGTTCAATGAAATTCTGTATATTGATTCTTACAATATAGCTATCATGGAATAAAATAATTAAGCATAGCAGTGCCACCTGTTGGGCGATATAAACCCAAAGCTAAGTTATACCTAAGTCTATCTTAATCTGAAGTTTGATTATTATTAAACACCATGCATTAGTCTTGAGGTAGAAGGGCCACGCAAATTATGTCTCACGCAGACTAACACATTTCCACACATTTTCCAAAAATTGTTAAATTGCGCTCAAGACATTCCGAAACGTGTAAATCAAGCATAACGAAAGTTAAAAATTTTCTCGATTTCAACAATTTCTTCTTATTTATCAGAAGAATGTAAAAACAAATTAGTCTAGTATCAGTCTTTTCAATCAGTCTTTCTTAGTATATATCTAGAAAAGAACATATTTTATAATAATCTTATATGTACAATGACACCGAATAAAATTGTTTAAATGCGTTTAAATGTATTTTTTTATATATATAATGCGCGTGTGTTTAGTAAGAGCTCCCAACTACGCAAGATTTTTTAGATCTTCCACTAATAAAATACATTGGTCACAACTTTTCTATTATGATGCATTTTAGAAATAATGCATACGAAATTTAGAATATGTATTACTGAATACAAAAATATAAATGAAAAAAAAAATAGATAATTTTTAACACAAGTTGAATTATTATTATTAACAAAAGTACGAATTCTTCGTATAAAGTAGTTTTAAAATTAAAACACTCAGGTAAAAGATCAAACCATATATAAACGCAAAGAAATAAGAAATCATTTGCACTTACTACGAAAGTCTTGAAACTTTTAATATAGAACAGAAAAAATATGAAAGCTCTTACATTCGTAAATAGAAAACACTTATAAATTTTTTATAAAAAGAAGGAATAATTCGAATGCAAAATTTACAAAGTCATAAATTTCATTTTTTCATAGTCAAATCGTTCCTTTGAAAGTTAATTGTAGCAATTTTCTTGCGGTTACTGTCTAACAAGATTTATATTAATGAATGAAACATGCGAATTATTAAGAAATCCTTTTTCGATAATTTTAAATAAAACTACTAGACTAGAAAAAAAAAAAAAAGATTGAGCTCCTTATATGTGTGGTCAATGGGCAATTGTCGGTAATAGAAGGGTGCACCTGCGCAACTCTGAAAGATCTTTCCGGTTTATCACAATTACATGTTTTTTTTTAATTTTAATTCTCACAGCAACATTAAAATATATAAGTTATTTTTGTAACTCAGCAAGAATATGTTTGCTGTATCAAAACATCATATTCATCAACCTCCTTGTTTTAGCAATAGTCGAAAAGTGTACTTATATTAACTTCCAGACTAACGGAATTCGAAAACTAATCAAAAATATAGTCCTGTATTTTCTTTTAATGAATCACAGCTTTTCTCTGTGCGGTTTAAACATGGCAGTTTGAAATCTGGAAAAAATGTATTTTGAGTATTTTCAAAATACAAAATACATTGTAAAACTATCAGAAAACACATTACAAAAATACTTTGATCTTATCGGTTTAAAATACAAAATACAAGATACAAATGTATTTTGAAAATGTATTTCAAATACATGTATTTTCGATACTGCCCAACTCTGATAGTGGAGAGTCAGTTTCAAAAGCAATGACAAAGTTAGAAAATTTGGTCTTATTTCCAGCTGTCATGCTCGAGCGCTTCCCTCTGTTCATCATTTACAAACTTAAAATATGCTCGGGAAAAAAAGGACTATTTTACAATGTATAAAAATCAAATTTAACATAAACAAATTGTTCTATGTAGTTAAACTGAAACTAACATAATAAAACTAAGATATATTATTTATATGTAAATATTGAAAATAACAAACCTTCTTTTAAGCTATTGATTTAAAGAACGTTTAATTAAATTGATTTCATATTATAAATAGGGAACATTTGTGTTGCAATTGTGGTTTATGGCTAATGTTTATGTACAAAAACAAACGTTTACAATCATTAAAAATCTAAGTAACTTATGATCAGTCATTGAATAGTGGCCACCTTAGCTTCACACAAGCTTCTTCTTCTTCTTCTTTATTATTATTATTTTTTTTTCATAAACTTAACACTAAAAAGAAATAAAAATACAAATAATACTTTTTAAAATTAAATTAATAGTAGTTTCAATATTTTTAGCCATTTTTCCTAGCATGACATTGATAAGTAATTTGAATTATGATTTATAATTTTATTACAACTTAATTATGGTATATAATTAAATAAAAATTATTTATATAACATTTAAATTATTACTTAATCAGTTTTCAACTTGATTTAACATAAAATTTCACTAATGATTGCTAAAAAATGTGTATAAGTTTTTTTGACACTTTGTGACAGCTTTTGACACTTTTCGCCAGTTTTCGACATGTCATGTCAAAAACCACTTTTTGACGTCAAAAACCCAACCCTGTGAACTATGGGATCGTGATATTTGATCTGATCCTATTATTAGACGAGCTTTTAAAATATGTAGTATTTCGAAAAAAAGTTTAATACCATTCAAGATATCGCTGAAGAAAACGGTTTTTCAACAAGCCTCATTAATAAACTTATCTATGAATTCAGTTTTCATAAAAATATCAAGAAAGTAACCCATAAAGATATGATATATAAAAGTTTTAACTATTTTCCTGGTCTGTACCAGAAGTTATGATATTCTCTACTGAAACATAACATAAATTTAATAGCCAGTTTACCAAGAAAATTAAAATAGATAATTTTACGAAGATAACATCCAACACCGAAAGATGAATTAGCTAGTGTATATGCGATTTCTTTTAGAATTGATAGCAGTAGAATAATGGAATACGTAGTAATGACGAAAAGAAAACCCAAAGGAAGAATCCAAGAGCATAAAGCAAATATAAACTTTTGTCGCCAATTCACAATTCTCTCACGTTTAAGTTTCAATCAGAATATCACAATTGATTTTGATCATGTAAAAATTATATGCCCAACATCCAATTACTACGCATCCACTATCAGAGAATCCATAGAAATCATGTGTAAAAATAATCAAGTATGTAACGACACCCTATCATACAATATCCTTAATATAAGGTTAAATATCCTGAAAATAAATCCTGAAAACTTGAACAAAGTGAAGGATTAAAGTTAATGGTACGGCAGTTAAATATTTTTGTCCACGCAAACTTAATCTGAAACTCAGCCCTGTTACGCATTTAAAAATGAAAGTGATGCCGGAGAACAAAGTGATATAATAAAATAAATGGAACTGCAGTTACTATACATTTTATTTCTACTTAAGTTCAGTCCAAGGGACTGCTACTTCTACTTTCAACTCTAAAATTTATTGGCTCTCCCATTTCAAAACGAAGTGACGTATTTGTAAAAATGAACATCAAATGGTTATTAAAATGCTCTCTGATGATGGTCTCGGGGAAATACAGGTCGAAAGTATTTAGAAGTTTTAAACAATGTGTATATTTTAATCTATTACACTTTTTAATCTATTATTTTAGTCGCATTTTAAGTAAAACAGTGAGTTTTTAAAAGGTCAAGTTATGTACGATTGAATCAAGGCTAGGCCCTACTTCAGTCACGCGAAAAGGCACGTTCGCTAATGCTATTCCTATGGAAGAAATTTATAAAGATATCTCGGTCGCATTTCAATATTTTTAGATGATTCTTTTTGCAGTGGCTGGCTGAGGACGATCTGTATGCAGGCCGTTTTATACTTTTTCAATTTCGTTTACAGGTGTTTTTAATCAGGACACTTTCATTTTCAGAACCGGTTCCTAAAATGAAAGCATCCTCTTGAAAAAAATCCCCAATGAAAATCGAAAAAGTAAAAAACGGCCTTTGTACAGATCGACCTCAGCTAGCCACTGCAAAAAAAATCATCTAAAAATATTGAAATGCGACAGAGATATCTTTATAAATTTCTTCCATGGGAATAGCATTAGCGAACGGGTCTTTTCGCATGACTGAAGTAGGCCCTTAAATGACACCGTTCAAAATTTTGATTTATGTTTATTTTGCTTCCGATTTTCAAAGCTAGTAAGTATTAAAACAAGTCTTCAATGTATTAAAAAAGACTTGTGATTGTTTTAATCTAAAAATTACAAATAAAATAATCATAAATCAAAAACTTTAAAAGGTGTCATTTGATACCGGTAGAAATAGTGTTAATAATTTTCCCTGTGCTTTCTATATTGAATCAAATTTCATATTGCTTTAAGGGGGTCCGGGACACAAAAATCTTCAAATTTTCAATTTTTTTTTATTGGATTAAAAATTTCTCTGCCGTTTTCTGCTTAAAATGATGTTTAATTCATGTTTCTATCTTAATTAGAACAGGAAATATAATTTTTTTCGTTTTGGTTTGTTAGGTAGCTTTCATTACAAAAAGCTACCTATTGCAGCCGTTCGGAGGAAATCGATTTCAAAAAATTTTGGTATATTTTCATCGATCGTGACCCCCAGACCCCGAAACCACCCTCCGTTCAAAATTGACATATATATATATATATATCAATATATATATATATATATATCAATATATATATATATATATATATATATCTGACCTTTGTCACACTGTAACTCTCGTATTTATGAACCGATTTGGATGTAATTCGGTGTGTACATAGTACATACCAATGTCTCGACCGAGATCGTTGGCCAGCTTCATCCGCCATTTTGTTTCAAAATGGCGGCCTTTTAAAATTTTTAAAAAAATTTAAAATTTGAAATGTGGTTCCAAAAAATTGAAAATGGAAAAATATTTTTTTCTTATGTATTTAACCTTTATACAAAGATTCCGGAGCAGTTTTTGTTTCGTCTATATCTTAAAAAATGGCTGAGTTATAGCATTTTGAATTTGTAGCGTGGCTGACATTTTGAAACGTCCTGAAATTTGTCACGCGATAAAAGGCGTATTTATGAACCGATTTGGATGTAACTTCGTTTATACATAGTACATACTAATGTTTCGACCAGGTTCGTTGGCCAGCTTCATCCGCCATCTTGTTTAAAAATGGCGGCCATTTAAGATTTTAAGAAAAATTTTAATTTGGAATGTGGTACCAAAAAATTGAAAATTGAAAAAATATTTTATTCTTATGTGTTTGACCTTGATAAAAAGATTTGGGAGCAGTTTTTGTTTCGTCTATATCTTAAAAAATCGCTGAGTTATAGCATTTTGAATTTCTAGCGTGGCTGACATTTTGAAACGTCCTGATATTTGTCACATGATAACGAGCGTATTTATGAACCGATTTGGATGTACCTTGGTGTGTACATAGTACATACAAATATCTCGACCGAGTTCGTTGTCCAGCTTCATCCGCCATCTTGTTTCAAAATGGCGGCCATTTAAAAATTAAAAAAAAATTTTAATTTAAAATGAGATACCAAAAATTTGGAAAATGAAAAAGATTTTTTTCGTATGTGTTTTACCTTAATACAAACATTCCGGAACAGTTTTTGTTTTGTCTATATCTAAAAAAATGGCTGAGTTATAGCATTTTGAATTTCTATTGTGGCTGACATTTTAAAACGACCTGATTTTTGTCACGCGATAACAGGCGTATTTATGAACCGATTTGGATGTAACTTGGTCTGTCTGTAGATAGTACATACCAATGTCTCGACCGAGTTATTTGGCCAACTTCATTCGCCATCTTGTTTCAAAAGGGTTGCCATTTAAAAAAATTAAATTTAAAATTTAAAATGAGGTATTAAAAAATTGGAAAATGAAAAAGACTTTTTTTATGTGTTTGGCCTTGATACAAAGATTCTGGAGGAGTTTTTGTTTCTGAAAATTTGTTCTTTTGCTTATATCTTAAAAAATGGTTGAATTATAGCACTTTGAATTTCAAGCATGGCTAACACTTTGAAACGATCTTGTATTTGTCACGCGATAACACAAGTATTCACCTATTTCGATGTAAGAAGGCATGTGGATAGTATACATCAATATCTCGACCAAGTTCGCTGGCCAGCTTCATCAGCCATCTTGTTTCAAAATGGCGGCCATTAAATAAAAAAAAATTATACTTAAAGTGAGGTCCAAAAAATGAAAAAGGTTTCTTTCTTAAGTATTTGACCTTGATATAAGGATTCAGAATCATTTTTTGTTTGTCTGTATCTTAAAAAATGGCTCAGATATAGCAATTTCAATATCTAATGTGGGTGACATTTTGAAAAATCTGATTTTTTGCCTGCGACAGCACTCATATATATCAATCGATTCCGATGTGAGTGAGCATGTGCACAGCAATTACTAAGACCAATTACGACCAATTTCACTCGTTAGCCTCATCCACCATGTTGTCTTAAAATGGCAGGCACTTTAAGAAATCGCCGAATTTGGCAGCCAAATTTAAGTTATTTAAATAAAAGCAACTTGGATAAAGCTGACTAATTTCGCGAAATTCTCATTCATAATGATTTAGTATTGATAAAAATTAGTACTGAATCTCCTATATTCGGTTTCCACTAAATTGAGCTTCGTGTGTTTGAATAATATAAGTTAGCTTTTTTAAAATAAGGAATATGAAAGCTACCTCTTCCTCCCGGCACTGGCTGGAAGGACTTTTTTCAAAATCTGCCTTTCGAGCTATGGTTGTCAAGGAAACGAGTTCTTGTGAAATTGCGTTTTTCTTCATAATAGGTTTTTTCACCATTTCTCATATTTAAATTCTTATAACTCAAAAACCGTTAAAGATACAGGGTTGAAACTCGGAACATATCTTTTTCAATTATTTTACTTTACTTTTGAGCCAGCATATTTCAAAAAAAAAATTTACTTTTGAAAATATGATTTTTGTTTTAAAAAGTTGCATCACCTTTTTTGTAATTTGTTCGTTCAATATTTTTATTTTTTTTTAAATTAATATTTTTTAAAATGCTGGCTCTAAATTAAAATATATATATTTCTGTTTATTTAAATGAAAAACAATTTAAATTCTACAAATAATATTTCGAGTTATAACGATTTTAAGTTATACCACTTTTTTCATAAATTTTAAATTAAAATTTTTTTAAAAAAGCTATGAGAAGTTTTATCATTTGATTTTGTTTACAAATGATATGGTTAACCATCACAAAAAAATTCAAAATTTTAACTCAATAAATAAAATTTTTTTGAAAATGTGTCCCGGACCCCCTTAAGGCTGTTCTCAACTGCTCTGCTCAAGAAGTGAAAAACGTTTTGACGCATTTTCAAATTGATTTTTTAACCGAAAGATATAAAATTGGAAAGCCTGACCATGAAAGCGATTTGGAATCGAACTGTGTTTTCCATTTTTTGATCAATAAATTAGCTATCAACTTATAAGCGATTTTGATCACGTGACACGGCATTTTTCTCCCAATACTGACTGGATTTTCTTCTTTCGTTCGGAAGTTCAGTTTAAAATGCCAACTTTGACAGTATTTTCTGAAAGATCAATTGCGTTTAAAAGAAAACGGAAAAACAGTTCGAAACCTTCTGCTTTCATGCATTTCCGGACAAAAATGAATTAAAACTTATGTCAGAAATTTGACCCTTTGGATTTGAGAACAGTCTTAAGTGAAAGTTATTCATTTGTAGATGAGCCTGCACTACATGTTTTTGAAAATATTTCAATTTTTACATTTAACTTTTTAAAGTGTTTTTAAGAAAACATCTTCAAAATGGTGGCAATCCATACTTCTGCAGAGAAAAAAGAAATGAGATAGTCAGACAAGTGACTTCTTAAATTTCTGTAAAAATATTTAAAGACGTGTACTTTATAAGCCAATAAAAATTAATTTTCTATTAATGAGATACTCAGACACGTGACTTGTTAAATTTCTGTAAATATATTTAAAGACGTGGATTTTATAAGCAAATAAAAATTAATTTTTTATTTACCATGACGACACCAGAATGTAATTACAGTCCTCCCCGCTTAACCAAGTCACGGATAATCGAATATCCCACTTATTCGAATAGAATTCTCCGGAACCGAATTTATTCCCATTGGTTCTATGTTACTTTTTAACTGCTTAAACCAAATACCTTTTACTAACGTCCCCGTTTAATCGAATAATAACTGTGTGACCGATGTTGAAAAATAGTCGCGGAAAGCACGTTTCAGCTGGAATTTCCTTCCATCTTTTGTCATTTTCGGTTCCTTTACGCTGAAAACAAATTTTCAGTTCTTCCTGTAATAATTTCGGCCGGCTGGTGTATAATGGGCAGGTCAAATGATTTCCCCACCTCGATCCCCTTCCACCATCACTTCTTGCTGTTAACTTGGCAATGTACCGTCACTTCGAGACTCGAGATGGTAGTTGTGATATTTTGCATTCATTCACTGCAAATAGAGGCGTCTTAAATTTAGACACATATGTGACTGAAAAAGAATTTCAGTCACTTAAGTGTCTGAATCTGAAAATTCAGACATAACAGGCGTCTAAATTTAAGACACATAAATGTCTTACTATGATCATGCTATAAACGAACCGAGAAACATGTGTAAATTATCCAACAACCGTCTGATTTTAAGACGATACGCTCCAAGCGATAGTTAAACATCATCTTTGGTCATATTCTTAACAGCCAATCAGAACGGTGATTTCCGCGCGTGTCATCTACAGCACCTTCATGAGATAAGAACAGAAACAATTAAATTTTCACCGCCGCCATTGCTTGGATTAAAAGGAAATGTGTTAATCTGGGTATTTACTGAACGAACGAGTAATCATATTTAATTCTAATATTTTATTCCGATAGATTTGTATCCTTTTGAATATGAGTGAAATCGTTTATAAAAATTTATCTCTTTTCTGTAGTTTAATGCTAAATTTTTGATTTCACTAACGGCCGTCTGTTATATGCCTTCTTAATGTAACGGAATGAAATATAATTGTTTTGAAATTTAAATAGCAATGCTGTAATTCTATTTGCTTGGCCTTTGTAAATAAACGAATGAGTGATAGTTTAATCTTCATTTTCGATAGGGTGATGTGAAATAATTATAATTTGTCTTTGCTCAAAAACAAAACTTGCAACATAGGTTTGAAAAGTTGAATGATTCATCGCTTCATTTATCAGAGATAAAAACATTAAATTGAAGCCATTTGTAACTGTGTTTATTCAATGTTTGTTTTTTACTGTTTACTGACTATAAACGCTTGTAGTATATGACATCAGGCATTTATTTTATTTTTTGTAATTATTATTTTGGAGCTAAATATGATGATTCATATTATTATGATATTAGGAAAAGTTTTCAGATTGAAAAAAAGCATTAATACTGTGAAATTTGACTGTATATATTGCAGTTTTTAATCACGGAAATTGAAACTTTATAAAGATTTATTCTTATTGATTTTTTAAATTTATTATTGAAAATCGTAAATTTTGATATCCAATGTTTCAGATTTAACATTTACCAAATTTCTAAAAATAATATGAATTTTTTATATCATCCAGTAAAATTTTTGAAACATTAAACAAACGGAGAAACATTTTATTCATATTTTGCACTTTACGTTGCAGTTTAGCAGTATAATTATAAAGTTTAATTAATATTTTTTGTGTTTTTTAAATTGGTATATTAATTTTTTTATTTATATGCAAGCATTTTTTTGCGATATTTTATTCATGATTTTAAATTTTTAAAATTGAGTAATGCGAGAAATAATTATTAAATTTCCTTTTACTGCAATCGAATTTGCAACGTTTCTGGTACAAGTAATTGTTGGCACAAAAAAAAAATTACACATGATAATTTAGACATAAATAAAGAGTTGTTTATGCCTTGATATGAAGTTTATCTATAAAGCTGCCTTATATTTTTAAAAGTTCGTATTTACTTATATGATACAGTATTAAATATATTTTTAAGCCATTTAATAACTTCTTTTTTATGTTCAAAACATTTTTCAAACAATTAAGAATAGTGCATATACTGTCTGATATATATATTTTTTTTTACTTTCTATTTTCTTCTGTTTTTTTTTTTTTTCTATTTCTTAGATCAATATTTTCTTATCAAATATATAAAATCTATTTAGCTCATATTCAAAGGATACAAAGTTTACAGGAATAAAAAATAAAATAAATTAAATATGACTTATATCGTGTTGTTCCATAAAAAAGAATAGTAATGATATACATTTTTAAGCAAAGCGGGGGAAAATTTTAAATTGAATACGGAATATGTTTAAAGAAAATTATATACATATTCCGAAGAATGATATATAAAATTAGATACAAAACTGGTGTTTACTTTTAACTAAACAATGACAAATTACCTAAAAAGAAAAACATATCTTACACATTTTTACTACTTAAAATGACTTAACTATTTTATTTATATGTACTTAAATGACAAATACAAAAATGGCTATGTTTTGAAATTAGAAGTAATTTTTTTTCTCAATGCTATTAAAATAGAATATTTATTTACTATTTTATTATTTACTCATGGTTATATAGCTGTTGTGATTACCATCTGATACATATGTAAAATTGCCTATGGGGCAAAATCTAATTTTTGAATTATATGAATTTTCCTTTTTTGGAGGGCGGGACGGGGGGGGGGGATTTTCTTGTCCATTTTCACGTCCACGGGATTTTTTAAATCTCTTTCGACATTCCACCGAGTATGATAAATATTTTGAACTTTTAGAGTAGGGCAAGACAAAAAAAAAAATATATATATATATATATATATCCATATACCTTAAAAACCCTTTATAGCGGACACTTCGGGACCGCGAAATTTGTCCGATAATCGGAGATGCCTGCTTTTGTGAGGTAAAAATAATACAAATATGTATGCCTTGCGGATCAAAAAAGTATTAGCTAAATCGAAGTATCCGCTATTCGGGAATGTCCATTAACCTCCATAACGGACACTCCCGAATACCGAGCATCTGCATTTAGCTAACCATACTGCAGGGTTGCATTTTTTGCAAAAGGACTCCTTGATTAAAGCATGCGTAGTGCCCGTTCTCTTACGATTTTAGTTCCCCCAAATTTCATGTGCAATATTTGCGAAGATTATATTTTAAATCTCTTTCGAAATTGTACTGATTATAATCAATATTTTGAACTTTTAAAGTAAAATAAGATTTAAAACAAAATTTTAAAAAATCTAATATTTAGATAAATATTTTTTCTTTTTAATCTTATTCTACTCCTGAAGTACAAAATATTCATTATAAATAGTACAATGTCGTAAAAGATTTAAATTATCAGCTTTACGAAAATTGCATACTAAAATTGGGAGCACCAGAAAATCAGGCGGTATGGGGTAGAGGGGGCAGGACAACGGCCAGATATTTTTCCAGTATTCAGCGTGGTCAAACATGGCTACATAAAATGCTTACAAAAATGTCTGCGATTCAGACATTTCAAGTGTCTGAAATTCAGTCGCAAAAAGTGTCTGAAAAAATTCAGACATTTTAAAATGTCTGAAAATTGAACACTCCGTTTCAGACACTTAAGTGACTGAATTTCAGACATTTTAATTTGCAGTGTTCGAAAAATAACTCTATATTTACTCCTTTAAAATTCCACTTAAGCAAACCCCTTTAAACGATTTTTAAGGCAGTATAAATAACGTAAGTGAGAATTTGCAAAGTTTTTACCAAATTCAAACGAGCTGCATTAAGTGTGATGTAAGCCATATAATTGTATGTACTGACATATTAAATTAATATGAATATTTACATTATATTAGCATTTGTAGTTATGTTAGTTTATGTTATGTTATTCTATTAACGATTTATTGTGCAGTTAATTAAATTTACCGTAGAGGGTTATTTTGCCTTTTTACTAGGCATTAAATATTACAGTTTTGATTCCCCGTTTAATCAAATATCCCGCTTAATCGAATATTATTTGTGGAACCTTCAATATTCGTTTAAACGGGACGACTGTATTTTTCAATTTATAAATTTTAGTGTCATTTTTTCATTACAAAGGAAATATGTTTCTATTTTAACATATTGTGTAAGACCAGCAAAGAGGTTCATGGTGCCTAAAAATTAATTAACATAATTTTCCAAAGAAAACATCCATTAAAAAACACGAAACTGCTACATTTCCTATAACTGCATCAAAATTACGTCATTTTTCAAGATTTTTTACTACACCAGCTCCAAAATTAGACGACAAATTTTTAGAAAGACAACTGTCTTCAGCTGTGAAAATGAAGTCATTTTAAAAGACATTCAACTGAAAACTGGCATATTTTTCAACATTTATGTGCAAATGACGTAATTTGCATCAGCTCTTCATTCCTCCTATACCAAGATTAGAAGAATTTATTAGGAGATTTTCAGTTCAGACTAAAAAATAGTAGTGCACTTTTGCAAGGCCCAAAATACACAGTTATTGTTAGACATGCATAATGATAGAGGTAACGACCAGCGGCGCTATAGCTGTATTTTTAACACTCTTATGTCGTTTCTAAATTAAGGACTTCAATAGCAACAATCCCACTTCATAATTATACAATTCAACTTCAATATCAATAAATAGTTGAAAAAATGTCCTTTTGAATAAAATTTATTAGGAAATTGCAGCTCAATTTATTTATTTTTAAATAATTTCCAAGCATAAAAAATATTTTTTTTAAATTTAACTCAGCACTGAGCATCGGTATTCTTCAATGATGAAAAGTAACTAAGAACTATGTTATCACATAAGAATCAGACCAAATTAAAAATGAAGAAGGAAACAGAAAGAAAGAGAGACGATTAATCAAAAGATCATACCGCTCTTAAAATACAGCACTTTGGCGCTAAGCTGAAATTTGTCACGAAAAGGCAGATTTTCATTTTATGTTGAACATTATTATAAAGTTAATTTGAATTTGTTAAAATATAAGTTGCATCGGAATATGCTCGATTATTTACGTCACTTTATAGGAGGAAAATAATTCCAGAACGTGGAAAAGGGACAATCAACCCGATTATGGAAAACGAATGAAGAACCTATACAAATAATGAAAACGTTAAAAAAAACTTCCTCATCTGCCAATTTTATATTATCATTTAAAAATATATATACATTTTTACATAAACATTGAGTAGCTTAAAATAAAGGTTGTCACCCGGATGGTATGAATTTGAAAAGAAGGATTATTGAAAAGAACATTTAAAAAACTTTTATGTCGTCGAATTTCGTCGGATTCCACATCATGTTTAATAACGTTTCAGAATGTTTAGTAAAATATAAAAGTTTTCTACACTTTAAAAAAAATCTCCCTGCGAAACTTTGACACATTTATGGACGCATTTTTAGACAAAAAAAAGCATTACATTGTAGGCATGACAAATGAAGTTATCTGTAATCAAATAGGGTTTTTCCTTTTTTGAATAAATGAATTATATTTAGAGTGATATACGATTTTTATCTAATTATGGTATTAATCAGGTTGTTGCGCCTTGAAATTCCATTCAAAATACTAGCTTTTGACAGGGTTTGCTGAAAGATCTCAAGCCTTTATCGAAAACTGAAAAATAAAAAACATTCGATTTCATAGCTTCTGAATAAGACTACTTACCAGGCTCATGCGTTTTCAACTAAAAATGGGTTTAGGAATATGTCAGAAATTAGTCAATTTAGATTAGAAAACAGGCTTAAGTGTCATCTCAAATCGCTACTTCTGACACATTCGTAATTTTAAATACTATACTGAATACTCTCATAACTATTATTTCTGATGTCAACATGCACTTTTTTTTCTCTGCACCTACAAAATACAGAAGATGGATAAGGTTTTATTAGAAAGATTTCTCAACAGGCTTTAAAGAGTGCATTAAAATCTCGTTAAAACACGTTGTTCGCTTAAAAAGTGCAGTTAATTAAAAATGTATCAACAAAAAATCTCAGAGAAGTGAGAAAAAGACTTCACACGGTTCAACTGGTTTATATATATATATATATATATATATATATAGAGAGAGAGAGAGAGAGAGAGAGAGAGAGAGAGAGAAATTTTTTTCATCAAGATCCTAAAATTTCAGTATTTTTTCCATTTTTCTATAAATATACAGCACTTTATACAAAATTCGATGTTTTAGAGGATTTTTGAAGCTTGCAAATAACCTAAAACTAATCATCAGTTAGCAATCAGCTGTAAACAACATACACAATATTTACAATAATGTAAATATGTTTTTCGATTCTTTAGTCGTCTTTTGGAAATATTTCAACAATTCAGAAATGTAGATCAGAAACTAATTGCGTAATTGTATTTGAAATATTTATATAACAGAGAAAAGTGAAAATATATTTATCTAAATAAGAAAGTAAAAAATATATCTTTACAGTAAAAAGTAAATCTTTATTATTAAAATTTTACAATGAAGTAAATCCCACTTGATCTATAATTGATTAAAATAAAAGAAATGATATTTTAAATTAAATATGACCAAAATATGATTAAACCTATTTAATATTAACGATATTTTGCAATTATTAATGAATTTTGTTGCACAATATGCAGGGCCACCGCTAAGACTTTTTATTGGGGCGGGGGGGGGGGAGGACTTTAAATTGTCAAGTCAAATTCTAGTATTTGCCAACTCCTAGAGTAACCTAAATAAATAGTTCACGATGTTGCCAACTAGTTTTATAATTTTGCCACGTTACCACATTTAGAAATTGTAATATAGTTCTTATATGTAAAAAAAATAATAATATTCTCAAATATATTTAAAAATTTTGCCAAGTCTATCGGGAACTGAATGTGTATTATAGCTTTTATTAAAGTTTTAAACAAATTTGCCAATTAAGTTTGTAAATTTTTTAAGTGTAACAGCATTCGGAAACGTTTGGGGGAGGGGAGGGGGGCGTGAGCGAAGGCCCTGAGAATATGTATAGAATTTAGTCATAATTTCTTATATATTTAGTTCTTAAATTGCCATTTGTTTTTTGAAAATTTATCTAAACTTTAACTTTTGATTTTAAATACAATAAATTATGTCTAAGGCGGATCGATCGAGACCGAAAAAATTTTCCGTAGTAGAAAATATTCCGCCTTAGACAATTTTTACTCTATGCCTATGGATTCGCGGGAACTTGAAAATATTTTCGAGTTAGACAGATTTCCGTCTTACACAGAATTCGCCTTACAGAGAGTTTACTATATTTGCATTTGCAATTTCTAAAAACACAAGTGATTTTTTTTTTCTTTTTTTCTTTTTAATATAGAATTTTCACTTCAAAAATTTATTAATAATTCCAATTAATTGTAATGTTAAGAAAACCAGGCAATGAATAAAATGATTTTTGAAAAACGGGATTTTGAGGTCAGTAGACAAATCTATAAGTTATACAAACAAGCCATTTTCAATTCTCTATTTTTCGTCTAATGCATTATTATTACACCCTTAATTTTTCTCTCCGGATTTATATATCGCCTAACATTTAGAAGATTTCTCCATTATCATAAAATTCAAATATATTATTTGTGAGATATGATGTATGTTGTTGACAAATGAAAATTGCAATCAATATAACTTTTTGCTTTCTGTTGTGAAGTGTAATTGTGTTAGCTCAGCTCATCAAATAGTAAATATTATTACTACTACCAATAATAATAATAATAATTTTTTTTTAATCTAAAAATGTAATTTTTAGTAGTGTTTTGATTATCGTGTGAGCTGGAAGCATTGCAAATTTAAAGTTATAACACTTGCTCATACTACATAAGGAAATAAATATTTTTACATGTTTCAAAGTTATGCTAGCGGGCGTAGCGACTCATTGCATGGCATGAGATCTTTCTTGTTTTTAAATGTGTGGAAAGTAGTTCAATTCTACATTTAGGAAAGCTATAAAATATTAATTTTATTAAATTCTTATTATAAACATCATATTTAATCATATTTAGAATTTATAATATAAATTAACTGAAAAATACACATTGCAAGTTACGTGATTTTGGAGCAATTATAGTAAAATGGATACATGCAGGCATGCAGGATCTACATAATTTTCGATAAAAATTTCGAGAGCTTGGCATTATTGTCAAACTAATGTTTGTTTATTTGCCTAACTCGTTTAAGGCTTTTCTCAAATGCAAACTGGCTATTTTCTGACAAATTTTTAAATTCATTTTTGTTCGCAAGCCTATCAAATTGGCAGATGACCTTATACAGAAACGATGCAATCGAACTGTTTTTTTTTTTTCTTTCTTTTTTTGGAAACAAACATACAGTCAAATTTGGCGTTTTGAACCTAATTTCTAGAGACGAAAGCGCAGGAAAGGAGAAAAAATCATCATCCTGAGAGAATAATTGCTTATAACTCCAGATTTTAGTCACTTATCGGAAAAAAGAAGAAAACTGTTCGATTACAAAAACAGTTCAATAGTTGTGCCTGCAAGTAACATGCTTTTATATTTAAAAATGAACCAGAAGATGTCTTTTATTTTACAATTGCGCATAGTTGAGCGAAGAAAAATATTTTTTGAAATCGATCATATGAGTATCGTCATGTTCTATAGGGGGCTGATCTACTGTTGATTAAAAACTAGGTGCTACTGTTCAAAAACTTGTCTGTACGTATGTTCAATCCATGCTTAAAATTTCAAGTTATTTACATGTCATTATATTTACAGTTCTACATTTACTTACATTTTAAACAAATTAGGAAAATATTATTTCATACGGATTAATAATATGAAAATATATCCGCTTTTTGATAAAATTTTTTGTAAATGTAGAATTAAATCATATCATGCTGGCATTACATTTTCTTCGGAAAGCGTAAAACTAAAAACCGTAAAATCGACATATTTAGACAAAACTAAAATGATATTTATTCAGAATTTCGGATAGTATTATTTACATTTCTTTCCTTTTTTCTCCGTAGAATTTAAGGTATTTTAGTTGTATTTTTCAGAATTTCAGTTAAAAATTACAACTGCAAAATAAAATTAATATATCGGGCACTAATTAAAAACTTAAAGTTATGGGATTCATTAAGACATCCCTAGATTCATCTGAATAACAGATGTTAATTTCACCGTGTTGCCTTTCATATACTATGTAGAAATTCGGAAACACTGGCAGATTTTTGTATAATAGATATAAAAATTGGTTTTAAAAAGTACTTCTATATATGCTGAAACACTAAATTAAATTTATCGTAACTCATACTCATCATTAACAAAAAAACAAAAAACAAAAAAAAAAATTGCTTTAGTATTGTTGTAATTTTTGTGCTTTTTAAAATTACTTTGATTCAGCTCCCCAATAATAAGAGAAATAATACTATTCAGAAATTCTCTTTCATCTGTCTTAAGAGGGCTAATATATTGTTTACTTGTTTTAAGTATTGTTGCAATTTTTATACTTTTAAAAATTATTTTGATTCAGATCTCCAATAATAAGAGAAATAATCTTATTTAGAAATTCTCTTTCTTAAGATGGCTATAATATTGTTTACTTGTTTTAGTATTGTTTCAATTTTTATGCTTTTAATTATTTTGATTCAGCTCTCCAATAATAAGAGAAATAATACTATTTTGAAATTCTCTTTCCTCTATCTTAAAATAGCTAATACATTGTTTACTAAATATTAATTTTACAGAAAAATAATCGTGTTTCATTGCTTACTATTATCCTACACATCTGTGTATCTAATGTAGCAACACGATAATACACTGAAAAAGATTCATGTATTTATCCCTACAACTATTTTCTAAACAATCTTTAAAATAAGATAAGAAAGGTATGCTCTGTGGAATGGTACCATGGTCAGGGAACGTATGTCAATTTATTTTCCATTGCACCGAAGCAGAAATCTTAATGAGTTCTTCAAGATAGAGGATGACTTGTGTTTCGAGGGGTGAAAATCCTCAAATGCCCGCCCGAAAATCGAGTATTTAACGGTCTGGTTTATCGCGTTTCGCACTTCCGTATTTTTCAGTACATATCATTATTCATTCCTAATTACTCCTAAAAACTCACACTCATGATTGAACGATTTTGGCTCTAACGCAACTGAATCTTTCTTTTACTCTGTTCTTACATTTACCCCCAACTTGTCCCTACTTCTAATATTTTTAACAATAGCATTTCCCAATACAGTAGACTACCTCAAATCTGCAACCCTAAAATCCGAAAACGCCTAAAATACGCACATATTCGCGGATGTAAACAATGAAACTTTCAGTTCAGATGTAGGGACAAAATTATGGACTTTTTTATTTTTATATCATTCTGTAGGCATTTTAATGTGTAATTCTTGTTAATATGACTGAACTCATGCTTTTTTATGAAGGAGGTACAAAATAATTTCTGAAACAAATCAAGATATTGAAGATATCACTGGTAATCACAACCTTTTTACCAAATATATTTCTGTATTAATCAAGATTTTTTGGTTAAGCCCGGCTAAATTTGAAATAAAATTTTCTTATTTTATTATTTTGATGTGAATTAGTATAGGGTGCATTATGAGCCAAATTTCATTGTATAATTCAAGATAAATGTATCTCATCCTTATTATGAATATTTAATTATACATAATTAATTATTTATTTAATATTTACTTTTAATAATTTCATCATTTTTAGAATTATCTTAATTTTTATTATGTTAGCTTATTACTTTGCTTAACTATTTTAACATTTTACTATATTGTAAGCATTCATTATAATTTCGGTTGCATTATTACATTGATATTACTGTTTAAAAATGTAAACAAAGCAATGACCAGAAATTGGCAAAATTCTAAAATCCGCACAATCTCTGGTCCCAAGCTGTGCGGATTTGAGGGAGCCTACTGTATTTTATTTCGAAAGCTTATGGAAATTATTTCTTTTTCATTATTTTTTTAACATTATATCTTCATATCTATAATTTTGAAGATATTTATTGTTTTCATTGTTAACAAAAAACTCACCAAAGTATGACGTTAACTCGCCATAATTATGTCATTCATTTCGGGGAGTAAAAAAATTGAAAAATACAATATTTGTGTCGTCTAGTTGCAAAACCGGCACTCCTCAAAATTAAAAAATATGTTTTTCAGTTGTTTAAGTTCTAAGTAAACGTTTCTACCTGAAAACAATGAACCATACCACAGTTGGTTAAATATACTGTCCTAATGGCTATAAAACTAAAGACTCTTGGTTCGAATCTTATTTTGGCTAAGTGTGGCAAAAAAATCAGCTTTCCTCAAAGATTTTATTTTTTGAAGATGGCCGGTTTTGCAACTAGACGACACATTTATAAAATATAATTAGAACATTTTTAATGAAATATTTTATTATTTGAAGCTCAGTGGCGTAGTGGTCAGAGCATCTGAATGCTGCGTTGCAGGGCGAGAGTTCAGATCTCGGTTGGGCAAGGTTCACTGCGCTTTTCATCCTTTCGGGATCGATAAAATAAGTACCAAGCTTGCTTGGGAACTAAACACCGAGGGTCCCGCGTTAGGCTGACCTCCTGGCCAGGACATATTCTGTATAGCACCTCGGGGCCAGGGGTCAATAAAACAGGGATGAGCACTGTAGACCCAGATTCTTCATGGATCGTATAGCCACAGAGTTTAGTTTAATATTTTATTATTTATTGCGCTAATTAAAATTAAGTGATAATTAAGAAGAGAATAATTTATCAAGAAAACTGCAAATAATAAAAAATGTCAATTAGTTAACAGAGTCCGTTATTGGCCTTGCATTTGAGAACCACTATTTACGAATTACAGTCTTCGCCTTATTTAATCGCAGAAAAGTATTACACTGTTAAAAATTTTGCAGCATTCTGGCAGGTCATTCAACCGTTTTTTGAAAAAACGGTTTCATAACCATAATTTAACTATATTCTGACCATAAAATGGCCAATAATATGGTCAGAATAGTGTTAAAATTACGGTTGGAAAAAACGGTCAAATGACCTGCCAGAATGCTGCAAATTTTTAACAGTGTACAAATCCTGTTGTTAAGACTGTTCTTAACTGCTCTGCTCAAGAAGCGCAAAACGTTTTGACACATTTACAAATTCATTTTTTAACAGAAAGGTATCATATAAAATTGGAAAGCTTGGCCATGGAAGCGATTGGGAATTGAACTGTTTTTTCCATTTTTTGATCAATCAATTACCTATTGAGTTATAAGCGTTTTGGATCACGTCACAAACACGTTTTTCGCCCGCTCTCGAGTGCTTTTTCTTCCTTTGCGCAGAAATTTGGTTCAAAACGCCTACTTTGACACTCTTTTCTGAAAGATCTATTGCGTTTGCAAAAAAATAGAAAGAAACAGCTCAATGACATAGTTTCTGAACAACAACACCAGCTAGTTTCATGCATTTTCGAACAAAAATAAATTAAAACTTATGTCAGAAATTTGCCTTTTTGGATTTGAGAACAGCTTTAAATAAAAAAGCAGGTTGCTATTCAAAAATAGTAGTACTCAAATCCAAGAACAGATACGAATCCTGGATTAAGCTGCATGATCCAGTTAGTTTTCGTCATAAAACCGTGTAATTTTTCCTGTTTCTGGTTTACATTTAATCTATTACATTTAATCTCACATTTAATTTTTTTTTCTTTTTTACTAAATTCATAACGTATAGAGAAGGAAAACCGTGTAGAATTTTAAATTTCGCAATACCGTTTTTATTTATTTATCTTTTAAGAAATGTATTTATTAACCTAAACATTTCATAACTGGAAATATATCACAATGATTAATAGTTTAGTAATTAGTTACTGGGCAACAATAACAGAAGTCACCTCTGTTCAGGGGAAAATTGACAAAATAGAATTTATTCTTCAAGAAAAATTTCAATTCGTATCAATATATATGATATAGATATGATTTAACTAGACTGATAGTTTTGAAAGTCGTCGTACACAGATAGTACATATGAGCGAAAGTTTTGAAATAATTTGAAATCAACCCATTTAAAATAAACATATAATTCTGTATTCTTATGAAATGCGATTACAATTACTAAACTGTGATTCACTGCGTGATTTCACATTCTAATTCAGTACGTGAAGCATGTAGGAAAAGCATACCACGCAAACACAGCTGTCTATGTTTCTATTTGTTCATCATCATATGTGACATTCTTTATGTATACCAGTTTTTATATTTAGATAAAGTATATACAAATGACAATGTAGGAAATATATATATATTTCCTACATTGGGAACAAGGGGTGCATAATTAAACTGACAGTACTCGGCGTATTCTATAGCGCGATCTAATCGCGATAATGGCGCTAAATTTTGTAGGATGATTAAACAAAACGTGGAACGAAGAGTTCCGCGAAAAATAGTTCTAAAAGTCATCGCTAGGGAGGTAGGTGACTCATTTTTTTTTCATTGAACGACCCCCATATTGTTTAAGGCTGTTCTCAAATCCAAAGGGTCAACTTTCTGACATAAGTTTTAATTCATTTTTGTTCGGAAACGCATGAAACTGGAAGGTGTTGTTTTTCAGAAACTATGTCATGGAACTGTTTTTTTCCGTTTTCTTGTAAACGCAATAGATCTTTCAGAAAATACTGTCAAAATTGGCATTTTGAACCGAATTTTCGCGCGAAATAAAAATAACCACTCAAGGATGGGTGAAAAAGTCTGTCACGTGATCAAAATCGCTTCTAACTCAATAGGTAATTTATTGATCAAAAAATGGAAAACACAGTTCGATTCCAAATCGCTTCCATGGTCAGGTTTTCCAATTTTATATCTTTCAGTTAAAAAATGAATTTGTAAATGTGTCAAAACGTTTTGCGCTTGTTGAGCAGAACAGTTGAGAACAGCCTTAATCATTCTGCAAAATTTGGCACCATTGTCGCAATTAGATTGCGCTGTATAGTCTCCTCAAAATGGCCATACTTAAACTGACAATACTCAGCGTATTCTATAGCGCGATCTAATTGCAAGAATGATTGTAAATTTTGTAGGATGATTAAACAAGACGGTGGACGAAGAATTCCGTGAACAAACAGCGCCACTTTTGGAACTTTTCTTCGCGAAATCCTTCATTCCCTATCTTGTTTAATCCTCCTACAATATTTGGCTCCATTCTCGCGATGAGATCGCGCTACAGAAGACACTGAGTACTGTCAATTTAATTATGGTTTCCTTGTATATACAGGCTGTCCTGAAAATGTACTCACATTTTAAATGAGAATAAATGTAGTGTTTATTGGATAGATTTGTATTTTTTGTGCAAAATCTATAAATACAGTGCAACCTCGATTATCCGAGCTAATTGGGACAGCTAGTACCTCGGATATCGGAAATCTCGGTTAACAGAAATTGTGTATAAAAACTCGCCGTGCTCGCGAATTTAACATCTCTTAAAATAAGTGAAACTCTCGCATAAAAAAACAATAGAAAGTTTTTAAAATGATAAAAATAAACATATATAAAGTTATGTTTCACAGTTAGGAGGAGGGGAGTGTAATTGCCCGATAGCACATTGCACATTGCACGTGGTCTTCAATAGGGCCACACGGCCACTGGAAATAAAGCAATGTTCGCTGTTGCCTTCTCAGAGTGCAATGTTTCTTGGAAGTTAAAGTGCTTTTGGGGGCACACGAACCTGTAGCACAGACAGTGAACTAAAAAGTGTGGTCTTTTTCAAAACTCATTCACAAAAAGAAAAAAAAAAGAAGAAGAAGAAGAAGAAAAAGAAACTTTGTTATCGGCTTGGTTAACAGAAACCTCGATTATTCGAAGCTAGGTTAATTGAAGTTCTACTGTACATTTTTATAAACGTTCACTCTGACGATCACCGCTCTCCAAACGTGCCATCACTGTGGATCTCTGAATTCAACATCAGTACGAATCACTTCATTTAGAACTGAAATGCAGGTCATTCAACTTCCTCCATCAACTCAGGCCGTTTGTGCACAGCTTCGGCCTACAAACCTTATCTCCGAGGTATCGCCATAAAAAAAGTCCACTATAGTTAGGTCTGAGGAATAATCAGGGAATTAAATATTACCTCTACGGTCAATACATCAGTTTGAAAAAGTAGCATCAAATCAGACCCTTAAATAACGATGGTATTAGTGATGGGCGATTTCGATTTTTTTAATCGATTTAATCGATACTATGGCCAACTCGATTTAATCGATACTATAATTTTTTTAATCGATGTCTCTAAAAGTCATATCATTTTTATTTTCCTTCAAAAATTGAAGTTAAAGTAGTTGGATGTTCAATCCCAAAATTTTCTTCTGTCTCATAAATGTTAAAACTTCAAAATTCGCTATCACAGTGTCAAATTTAAATGACCTATGCCCATCATGAGGATTCAAAAATATAGGTTCGTTGAAGTATGTGCATTTAAAATATATATATATAACCATTGCATTTTCGTAATAAATCACTGAATTTCGGCCCACACCCTCTTAGATGTCCGCAACGGAAAATCCCAATTCAAAGAGCATAAAAGTGACACCTGTTCGGCAGTATACACCTAAGCCTAATAAGGATCTATTTATATGAAAGTGTAACGAAATACGAAGTTTGATTAAATTCCGTGCATTAGTTTTGAGATATGGCTATCACGAATATCATGAAAAAAGCAGTATAACAGCGCAGCCTGTTACATGATTAACACGGAAAACTCAGAAACAACTTATGTCAATGACTAACAGAATATCAAGTCTGATGAAATTCAATTCCGTTCATTGCTTCTTGAGATGTTATTTCTAAGATCGTGTAAACCCTGAAAAACAGTGCTGAATTCAGGGACTGGTACGGGTGGACGTCTCACCCCCCCCCCCCTTGGAACATTGAAATGTAGCCCCAGGAAGACTTGAGATTTTATGCTTAATGGACAAAAGTCCAATCCCCCCCCCCCCTCGTAACTCTAGAATATTCCTCTCCAGCACCATAGAAATCCCTCCCAGAGAAAAATGTGCATATTAAGTTTCATCAAATTCCGTTCATTAGTTCTTAAAGTATGATCCCTAAAATCGTTTAAATCCCGAAAAACGTGTTGAATTCAGGGGGTGGCCCGGGGGGGGGACTTGCCCCCCCCCGCAACATTCAAATGCCCCCCAGAAGGTTTGAGATTTTATGCTTAATGTACGAATGTCCAATCCCTCCCCCTCTGAACTGTCCCTCCAGGAGAAAAATGTCTGAATTCAACACTGCTGATAAAATCAGCATAGCAACGCCCCCTGTTGGGCGATTTACACCGAAACCTAATAAGCAATAATTTATGCCAACGTCTAACTGAATGTGAAGTTTGACAAAAATCCGTGCATTAGTTTTTGAGATAGAGTTATTGCGAAAATCAGGAAAAATGCAGCATAGCAGCGCCACCTGCCGGTAGATTTACATCAAAATCTAATCCTCAACAACTTATGTCAACGTCAAACTGAATCTGAAGTTTGGTAAAAATTCGTGCATTAATTCTTGAGATAGCGATCTTGCGAAAATCATGAAAAATGCAGCATAGCAGCGCCACCTGTTGAGCTATTTTCACCAAAAAGTAATCAGCACCAATTTATATGAAGGTCTAACTGAATCTAAAGTTTCAACAGATTTCATGCATTAGTTCTTGAAATAGACAGCCTACATTTTTTTTTGTCAGAGACAAACACACAGACTGACAGACAAAAAATTTATAAAAATAGTCAAATCGTATTCCACACAAGACCTTCTAAAACTATAAATACTTCGGAAGTCGAAAATTTTCACGAATTGAACACTTTCTTTTTCTAAAGACAAAAGAAAACAAGAAAGAATGAACGCATCGATTCTCATTCTGCCCGTAACATAGGATCAGAAAGGGCGAATCGATTCTGTTTTCAGATTCTATGTCGATTTTTAGATGCTGGCTGAATCGCTATTCTTTGATTTACTTCAATTCTTTAGATGCGGGTGAATCGTTATTTTTTTTATTTACTTCAATTCTTTAGATGATATTAGAATCGTTATTTTTCGATTTACTTCAATTCAAATCGCATCGCGGCCGATCCGCGATTCGGGTTGAATAGATTCTTCCAATTTTACTGTTTTAATGCCAGAATTGCTGTAAAATTTGGTATAAGAGCCTTATTTTTTCTTTCTAGGTTAAATCAGTGTTGAATGCAGGTATTTTTCTCAGGGAGGTATGGGGGGGGGGGGACATTTTTGAGTTCCGTAACGGGGGGGGGGGTATTTTTGAGTTCCGTAACGGGGGGGGGGAATACACTTTTGTCCATTAAAAAGCATAAAATCTCAAAACTTACGGGAGGGACATTCCAATGTCCGGAAGGAATGTCCTCCCGGGCTACCCCCTGAATTCAGCACTATGTTAAATCGTTATACTTTTGTTTAGAAGCCTAGTTATTCAGGTTACTAGTTTATTATATTGTATTTTTCAAGTTCGTCTCTTCTAATCTCTCCATTCCCAACCCCCTTTCCTCGCTAATCTTAATTTGCAGGGCCGTTCAAAATTTGCATACAATTTTTAAAATGTCCAATTCTTGTTCTATTTTATAATAAAGCCACATTTTGAAACTTTGACCAAAGATACATTTGAGGTCGCCCCTCCGACCGTTTGGGGCTTACCTGCCCGCTTGGGGAGGGGCATATTTTTTGTTTCTTTCAAACCTTCTCGTGTAACATATCGTTGGAAAGCTTTTAATGTTCTCTTTTATTTTCTGTCCCTCAACCCCCCCCCCCCCCAGTTACACGCTCTTGTCACTTTTTAGCTCACAGGCTATCAAAGCCTGAGAGCTTATGTGCCCGCCGGTTCTATATGTACGTACGTACGTATGTATGTATGTACGTACGTAACGCGATAACTCTTGATAGAAACACCCTATTTGCTTCAAATTTTTTTTCTAGTTTCGTTCTGATAAGGCGCTTCCCTGATTAGTTTTGGGGGTTCATTGGTTAAGGATAAAGTGGGAAAAGGGGGGTTAGCCCCCGCCCCTTAATTTAGATAAATGGGTTTTTCATGCAGAATTATTCGATTTGCTCCGAAGTTGGTATACCGGTTTATTGTGTTAAGGAACTCCCCTGATTAGTTTTGGAGGTTCATTGGTTAAGGATAAAGGGGGAAAAGGAGAATTAATCCCCCCCCCCCTTAATTCAGATAAATGGGTTTTTCATGCAGAATTATTCGATTTGCTCCGAAGTTGGTATACCGGTTTATTATGTTAAGGAGCTTCCTTGATTAGTTTTGAGGGTTCATTGGTTAAGAATAAAGGAGGAAAAGGGGGGTTAGTCCACCCCCTTTAATTCAGATAAATGAGTTTTTCATGCAGAATTATTCGATTTGCTCCGAAGTTGGTATACTGTTTTGAATGCTTGAAGCCCTTTTATTATTGATAATGTTTTGATGCTTAGGCATCATTGTTTTGAAGCTGCAAGCCCTTTGTTTGGCAGCATTGCTTTGATGCTAAAGCGCACCTAGGTAATGTTGTTTTGAGGTTTATGCCCCAGGTAAAATAGATGTTGCTAACCGCCCTTATATAAAAGTACTTAGTCATTAACATATGAATAATAGTTGAAGTCATGCATGTAAGTGGAGTCATCAGAAATTGGGCGTCTAACAGGCCGTGATACACACCCCTTCCTATCCCGAGTTTAACATGAGATAAATGTGGGCGGCAATAAAACTAGACAGATTAAAGATTAAATATTTTAATTTTGTATGTTAAAGTTTACAACTGGACAATTAGTATAGAAATTAGGACTTAAACACAAAGTCCAGAAAATAATAAACAAGTTTAGAATAAACATAAGTAGCCTCTCCTTGCCTAAAGCAGTCCGTATTAAACTAATTCGCATTTGCTGTGAATCATCACTAACGCTCTCTAACATTAAATATCTAAAAATCACAGTGCTGAAGTGGGAAATAATAGATAAAATTCAGCTTACCCATTATGCATGCGAAGAAGAGAAGCACTGCCCCTGGCATGTCACAGTCTTTAATGAACATCCTCCAGAATATAATTAGCTCCAGCGATATAAAGTCACGGGCCAAAGGCCAAAGTGTCCAGTATGAATAATGACGCAAGAGCTTAAAGCATGCTCCGAAGCACTAAGTTAAAGTTCAACACTGGTCATTTCAATCATGTTAAAATCCTTTCACATTCTAGATTTGACTCCTTGGCGACACAATCAGCTTGCACTCTCCTCTCTTAAATTCTTTCCATCTCTAGCTCTCATAACTCACTAACATCGATTCAGTTTAGATAGCTTTTTTTCCGAATTATCTCTTCCTACCTCAATCTATGAGAATTCCGAATTATCTATCCCTTTTTCTCTCGCCTACCTTTTTACTCTCCATCTCTTTCCTTCTTTCATCCCCTTTACATCAAATCCTCCTATCTTGCTCTTCCCAATATCTCATTGGTTTTTTACTCTTACAATACGGAAACGTTCCATTGGTACTAGCACCTCTCTAGAACCCCTATTTTAATATTTAAATTTTTATTGTTAAATCACTAGATACGTGACTATTCTGTTATCACGTGGTATAATGTACACCTGGATGCTTAGCATTCGCCCTCTAACCAAGCCCAAAATGCCATCTCGCCCTTCTTTCACACCTTTTACTTTCCTCATCACTATTGCTTTGTAATGAAAGGTTTGTTATTCCCTTTTTAACCAGGTGAAAGCCACAGTATTTCAACTGCTGTCCTAGTTAATTTAATGCGAAAAGGGAGAACACTCAGGCTTCCCCCATGTTAATTTCAATCTCTTGTATATTCCCCTTACCTCCCGCATCTCCTTTAATGACTCTCATACGCTTTTCACGTTATACGTTTTAAAACGGCATGACTGACTTTTATTCTTCAAAACGTACCCTAAATTCCTATCTCGCACCTGTATGAAACTCATCATCCTTTTACCTACTATTTATTTTCTATGTTACTTTCTTCTAACATTTTATCCTTTCACTAAAATGTCTCGTACTAAGCTTTTTACTATCCTCTTTTCGTTTTGAACATTACTATTTGTTTCATACTGACTTTCTTTTATTATTTAACCACTACCTTAAATTCCTTTACTCACACCTGTGTCCTACTTATTTTTCCATTTACCCATCTTTCCTAACTTTATATTTTTCTCAATATTTTAGTGCCTGAAACCGTACTAGCATCGCAATAATACCGGTTTATTATGCTAAGGAACTTCCCTGATTAGTTTTGGGGGTTCGTTGGTTAAGGATAAAGGGGGAAAGGGAGGTTAGTCCACCCCCCCCCTTAATTCAGATAAATGGTTTTTCATGCAGGATTATTAGATTTGCTCCAAATTTGGTATACCGGTTTATTATATTAAGGAGTTTCCCTGATTAGTTTTTGGGGCTCATTGGTTAAGGATAAAGGGGGAAATTGGGGCTAGTCAACCCCCCTTAATTTAGATAAATGACTTTTTTCATACAGAATTATTCGATTTGTTCCATTTGGTATACCGGTTTATTATGTTAAGCAGCTTTCTTGATTAGATTTTGGGGGTTCATTGGTTAAGTATAAAGGGGGGAAACGGGGCTAATCCCCCTTCACTTATTTTTTTGAGGGGCATTATTCTTTAAAATAAGAGTATAATATACAATTAGTGCGAATAGCCTGTGAGGTCAATGCCATCAGTTTAGCTGGGCACTTTTCTTTTTTATTAGCTCACAGACTATCAAAGCCTGAGAGCTAATGTGCCCACCGGTTCCTGTAGTATGTACGTAACGCGATAAATCTTGATAGAAATATCGATTTGCTTCAATTTTTTTTTTTCTTTGTTCATTCTGATAAGGCGCTTTTCTGATTCGTTTTGGGGGTTCATTGGTTAAGTATAAAGGGGGCAGTGGGGGCTAATCCCCCCTTAACTTAGATAAATGGGTTTTTCATGCAGAATTATCAGATTTTCTACAAAATTTTGGTATAGCGGTTAATTTTGATAACGAGCTTCTCTGATTATATTTGAAGGATCATTGTAATAGTCTAAAGGGCGGAACGAAGGGTTAATATCCCCCTCCCCAATTTGTTTTTTCTATCCGATTTGCTTCAAATTTGGTAGACCAGTTTATTTTGATAAGGTGCTTCCCTAATTAGATTTGGAAGTTCATTGGTTAAATATAAAGGGGGGAACGAGGGGGCTAACCCCTTTTAATTTAGATAAATGGGTTTTTCTATCCGATTTGCTTCAAATTTGGTATGCCGATTATTTCGAAAAGGCGCTTCCCTGATGACATTTGGAGGGTCATTGGTTAAATATAAAGAGGGGAAAGGGGGGAAGCCCCCCCTTAATGTATTTTTCGAGGGGCATTATTCTTTGAAATAAGAGTATAATATACAGTTAGTGTGAATAGCTTGTAATCTCAATGCCATCAGTTTAACTGGGCACTTTTCTTTTTAATTACTGTTCCAGTGAGTGCACTCTGCACGAAAAGTTTTCCAATATTATGTGGTTCCATTTTGTTTCTGGTATTATTTTAACTGTCATATTAAGAATAGAAATGATTCTACTCCATTGGTTTAATTGTTATAACAAGGTCATTAAAAATATATACATGCAATTTTTAAAATCTTTGTTTTTGTCCGATTTCATTATTTTCTAATATTCCAGTGTGCGCACTGTACTCAAAAAGTTATCCTATGTATGGATGGGTGAATTCAGGGTGTATTCCGGAAACGCGAGAGTGGAATCTTCCGGGAGGGGCAATTTTCCAATTTTATCACAACGCCTCATGTAATATATATCGAAAAGCCCTTTGGCCACTCATTCATATTATTATTTCTTATTATGCTCTTTTACCCCCTCCCCCGGCCTCTTTTTTGTATTTTAAGCAATTTTTCTAACTCAGCTCCTCATTAAGCCAAAGCGTGTTTGGACCCCTTTTTGAAGGATTAACCGAAGGGGTATTTCGTCAAGGCCTTTCGATTCGTGGGGTCTATTTTGGCCACAAACAATAAGGAAGCATTCCCATCGTGGGAGGGGGGGGGGGGCAGAAATTGATTTTTTCATGTGACAAATCGTTTTAGAGCTCTTGTCCTATACATTACGGCACACACTCCCCACCTCTTAACTCACTTTTCCCCCACTAGAGGAGTTTTAAAGTTTTAATTTGTTCATTACGACACCATAATTTTTTTCAAAAATTAAGAAAAAAAAATTACACAACAAATTTCAACAATTACAGCTTTTCCACCATTTTTTTAGGGAGGGGGAGGTAGGACGTGAGGCTGATGTGGACACGCTGCTGTCAAATTTCGTATAAGAGCCTTTTTCATAAACAAAATGATCACAGAAGTCCTGTTTTTTTATTCTAGTATAAGAACGAGAACGCTATTTAAAAAAAAGAAAAAAAAAGAAAGAAAAGTATGATATTTGCAAATTTATGTTCCACGTCCGACAATGTCAGCGAATGAATCAATAACTGTTTAGAGTTTTTAGATCACTGCTGAAAAAAGAAACATATAATCAAAGAATATATTTTTATTTATTTGTTAACCAGAGAAAAGTATATTATTTCACTGTTAATAATTCTAGGATGAGAACTTTTTTTTTTTTTTTTTTTGTAAACAGCTGAAAATTTGGTAAACACTAAAAAAAAGATATTTATAATCTGCAAATGAGATAAGGAGATATATATTTTAAAAGGGAAAGACATTTTAGTTAAATGTATTATCAAAAGGAGAATTTTGCTTATTAATTGGGGGATAATTAGTATGTGATGATTGGTTAATTACAACATCACAGCTATTTTAAAAGAAGATTTGCAATATTTGCATTTCCCGCACGCTTATAGGGGGCCATAAAAAGACTGAAAAACCATTTAAATTTTAAAATAAATTTAGAGCCTTCAAAATTTCGCTCATCTGCGCGCATTTTTAAGAAGAAGGGCGTTTATAAAAAGTATCCCACCTGTTCGGTTGAAGGAAATAAAAGCAGAAAGTACATGTTTTCCGGATGAAAAAAAAAAAATCATTTCTTCCTTTTTTTCTGATTTAAATATAATATAAATTATTATTAAAAGTACATCTTAAAAATAATAATTTTAAAACTTAAAACACCTTATTATTCGACTCAAAGGTCTGTAGTATCTTACTTCTGGGCCCCTGACATTGTCTAGGGCTCCCATAAATGGGAGGTGAGGGGTGAGAGGTAGTCATTATGGCCCTACTGATTCGCTACGCTTTGGAATTACTATTTTTGAACTATCTGCACTGTTAAAAATTTCCGTAAAATAATGATGCGTTGACTGTATATTTAACATTTACTTCACCATTTATCATGAAAATTATAATAGCACCGCTTATTTACACAGATTTCGTTCGACCAATGATAAAAAAATAATCGTCTAGCCGTTACACATGAATCTATTCAGACGACTGTAATTTTACGCAAGGTTACTTCTATAGACGCATTCAGTGTGACGTCAGTCATGACGTTTTACATGGAAACTGACTCCAAACAAACGGTTGCTATGTTTGGTTTCTTATTAAATATAAATCGTAGAAAATGTTACCACTGTATATAAAGTATCAAAACATATATCTGTGAGATATAGTTGTAAGATGTATCTATAATATATAATAAAAAGAGAAAATACACCATAGCAACGGTTTGTTTGGAGTCAGTATCCAAGCAAAACGTCATATCTGACGTCACGACTGAAAGCGTCTATTCTAAACCAATGAGAACATTTCCCTACATTCTTCCGGTCCGGAACTGGAATGGCAACATCAGAAAAATTGTTTGTTTATGGCGGGACGCGGGAGCTGGAACTTTCGCTTGTTGACTTCAGCATTCA